>OY744525.1:128130710-128188210 GCA_963556195.1 Sepiola atlantica
TCAGAATTAAATTTGCGATATGGAATTCTCCAATCTCTACCTCCCCTCTGGCAAATGTTTCCTCGCGTTTGGTGGTAATTGATTTTGACTATCTTACACGATTCCGCGAGACTAGCTGGCGTCTCGTTCTGTCGTTCGAATAAATTCGTTTATGCGTCAAATATATACTAGTTGTATATCTCCACTTAGTCTCGACGCAGGGCCCTCAGTCAGCATAGCATCACCACCAAGATGCATACTAGCGCGTCACCAGGGTACCCGATCCCCATGGGGCCCGGATAATTTGTCACATATATTTTCAAGATATAAATACAATTAAATAGTTGTCTAGCGCAAACGCGGCCCCCCGATATTATTGAAAGGTCTTTGATAACATTTAACTAATCCATGTACTCTGGGCAGTGCTGTTTCAAAACATATCTGCTTCTTATATATTCTGTCCATATTTTCAAGTTATAAATACAATAAGAAAACTTTTTCCTGTGCGAAAACAGACAACACAATATTATTGCACCATGTTTGATCAACATGAAATATATTCATCCACACACTCGCAGTAGTGTAGTTTCAGAATAGATACATGGTTATATGCATCTATTTCAATTTTTAAGTCATGAATACAATAAAATAAAGTTGTAAAGTGCGAACGCAGACCCCACGTTATTATTGTACCATTTTCGACCTAAAAGAAATATATTTTTTATGGAAATCGCTTCAGACAAGGCAGGAAGCCACTTGATGTAAGGTGCTAACAAAAACGAAATATGATTATCTAAAAACAAGAGATTCCTATTGACCGTTGTCTCGAAAAGACCAAGGCTATAAAGACGAGGAAAACAGCAAGCAGAAAGAGAGTTCCACTAGCTTGTAGTTCTTGAAAAGAAGCTACTGAAATAGGAATCTATATTATAACGAGGTATCTGAACAGCCAGCTATTTGATGAAAACCGCTAGATTAAGAAGCTACTGAAATAGGAAGCTATATTATAACGATGTATCTGAACAGCGAATTGATGAAGACCACTAGATTAAGAAGCTACTGAAATAGGAAGCTATATCATAACGATGTATCTGAACAGCGAATTTATGAAGACCACTAGATTACGCAGCTACTGAAATAGGAAGCTATATTATAACGAGGTATCTAAATAGCCAATTGATGAATACAACCAGATTAAGAAGCTACTGAAATAGGAAGCTATATTATAACGAGGTATCTGAACAGCCAGCTATTTGATGAAAACCGCTAGATTAAGAAGCTACTGAAATAGGAAGCTATATTATAACGATGTATCTGAACAGCGAATTGATGAAGACCACTAGATTAAGAAGCTACTGAAATAGGAAGCTATATTATAATGAGGTATCTGTACAGCGAATTGATGAAGACCACTAGATTAAGAAGCTACCGAAATAGGAAGCTATATTATAACGAGCTATCTTAGCGAATTGATGAAGACCACCAGATTAAGCAGCTACTGAAATAGAAAGCTATATTATAATGAGGTATCTGTACAGCTAATTGATAAAGACCACCAGATTAAGAAGCTACTGAAATAGGAATGCATATTATAACGAGCTATCTGAGAAGCGAAATGATGAATACCACTAGATTAAGAAGCTACTGAAATAGGAAGATATATTATAACGAGGTATCTGAACAGCGAATTGATGAAGACCACTAGATTAAGAAACTACTGAAATAGGAAGCTACATGATAACGAGGTATCTGAACAGCGAATTGATGAAGACCACTAGACTAACGACTCAAACGTCTTGGAACAAAGGAAGCAGGAAATAAATCAGCCAATTCTGAAGAACACATGCGATAATTGTACTTATAGAAATAACTGAGACTAGCAACATCACGTCTGTGTGCAGAGGAGAAGAAACGGCGTGGCCCAACCAAATTACATGTATATGCTTCTAAACCTTACCAAGAACTCTATATTGGACAGCGATTCACCAGCCCAAATATTACAACAGTACTCTATAGAAGGTCTTATCTAAATATCCTGTGTGATATAGTTTCAAAATATATACGGCTATTGAGTCTCGAAAAACCGAAGAAGAGTTCATGAAATAACAAACAAACAAACAAACAAATATGTTTCGGAGGCAGCGTATCCTCCATGTATTTATATAAGTTCAAATTACAAGCATGCCACATGTAAAACAAAGTAACAACCCAGAGACTATATAGAATTAAAAAAAAGAAAAGATTTATTGTTCGCGATTGAAATTATATCCACGAGAATATGTACAAAGAGAGTCAGTAAATCGTGTGTGCACGCGCGTGTATGTGTGTGTATGTAGAGAACAAACATTTTACATACCAAGTCTATGGTGTGTTCTATTAAGGCCAGGCCGCATGCAAGAAAGAGGTGGAATTTTTGCCTGTTCGACGCTTTTTATAATCACCGATAGTAGCGCCGCCTAGATTCCAAAGGGAAGATAACTTGGGTCTAAAAACGCCCCCTGACGAGTTGTCTATGTAATTCTGTTGAACAAGGGAGGTAATGCTAAAAACTACACCCATCCACATTATTTCCGCTAACCCCCACCCTCCACTTTTTCACTCAGAACCATCCACATTTATTTCATTCCATGCTACTGACTTCACTAAGCCCGGACCTCGGTCCTACTGCTTCCAGCAGTGGCTACTACTTCTTCTCATCAACCCATCATGTCAACCCAATATTTTCACGTACTTGCATGAAATTTTTCTCAATATTATTATTCTGAAGAAGTCTTAAAAATAAAGACGAAACGTTGATGAATAATTAAAAAAACACCCTTTTTGGTTTTTCCTTTTTCATTTACCATATATATATATATATATATATATATATATATATATATATATATATATATATATATATATATATATATATATATATATATATTTAAAAAAACATAGTTTGAGCGCCCGACAATTGTTTCAAAGCCTAGTCAGCTTCTCATCAAGGGCAATACTAAATTATCTCGCCAGTTGAAATTGCGAAAAACCTTAAAATCAAAAAGGAAAAAAAAAGAAAAGAAGGGAAAGGGAAGGATATGAGAAAGAAAAGGCAAATCTTACATATTAGACCTTCCACAGACACCTCGGTCAAACTTAACCGGGTGTCGACGTATCAAAACACCAAGTCATCCTCAATGGGGCGAGAATTATTTTGTAGCTGAACCGTAAAGAACTACATCAAATAAAAATGTATTCCTTAATGTTATATTCTTCAATATATATATATATATATATATATATATATATATATATATATACGATGTATTTCTATGTAATTATTTTTATAAGTGATTGCAGCGTTAGATGTTATTAGCTTACTTATTATTTTTAATTGTTTCACTTCCTAAGTGATTAAGATGCAGAAAACTGCACTACTATATATATATATATATATATATATACATATATATATATATATATATATATATATATATATATATAGATAGATAGATAGATAGATAGATAGTGATAGTGAGTGGTCGATCTTTGCAAATGGGCCACTCTCTTGTTAGAAAGAAACAGATATTCTACCAGTCTCCGTAAACACGTCTATGTGTCTGTTTCGAAACTACTGTCAATCGTAGATAAAGTCGAAGTCTTTGTTCAGAACACTTACAAGAGGGCGTCGTTCGTTTGTGCTTCACACACAACGAAAACTTAAATAAACAAAGTTATAATTAAAAAAGCCAATAAATATAATGCTTTAAAAGAAACGAAGAGAAGAAATAAAACATTGGCATCTGGTGTTTAAAATAAAATTTCCGATCGTTAACAAAGGAGCTAAATCAGTAAATGAAATACAATAAATAAAAACGGTCTTCTTTTTTCATTTTCTTTTACGTTGGCGCATGTTTTTTTTTTACCTTGTTTTAAAACAATTATTTTGTGTGTGTTTTTTCTGTCTTTTTATCGATTCGATCTTTTACTGTGACGTCTGGATGAGACAGTAGAATAGAATGTGTTGGGAAGAGTCTATTTAGTGACACAATGGGGTAGATCACCATTACACACATACATACACACATAATGTAGACACCATAACACACACATACACACGCACATAATGTAGACACCATCCTCGAATTTCTTCGGTCTCTCTGTACAAGGGTTTGTCAGTATCAGATGACATGAGGATACTTCACCTTACAAGTAAACCCTGACCAAATATTTAAAATAACATAGTATTCAACGTCCAAATAAGATCTCATCGACATGGCTATACACTGGCTCATATGAGGAATGGTGCATTTCTTCAAGGTTGTTTCGTTTTACGGCATATCCACCCTTTTCGGGTTATTAAATGCTGAATCTGGTCATTTTGGTAAAAGTTTTTATGCTTCAAGTTTTTTATGTCTTCGAATATTTATTCATAGTGTTTGGTTTGGTTGTTTTGTTTTACGGCATATCACCCCTTTTCGGGTTATTTAATGCCGAATCCGGTCATTTTGGTAAAAGTTTTTATGCTTCAAGTTCTTTATGTCTTCAAATATTTATTCATCTTGTTTGGTTTGGTTTTTTGTTTTATGGCATATCAACCTTTTTCAGGTTATTTAATGCTGAATCCGGTCATTTTGGTAAAAGTTTTTATGCTTCAAGTTTTTTATGTCTTCGAATATTTATTCATCATGTTTGGTTTGGTTGTTTTGTAGAGGAAAATTGTTGTTTTTATTTTTGGCTTTGCAGAACATGATTGAGTTTTGCAAAGGGAAAGGAAAAAAACAATAACATCAATGTTTGGTGCATTTTCAGTCAGGTAGCCAGTATTTCCAGACAGCCTGATCTGGTAGCACCCAGCATCTTCTCCAAGTAATGTTACATCAAGTAACAGCACTTAGCTGCATACTCCACCAGACAAGATAGATTTTTGTCCTGGAATCCGGTAAGACTAAGAGACAACAAGGAAGATATATATCTTGGTTTTGTAGTTCAAGTAGTAAGATTTATTTCTTTTTTTTGTTGTTACAACGAGTTATCAAGGCCCAGAGGCCACTCGAGGATAAGGGTTATTGGGTTTGACGGGTAAAGTGACTATTTAAGAGGACGGCTCAACAAGAGTTTGTATACATTAGACTTGAAAATGGCAATGTTATAGTCATTCGGGAAGCAGCACCGTGGTACTGTGTCCCATGGACGGGCAGTTTTCGGAAAGAAACTTTGCCCATGAAAGATCCGTTTAGTTTCTAGGCACACAGACGGAGAAAGGGAATTTATTGGCAGTCGTTGTAGCTCGACTTGTTTTGGTTGTTACGTTTCAACGGTTCTAATATTTAATTCCAGAGAAGTTATGAATCCAGATGTTTTCCGACAAGTGCAAAGTTTCGTATCAGTAAAATTGATCTTTATTTAAAAAATTACAGCTGTTTCACCGTAGCCAATACAAACGGAACATTAGTAATAACAATGTCCCAATATTATAGACAAATGAATCTTCAGACTTTACACCCCCTCCCGACTAACTTCGGATATTTTTACGAAAAAAAAAACAAAACTACCGTCCATTTTGCTTCGAAACACGTTGCGAATACATTAATTGTGAATTGTATTCGCAGCACGTTTCAAAGAAAAAAATAGACGTCTTTTAGAAAAAAAATATCCGAAGAAGGTCGGTTTTTATGTGACGTCTGGATGCGACAGTAGAATGAAATGTGTCCGGAAGCATCCATGTAGTGACACAATGGAGTAGATCAACACACACACACACACACACACACACACACACACACACATATATATATATATATATATATATATATATATATATATATATATATATATATATATATATATTTCATGATTTTTTAGGGCAGTACAAAATTTTATTATCGGACAACGGACGTTCAAAATAACACATACGGGTCTTCCATTACAGACCATTTATATAAAAACCCGCCGTGCGCTAGGAATTTTAGCATGGACTCCTTCACCATTCTCAGTCATGCTCACTCATTATACCATCTAAAAATCTTGGAGACGATCCACGTTCGTCTTAAACGTCCCTCCTTTTGTAAACAAAGGTTAATGTCTATTTGGACTAGATGTGATCAGTCTCTAAGATTCAACCTCCATTGTACATATAACATAACGCTATTTTATATACTGTACTCTCTCTTTTCACCCCCTTTTTAAATCCCTCGTTTTTTTAAAATCCCTCTATACAGCCTTTGGTAAGAGAGGGCGATTAACTTTTAATCATGAACGATAAAATTCGTCTTCCCTTCATGCTTGCGATATATATATATATATATATATATATATATATATATATATATATATATATATATATATATATGTGTGTGTAAAATGTGTTTTTTCATATACTTTCTATTCTTCACGTATACAAACTTTTTAAAAGTGAAAGCTCAATGATTGTTAACATGCAACAGAGCATATATAAATAATCCGGGATTGACTTACAGATACTGGTTGTTCTTCTGTGAACGAAACGGATCCGTAATTGTACCGAAGTTTTTTGTTTAAAAAAATGATTGGTAAATTCAATAAAACCTTGATCTTTAGAATGTAGGAAAAATAATTTAATATTATTTATTTAAACTTGATATTGTCATAAGCCCCTTTAATGAGATTAAAATTGAGCCCTGTTCGAAGAAGGTAAAAATAGACTAACACTTAGCTATAAGGCATATTCCGAAAACGTTCGTAGAATCTTTAGTCAGTCTTTCTTGATATGCCGTCCTTCACATAAATAGAACTTAAATTCCTTTCTTGAATGTGGTAATGTCACGTGACCTAATGGATACAGCGCTTGCTTACGGAGTCTAGGTTGACTCTGTGGCAGGGATTCGAACCGTGCGACTGTCCTAGATTATCATTCTTGCACTGATGAGAGCTTGAAACGCTAGCGTATGTAGGTAACAAAAAAATAGTAGTATTTATTTAAAATTAATGTATATATATATATATATATATATATATATATATATATATATATATATATATATATATATATATATATATAAGCAATGTAATGTTAAACAGTAAGAAAAAATTAATATTTTGACAAAATTTAAAAACGGTTAAGAAACCAAACACGATGCAGATTTCTTTTTGATTTAAATAAATAATACATTTTTTTATCGCTTACGAAGTGGAAAAATAATAAGAACAAAGCCAATAAAAACAATAATAAAAAAACTACGTAACTTTATGGCGATAAAAGAATCGGCAAGGTGTTTGTGGTCTAGTGGCAAAACGTCAGACTGCAAACAGTAATATCGTAGGTTCGATCCTTGCTCAGGGTAGCCATTCTGATGACGGCTGATATCCAGAAACACGTGTCCATGGATTCCTTTTATATGTACGTAAAAATTAATAATAAAAAATATATATATAAGAAAAAAATAATCACACGGGAGACTTAATGCAATGTTCTTTACCGCTTAGGAAGTGGAAAATACTAAGAAACAAGCTATGCTTCTATCGCCAGTAAAAAACTTAGATAAGACTTTTTTTGTATTTTTTCAATTTTCCGAATAGTTCATTTAGTATTTCGGTCAAAATTGGTGTGTGTAATTTCCATGAGCTTCTTGTTCCAGAAAAATGTAACAAAAAACTCACGGAACCTACATACACTAATACTAAATGGAATATTCGGAAAATTGGAAATAAATAAATAAAAAGTCTTATCAAGCAAAAACACTCCGTGTTATTTAATAATATTTGCCTGAATGAAAATATGCTGCCTTAATACACAAAATAATATATATATATATATATATATATATATATATATATATATATATATATATATATATATATATATATTAAATTCCCGAAACAGTTTTTCATGGTAAACAACTGATGATCCCTTAAATAATGTTAGAAGCAAACTAATATAATAACTGTTAAAATTAAATTGACTTACATGAGATGAGTGATTTTCCACTGAACGACTTGGGGCTTAAGGGTTTTTTTTTTGTTTTTTTTAGTTTTAATGGTTGCGAAACTTCCGAGACTATATATATATATATATATATATATATATATATATATATATATATATATATATATATATATATATATATTAACGAAAAATACATCCTATAAAGTTAAGGGCGACTAGTAATGCAATTGTTTGTATCTTAATCACTTAGGAAGGGAAACAATTGAAATAGTAGTAAGAAATAAAAACGAACGGTGCAATCACCAATAAAAACATATTTCCAGACAAGGCGTCATAATCTTGGGGTAACACGCCAGACTATTGATATCAATATCGAAAGTTCGATCCTTGTCTACGTTAGCCATGCTGATGACGGCTGTGAGCCAGAAACACGTGCCCTTGGATTACTTTTATGTACGTATAAAGTTAATATATATATTAAGAGGTGTACTAAAAGCGAACTTTTAGAAGAGGTAAAACCTATACAGCTCAATAAATCTTGGCCATTGCCAACTTATCTATCCCAGCGACTTCCTCTGATGATAAGATTTTGATCTTTGAAAAGCCTGGCTTAAGGAAAATTTAACTTGAATAAATTGCCTTTTTGCGGAATATACCTTGCTCTGAGCAATTGAATTGAATTTTGATTTGGCTTTTGCTTCTCTAATTCATTTCCATTCTTCTTCATATATATATATATATATATATATTTTACTGGCGATATTAACAGCGTTTTCTTTCTCCATTTTCTAAGCGGTAAAGAATTATGTAGAATATTGAATTGCCTTTAATAGAACGTGTTTATATATATATATATATATATTAATTATTATAATTCAGTAGAATACAAACTTTATGACATAATTAATACTTTTCAACACTAATTGTCTTTTTGTACATATGTTTCTGAAATTTCAATTTATTATTATTTATATAGGGTATAACATTGACAATTATATGAATATCTTCACACAGCACAATAAATTTTTATTAAACTGATACATTCAATTAGATTGTTAAATAATTATATATACAAAAACAAAACGAAGTCCAGAATACTTTTTTTCTAATATGACAGGTACAACAAGTGGAGACAATAAAGTATATATATATATATATATATATATATATATATATATATATATATATATATATATATATATATATATATATTATTTTGTTGATGATTTTATTCCATTAATTGCGACAAAACATATTCTGTTTCATTAACACTCGCAAAGAGCGTCAACTTCTCAAGCTATAATGGAATCAAATGGCAGTTATAACTATGGCATAGACTTTAAATTCACCTCAACCGGAAATTGAAGATGCATTAGCGGGAGGGGGGGGGACAGAGATGGAGCTCTGTCTATAACGGGGACATGAGAAGGGAGGGGGAGACCCCAACAAGTCATGTTTCAAAAAGTTGCGTGGGAGGTTCTCTCGTGTCTGGGCCATCGTGACCTCAATTCCAGCCAGGGCGGGGGGGCAGGGCGGGTTAAATTTAAAATGAGAATAGAATTATAATCATAGTTATAACTGTCATTTGATTCCATTATAGCTTGAGAAGTTGATGCACTTTGCGAGTGTTAATGAAACAGAATATGTTTTGTCGCAATTAATGGAATAAAATCATCAACAAAATAATATATTTTGCTCTGAATTTTCATTGAGCACTCTCATAAACCCAGTTTCTACTTCCTTCGGATTCATACCCCCTGGATATTTGTAACAAGTTAATTATATATATATATATATATATATATATATATATATATATATATATATATATATATATATATATATATATATATATACATATATAGATATACATATACATACACACACATATATATATATATATATATATATATATATATATATATATATATATATATATAAGGCCTGTCCAAAATATATCCGACCTTAGGCCAGAAAAATATTTCAAATACGTGACAGGGTTGGGACCCTAATCCCCTTTAAAGTAGGCCCCTTGTGCTTGCACACACTTTGTTTATCTGTAATGCTCAATAATTTGGAAGTGTAAGTTAACCTCGTGACGCAAATAACCCCTGCATTCCGTAATAATTTTGAAGAAGTTATTGGTAATTTTGTATGTGCTAGGAAATAAAAAGGTAGAAATCGTTGTTAAGTTTTTTTTTTTTTGGGGGGGGGGTGTTAAAAAGACGAAAACTGTGTTTGCAGTGTGGTTCTCTTTTCTTTCGAGTTAATTTTTTAATAAAATCATTGAATAAGCGTGAATGAAATCTTATTCCATAACGTATGGATGTTATGTATTCGTAATTACGGAATGACATTCCCGTAATCTTTAATTGACGGTGGTTCTGTTTAACGGTTACGAATGAAATATAAGTCTGACGGTGTTTTAAGTGGCGGGTAGAGTAGATAATGTGCAGTAAGTATAGTGACCACTGTCTATGTGGATGTTTTATTTGAGAGAGTAAGTGATCTAGGAATAAATATAGTAATTATTATATGTTTAAGAAATTATTCGAAAGTTGCTGTAAATACGCTTGAGTGTAGTTCAGTGGGTATTTTAGTAGTGTATGATGCATGTGGTAATTTGCTTACTCTCGTCAAAGGTACAGGAAATAAACAGTCCACCTTATATATATATATATATATATATATATATATATATATATATATATATATATGTGTGTGTGTGTGCGTGTGTGTGTGTGTGTGTGTGACAATATTGTCGAATTGCAAAGGGTTAATAAAAAAGGATTAAAAAGTTAAAGAGTTAAATGGTTTGATATGAAAATAATCTTGGTTTTTGTAAGTTATGAAAACAAAAGAGAATTTAAAGGTGTTTTGCACTGAAACGGAAAGCGAAAATTAAAGATAAAGAAGAGTTGTTTTCCTTTCCTCGGAGATTGGGGATATGTCAAAAAAGGGTGCAATCACAATTATTAACAGCCGTTGGCTGGTCAGAAATAGGTGACACGCCATATGGTTATTGTGGTCACGAATAGGTCAGAGTTGTTTAAATTCTCGACGTTGAATGGACGTTTAAGTGTTAAAATAACTTACGTCCATAAATGATACTCAAAAGGACAGAAAAGCTGTAGGTGAGCATGATTGTGATTGATGCAAGAAATGGTAAATAATTTGCTTTTACTAAAGATAACAGGCCATGTGGTTTTGTAAGTGGGAAGATAGGACCCCATTCATTGCCGGGATTGGCATAATTATATTGGATGATGAGGAAATTGAGTATCTGCTGAGAGACACTTCCCTGACAGTTATTATAGAAAGGGTTATTGTTCATGTGATTCAGGAAAATACATTATTTTACTACTTTATGAAGATAAGTTTCAATGGAGGAGGCACCTCCCGCAACTGAAGTAACAGTGGGAGATAAAAACAGATATAGAGGAAGAAGGAAAGAATAAGGCGAGGTAGAATCCATTAACCATGCAGAGACTTGAGAAAGCGGATCCTCGCCAATGAGAATATATTTTCTTTTTTATTACTGAATTAATTTTATTGTGGATGGGTGGAGTCACGTCTAGTCTCAAAACATCTGATTTTCAATATAAGCCAGCGCAAATTGAGATTCGGGGACTCACTTTTACTCGTCACTGAAATCCAAGTCGTGGAGAGCCAGACACCGGACAAAGGGTTTATATCGCCCAACCAGAATGGCCCAGAACTTTTTAAGATTTGCCCGTCCGAAACACAGAAGTAAAAGATAGAAGTGTGAAAGTACACTGCCTGTAACTGAACGACTTTTTCTACCCAAATAATTATTCTGAAACAAAAACCAACTGACGGATTTGTTAATTACTTTTCTTTCATTGTTCTGCTTTGAAATTACACTTTGCTCTTCAGTGGCTTACTTGAGCCCGACTGTTGCGCTCTGATCTTTTAACCACTACGTGGGAAAGCGGTAATTGCCGAACAAGGACCCTTCAACATCTTCGGCCTTTATCAGTACAGCAACTTTCCCCAAGCAGTGCCAGGTGACCAACTGAACCAAGAAACGACCGAATTGGTTACGTCACTGTTTGAAGATCTGGGGTATATATATATATATATATATATATATATATATATATATAGTAGAGAATGGTAGTTTGCTTGAAGCATTGCTGGGTATAGTAGTAGTAAGTTTTTGAAAGGCTGTGGGCAATGCAATTCCGGGTAAGATGCAAGTTGAAAGGAAAGGAACAAAAACAATAAAAATAAATCGAATACGATATAAGACTTACTATTTATTTTTCCTTTTTTTTCCTTTTATTTATTTATTTTTTTTCTTACATAACAGCAAGAGTGTTTTAGCTGTTCGTGTGATGTCCGGGTGATTAAAAATCACTATTTGATATTTCGGGAAAAGACATCCCTTTTTCAAAAATAATTAGACCAGAAGAAGAATAATATTTTATTCTTCTCCGACTGTGTAGAGAATAATACAAAACAAAATGGCTGCCAGATATAGACCGCAGCAAAAAAGCAGTTTCACAGGAAATATAAATTAAGTTAAGTTTTATTTTAATATTATGTTAAATATATGATTGGTGTTTAGAATATTAGTGTAATGTTGGTTAGGTGTATGGTGTTCGATAAACTGTTAGTTTTGATAATATATATATATCATTTTTTTATTTTATTTTTTTTTTTATATTTGAATATTTACTTTGTTTTATCTTCGTATTTTTTATTTTGTTTATCTTTCTATCGTAATTTAAGAATTTTAATATAAAGTAAAGTAATTAGTCTCATATTTTAAATATTCTAGATCCATCTACTTATCGATTTCGATTATCATATATTAAAGAAGTGTTATTAATTACTAATTGTGAGTTTCGTCAAATTAGATTAACGAATTAACTTATTAACTTGATATATTATTATACGATAAAGGGGAGTAACTCTGGATTTTTAAAAATATTTTTTTATAATTAATTTTTTAATTTTTAAAATTTTTTTTTATAAATTTTTTTTGGTGGAGATCTGTAAAACAATATTAGTATATATATACAACATATATACACATAATGCATATATACATATATATATATATACATATCTATGTATTATTGTTTGTTTAATTGTTTATCTATATATATTCATCAGTTTCTTTACATATTTGTTTGTTTGTTTTGTTTTTTTTTTGTTTTTTTTTTGTTTTGTTTTTTTTTAAATTTATTTATTTATTTATTTTTTATTATTATTATTTACTTGTTTAATTTATTTTATGAGTTATTTATTTAATATTTGCATGTTATTTGTATACATTCTATATGTGTTTGGATTTATTAATTAATAATGCTAGGTTATGGAGTGACTTATTTTGGTGGGTTAGAAGAGTATGCTGAATATGGTTTTTGGTTTGTGGTTGAAAGTGTGTAAGGATGGAAGTTCATATGGGGAGGGGCCTGTTTGATTGTTTGGGTGTGTGGTGAGTTTATTATGGGAGGTGAGTAATGAGTGAAGTGGTGGAAACGGACTCTGTTAAGTGTTAGATATGGGGGTTGGTTGGTGGATGGGGGGTAGATATTATAGAATGAAAGGTGAGTAGAGCTCGTGACGTTGATTGAGTGAGGGGTTTAATCTGGAGATGAGGATTGATTCTGTGATTCTAAGGTCACCAATGTTTCTGACAGACGCTAATATGGAGACGTGAATATCGCGCTGAGTGTTTGAGCAAATCTCTATGTGTTTGTGGAAAGAGGATATACGGGTATTCAAGTGCTCCTTTATGCGCAAGTGTAGCGGTCTTGTAGTGTTGCCGATGTAAAATTTTTTGCATTTATTACACTGTAGTTTGTAAACACAGTTAGTGCGAAGGCACAGACCTGTGTTGGAGATAGGGCAATTGGCCAGGGGGCAGGGTTCGGGTGTGTGGTTAGTGTGTTTATTAGATAGATGTTGGCGTAAGGAGGTGCTAGTATGTGTTAGTTGTATGTTAAGGTTTTCCTTATGTATTGCCTTGCGGATGGAGGTGGTGATCTTATCGCTGAAGAAAGGGAGTTTTAAGAAGCATGTGTTAGCGAGGGTGCGGTGTCTACGTGTTTTGGGCTTATTTAGGTGGGCTATGGTGGGGGCGGGGTAGCCATTATTTTGGAGGGTTTGGTGGAAGTTTTTAGTGTGTGATATTTTGTCAGCAGCAGAAGAGCATTTATTTTGTATTCGGGTAATTTCATTATGGGCATAACTTAATTTGGCTTTTGTGTTATGCCCATAATGAAATTACCCGAATACAAAATAAATGCTCTTCTGCTGCTGACAAAATATCACACACTAAAAACTTCCACCAAACCCTCCAAAATAATGGCTACCCCGCCCCCACCATAGCCCACCTAAATAAGCCCAAAACACGTAGACACCGCACCCTCGCTAACACATGCTTCTTAAAACTCCCTTTCTTCAGCGATAAGATCACCACCTCCATCCGCAAGGCAATACATAAGGAAAACCTTAACATACAACTAACACATACTGGCACCTCCTTACGCCAACATCTATCTAATAAACACACTAACCACACACCCGAACCCTGCCCCCTGGCCAATTGCCCTATCTCCAACACAGGTCTGTGCCTTCGCACTAACTGTGTTTACAAACTACAGTGTAATAAATGCAAAAAATTTTACATCGGCAACACTACAAGACCGCTACACTTGCGCATAAAGGAGCACTTGAATACCCGTATATCCTCTTTCCACAAACACATAGAGATTTGCTCAAATACTCAGCGCGATATTCACGTCTCCATATTAGCGTCTGTCAGAAACATTGGTGACCTTAGAATCACAGAATCAATCCTCATCTCCAGATTAAACCCCTCACTCAATCAACGTCACGAGCTCTACTCACCTTTCATTCTATAATATCTACCCCCCATCCACCAACCAACCCCCATATCTAACACTTAACAGAGTCCGTTTCCACCACTTCACTCATTACTCACCTCCCATAATAAACTCACCACACACCCAAACAATCAAACAGGCCCCTCCCCATATGAACTTCCATCCTTACACACTTTCAACCACAAACCAAAAACCATATTCAGCATACTCTTCTAACCCACCAAAATAAGTCACTCCATAACCTAGCATTATTAATTAATAAATCCAAACACATATAGAATGTATACAAATAACATGCAAATATTAAATAAATAACTCATAAAATAAATTAAACAAGTAAATAATAATAATAAAAAATAAATAAATAAATAAATTAAAAAAAAACAAAACAAAAAAAAAACAAAAAAAAAACAAAACAAACAAACAAATATGTAAAGAAACTGATGAATATATATAGATAAACAATTAAACAAACAATAATACATAGATATGTATATATATATATATGTATATATGCATTATGTGTATATATGTTGTATATATATACTAATATTGTTTTACAGATCTCCACCAAAAAAAATTTATAAAAAAAAATTTTAAAAATTAAAAAATTAATTATAAAAAAATATTTTTAAAAATCCAGAGTTACTCCCCTTTATCGTATAATAATATATCAAGTTAATAAGTTAATTCGTTAATCTAATTTGACGAAACTCACAATTAGTAATTAATAACACTTCTTTAATATATGATAATCGAAATCGATAAGTAGATGGATCTAGAATATTTAAAATATGAGACTAATTACTTTACTTTATATTAAAATTCTTAAATTACGATAGAAAGATAAACAAAATAAAAAATACGAAGATAAAACAAAGTAAATATTCAAATATAAAAAAAAAAATAAAATAAAAAAATGATATATATATATTATCAAAACTAACAGTTTATCGAACACCATACACCTAACCAACATTACACTAATATTCTAAACACCAATCATATATTTAACATAATATTAAAATAAAACTTAACTTAATTTATATTTCCTGTGAAACTGCTTTTTTGCTGCGGTCTATATCTGGCAGCCATTTTGTTTTGTATTATTCGCTACACAGTCGGAGAAGAATAAAATATTATTCTTCTTCTGGTCTAATTATTTTTGAAAAAGGGATGTCTTTTCCCGAAATATCAAATAGTGATTTTTAATCACCCGGACATCACACGAACAGCTAAAACACTCTTGCTGTTATGTAAGAAAAAAAAAATAAATAAATAAAAGGAAAAAAAAGGAAAAATAAATAGTAAGTCTTATATCGTATTCGATTTATTTTTATTGTTTTTGTTCCTTTCCTTTCAACTTGCATCTTACCCGGAATTGCATTGCCCACAGCCTTTCAAAAACTTACTACTACTATACCCAGCAATGCTTCAAGCAAACTACCATTCTCTACTAACACTTCGTCTAGGCCAGACACAGTTTGCATACGCCAGAGAATTATTCCGACTCTCGGAGAAACGTGCCAAAGCCAGCTGCCAGATCCGCTTCCTCAAAAGATGCCTCAAGCACAACATAACACCCAACACTATACAAAACATCCACCTACCCGCCTGCCTCCACCTACCCATACTTTACCCAGCCAGAAAATTCATACATAACTATTGTATCAAGAAAATTATCCAATACCTCCATTGTAAACTTCATCAACTCATCAACACCATCACAGAGATCAACTCCTCACTATCCACACCCACAGAACAATCAACACACAACATATCTACAGCTGTCAATGATGCCTATCACCATTGCTTCAACCTCGAGAAAAACCGACTTAAACGGAAATTCACTTGGCTTTCCCAGAAATATTCTCAACCTCACATCACCAAGAACACTAGTACCACCAGAACCTACAACTCCAACAACCACCTCACTAGCCCCCCCATGGTCACTGACCTCACCGGCTCCCTTACTACTGCCGAGACTGAGCTTCTCAGCCTTGGCCCCAAATTCATCACCACCCAAAAGCTAAACGACCACACAAAACTTAAGATCGAGACTCAATTCTGTAGAACAGCTTATCACCTCAAATGGCTCACAGCATTTAATCAACCTACTCTAGACATCCCTAATAATACAACCAACACTACTAATTCCTTCCCTGTCTACCAGCTTGACCACCCACTACACCCACCACCTAGTAACCACCTACTTGATCAAAAACTTTCTAGATTAAAACAGAGGATCCTTGATATACTCCAACAAGAACAACCCCACATCACCCCTAACATCACCAGATCCCAACGCCTTACCCTAGAAAACCTGAAAAATAAAAACCTAGTTTACTTACCCTCTGATAAAGGTAAGGAATTCTGTATCATCTCTCAAGACTCATACAACATACTCGCTCTCGAACATCTTAACAACAACAACCTATACACCCCCGCCCCCAACATTTCAGCCACATTAGTCCAAAACTCCATTAACAACACCTGGTCCCAAATCTGTCTCACACGTAACCTCCCCAAAAAATACAAAATCAACTTCACCACCAAAAATAGCAGACTTCCCACCTTCTACCACCTCATTAAAACACACAAGACCAACACACACACACAAATTAGACCTATAGTCTCTAGTATTGAAGGACCACTCTATAAAATCTCTTGGCTTCTCTCTCAACTACTCAAACCACTACTCTCCACCTTCCCCGCACATGTCAGCAGCTCCGACCAAGTAATTAGCAGACTACACTCACTCCAACACCAACAACTACAAACTAACAACTATATATTTAGCCTAGACGTAATCTCCCTCTACACCTCAATACACGCACACCCAGCCATAGACCTCATCACCGACCACATATCTTCCTCTGACAACCTAGAGCTCTTCGGACTAACACCTACTGACATTCACAATCTCTTATACATCATCATTGACAACACATACTTTACCTTTCAGCAGCACACTTTCAAACAAATCTCCGGCCTCCCCATGGGTTCTAGCCTTTCCGGTCTCTTAGCCATCACCTACATGAACCGGTTAGAACAACGAGCACTTAACTCCTGCCTCTCCTATATATTCTTCTCCAGATATATAGATGACATTCTAATCCTTACATCCTCTCAAGACGAAGCCACACAAATATTCAACACATTCAACAACACCGACCCCCACATACAATTCACCATAGAACACCCAAACGAGTCCGGCTCACTCTCTCTCCTTGATTTCAACCTTAACATCACCGAAGATGGCTCTATACACACTAACTTCTATAGGAAACCTGCCTGCAAAAACCTTTTCATACACTATAAGTCTGCCCTGCCCACAAAAGCCAAATTAAGTTATGCCCATAATGAAATTACCCGAATACAAAATAAATGCTCTTCTGCTGCTGACAAAATATCACACACTAAAAACTTCCACCAAACCCTCCAAAATAATGGCTACCCCGCCCCCACCATAGCCCACCTAAATAAGCCCAAAACACGTAGACACCGCACCCTCGCTAACACATGCTTCTTAAAACTCCCTTTCTTCAGCGATAAGATCACCACCTCCATCCGCAAGGCAATACATAAGGAAAACCTTAACATACAACTAACACATACTGGCACCTCCTTACGCCAACATCTATCTAATAAACACACTAACCACACACCCGAACCCTGCCCCTTGGCCAATTGCCCTATCTCCAACACAGGTCTGTGCCTTCGCACTAACTGTGTTTACAAACTACAGTGTAATAAATGCAAAAAATTTTACATCGGCAACACTACAAGACCGCTACACTTGCGCATAAAGGAGCACTTGAATACCCGTATATCCTCTTTCCACAAACACATAGAGATTTGCTCAAACACTCAGCGCGATATTCACGTCTCCATATTAGCGTCTGTCAGAAACATTGGTGACCTTAGAATCACAGAATCAATCCTCATCTCCAGATTAAACCCCTCACTCAATCAACGTCACGAGCTCTACTCACCTTTCATTCTATAATATCTACCCCCCATCCACCAACCAACCCCCATATCTAACACTTAACAGAGTCCGTTTCCACCACTTCACTCATTACTCACCTCCCATAATAAACTCACCACACACCCAAACAATCAAACAGGCCCCTCCCCATATGAACTTCCATCCTTACACACTTTCAACCACAAACCAAAAACCATATTCAGCATACTCTTCTAACCCACCAAAATAAGTCACTCCATAACCTAGCATTATTAATTAATAAATCCAAACACATATAGAATGTATACAAATAACATGCAAATATTAAATAAATAACTCATAAAATAAATTAAACAAGTAAATAATAATAATAAAAAATAAATAAATAAATTAAAAAAAAACAAAACAAAAAAAAAACAAAAAAAAAACAAAACAAACAAACAAATATGTAAAGAAACTGATGAATATATATAGATAAACAATTAAACAAACAATAATACATAGATATGTATATATATATATATGTATATATGCATTATGTGTATATATGTTGTATATATATACTAATATTGTTTTACAGATCTCCACCAAAAAAAATTTATAAAAAAAAATTTAAAAAATTAAAAAATTAATTATAAAAAAATATTTTTAAAAATCCAGAGTTACTCCCCTTTATCGTATAATAATATATCAAGTTAATAAGTTAATTCGTTAATCTAATTTGACGAAACTCACAATTAGTAATTAATAACACTTCTTTAATATATGATAATCGAAATCGATAAGTAGATGGATCTAGAATATTTAAAATATGAGACTAATTACTTTACTTTATATTAAAATTCTTAAATTACGATAGAAAGATAAACAAAATAAAAAATACGAAGATAAAACAAAGTAAATATTCAAATATAAAAAAAAAAATAAAATAAAAAAATGATATATATATATTATCAAAACTAACAGTTTATCGAACACCATACACCTAACCAACATTACACTAATATTCTAAACACCAATCATATATTTAACATAATATTAAAATAAAACTTAACTTAATTTATATTTCCTGTGAAACTGCTTTTTTACTGCGGTCTATATCTGGCAGCCATTTTGTTTTGTATTATTCTCTACACAGTCGGAGAAGAATAAAATATTATTCTTCTTCTGGTCTAATTATTTTTGAAAAAAGGGATGTCTTTTCCCGAAATATCAAATAGTGATTTTTAATCACCCGGACATCATACGAACAGCTAAAACACTCTTGCTGTTATGTAAGAAAAAAAAAAAATAAATAAAAGGAAAAAAAAGGAAAAATAAATAGTAAGTCTTATATCGTATTCGATTTATTTTTATTGTTTTTGTTCCTTTCCTTTCAACTTGCATCTTACCCGGAATTGCATTGCCCACAGCCTTTCAAAAACTTACTACTAATATATATATATATATATATATATATATATATATATATATATATATATATATATATATATATACATACATATATATATATATATACATATATATATATATATATATATATATATATATATATATATATATATATATATATATATATATATACATATATATATATATACATATATATATATATAGCACTAAATAAAGTGAAAGAATAAAATAAGGTGCGAATCAAATTTTATTACAATTCAATGTACAAGCAAAGTTCTTTAAAGTCCTTAACTCATGAGTTTTCAAAGATAATCTTTTCCTCAGAAGACCATTACCGCAATGGCATTACTGCAGGCAATAAAAATTAAACTTTGAAAAATATATTTAAAAATATATATATATAAATACATAAAGGTATATAAAACATCAAATATATCGCCCCAAAACATACTTTTTAGTAAAACTATACACTTCATCAAAGTCAACAAGTCTAAAATAGCTCCAGGCAAGATATCAAAAAGGTTGATTAAAAAAATAATCCAATTGTTGAATGGTGGTCCAAAAACGACAAAAGGTATCCAGGCGGGAAATTCGTTTGCTATCGATGCAGTAGATAACAGTGAAAATTGAATTCAAGGTGTATGCAAATTAATATATATATATATATATATATATATATATATATATATATATATATATATATACATGGTTAACTTAGACAAGAATCGAACCTTCGATATTGATGTCAATAGTCTGGCATTTTACCTCCGAACTATGACTCCTTTCCTGGAAATCTGTACGATTTTTATCACCTAAATATTTAAAGTATTTTTATATAATTGTATTTATAGGTGATTGTAATGTTTGTTGTTTTATGTTTTCGATTATTTCGTTTGTTTCACTTCCTAAGTGATAAAAAGGCAGATGATTGCATATAAGTCGCCCATAACTCTATAGGACGTATTTTTCGTTAATATATATATTTAATTAATTTTATACGTACATAAAAGTAATCCATGTACATGTGTGTCTAGCTCACAGCTGTCATCAGTATGGTTAACTTAGACAAGGATCGAACCTTCGATATTGATGTTAATAGTCTGGCGTTTTACCTCCGAAAATATGGAAATATGTATGATTTTTATTACCTGAATATTTAATCTATTTTAATGTAATTGTATTCATAGGTGATATATATATATATATATATATATATACATATATATATATATATATATATATACATATATATATATATATATATACATATATATATATATATATATATATATATATATATATATATATACATATATATATATATATATATATATATATATATATATATATATATATATGAAAATTATAACTAAAAGGTAAACTTTTAGAGAGTTGGACCTATTGTGAAATAAGGAAAGCTCAATATACTGGATAGAGCAAAAATATGGTAAGTCAATGAAAATTGATTAGACCTGCAAATGGAAGCAAATCAATATCTTCAGTTGTTCAAAACAAGGAGCAGTTTAGTTAATACAAACATTTATTTTTCTTCTCTTTCATTCCTTAAACCAGGCTTTTCAAAGATTAAAATCTTATCATCAGAGGGAAATTATGATTGATAAGTTGACAGAAGAGGATTGTCAAAGTTCTAAATTTGAAACAGTTTTAAAAAAAAAATTATATATGTTTATTTCATTGTATATATATATATATATATATATATATATATATATATATATATATATATATATATATAAACAAGGGGTAAGGTAAATCAAAATACCCTTTAAAGCATGTTAAGATGCGATGATGTTTTATTTAAAAGAAAAAATCGAAACCGATTTTTTTTTATAAACTTTCATTTTTTTTTTTAGTTTATATTACAGATATATTTCGCCGAGTACAATCGGCTTCTTCAGTGTAGTTAGTAGATCCGATGTTAATGGTCTGCCGGTCTCAGATGGTGTAGCCGACCCATGAGGTGTTTTTCGCATCTTAACAAGCTTTAAAAGGTATTTTGATTTACATTACCCATTGTTTTTAAAATTTATTTGGATGCTTTAAAAAAGGTATGAACTTCTAATATATATATATATATATATATATATATATATATATATATATATATAAAGTATAATCACGTTGACACACCGGTCCCCGCTAGATCAAGCGAGTCATTACTAGATGTTCTGCTTTGAAATTACCTTTTGCTCTTCAGTGGCTTACTTGAGCCCGACTGTTGCGCTCTGATCTTTTAATCACAACGTGGGAAAGCGGTAATTGCCGAACAAGGACCCTTCAACATCTTCGGCCTTTATCAGTACAGCAACTTTCCCCAAGCAGTGCCAGGTGACCAACTGAACCAAGAAACGACCGAATTGGTTACGTCACTGTTTGAAGATCTGGGGTATATATATATATATATATATATATATATATATATATATATATATATATATATATAGCACTAGATAAAGTGAAAGAATAAAATAAGGTGCGAATCAAATTTTAGTACAATTCAATGTTCAAGCAAAGTTCTTTAAAGTCCTTAACTCATGAGTTTTCAAAGATAATCTTCTCTTCAGAAGACCATTACCGCAATGGCATTACTGCAGGTAATAAAAATTAAACTTTGAAAAATATATTAAAAAAATATATATATAAATACATAAAGGTATATAAAACATCAAATATATCGGCCAAAAACATACTTTTTAGTAAAACTATACACTTCATCAAAGTCAACAAGTCTAAAATAGCTCCAGGCAAGATATCAAAGAGGTTTATTAAAAAAATGGTGGTCCAAAAACGACAAAAGGTATCCAGGCGGGAAATTCGTTTGCTATCGATGCAGTAGATAACAGTGAAAATTGAATTCAAAATGTATGCAAATTAATATATATATATATATATATATATATATATATATATATATATATATATATATATATATGGCTAACTTAGACAAGAATCGAACCTTCGATATGGATGTCAATAGTCTGGCATTTTACCTCCGAACTATGACTCCTTTCCTGGAAATCTGTACGATTTTTATCACCTAAATATTTAAAGTATTTTTTATATAATTGTATTTATAGGTGATTGTAATGTTTGTTGTTTTATGTTTTCGATTATTTCGTTTGTTTCACTTCCTAAGTGATAAAAAGGCAGATGATTGCATATAAGTCGCCCTTAACTCTATAGAACGTATTTTTCGTTAATATATATATTTAATTAATTTTATACGTACATAAAAGTAATCCATGTAGATGTGTTTCTAGCTCACAGCCGTCATCAGTATGGTTAACTTAGACAAGGATCGAACCTTCGATATTGATGTTAATAGTCTGGCGTTTTACCTCCGAAAATATGGAAATATGTATGATTTTTATTACCTGAATATTTAATCTATTTTAATGTAATTGTATTTATAGGTGATATATATATATATATATATATAAACAAGGGGTAAGGTAAATCAAAATACCATTTAAAGCATGTTAAGATGCGATGATGTTTTATTTAAAAGAAAAAATCGAAACCGATTATTTTTTATAAACTTTCATTTTTTTTTTAGTTTATATTACAGATATATTTCGCCGAGTACAATCGGCTTCTTCAGTGTAGTTAGTAGATCCGATGTTAATAGTCTGGTGTTTTTCGCATCTTAACATGCTTTAAAAGGTATTTTGATTTACCTTACCCCTTGTTTTAAAAATTTATTTGGATGCTTTAAAAAAGGTATGAACTTCTATATATATATATATATATATATATATATATATATATATATATATATATATATATATATATATATATATATATATATATAAGTATAATCACGTTGACACACCGGTCCCCGCTAGATCAAGCGACTTTGAGCATAGTCATTACTAGATGGGTGACCATTTGAGAACACATAGCTATGGGCCAAATAGCGTCGCAAACCCGCAATGCCTAGCGTGGCAACTATGACAAAACCCCTGAATGACAGTCACCAATAAAGTGTCGGAAACCAGGAAGGAGTTCCTTCACCAGGGATGAGCAAGTTGATACATTCAATACTGATTGGATCAAAATACTCGATCTCGATTCGTTGCCTATATCGGACTTCAGCAAATCGGTAAGACTTGCCTTCTGGAGCCGGGCACCTGTTCACGTTATCTATATATCTGGTGTATATATATATATATATATATATATATATATATATATATATATATATATATATATATATATAGTCTCGGAAGTTTCTCAACCATTAAAACTATATAAAAAAACAAAACAAAAAAAAACTTATAGTCTCAAGTCTTCCAGTGGAAAATCACTCATGTAAGTCAATTTATTTTGTACAGTTATTATATTAGTTAGTTTCTAACACTATTTTAAGGGATCATCAGTTGTTTACCATGAAAAACTGTTTCGGGAATTTTATATATATATATATAGGTGCAATTAGTCAACACGAAGCATAAATGCACAAGTGGATGAAAAAATAATAAATAAACACTGAGAATTAATAAACAAATAAAAGTGCAATTTACAATTTCGTGCCGAGTTTATTAGACGATTTAAGAATCAAAGTAAATCCCAATTTCTGTTTTCGTTTTTCTTGTGTGTTGGGAAATTCCGTAATGAAATTTCCGGGAACCATTCCTTTCTTCAAGACTTCAATGAAGTGCGAACCCACTTGTGTGCTTATGATTTTCCGTTAACTTATTACACCTATTTAGATATTAATATACATTTAAACATGAAGCAAACGTTGACACGATACTCTATGCCGAGGGGAAAGACACCGGACTACGAGTCAGTGGCGACTTGGAAACCGGGTTCAAGCCCTCCGAATGACATGAATTAACATCTCTACACTGAAGATTGTGTTAAATACGATATTCCAACCTCTTTGTTGTTGTTGTTGAATTCTGTTTCTTCTGTTCAATGTATTTCCCGTTGATTTGGTATTTATAGAGTTTAATTTCCCCTTAATTTCCATGCTAATTGGTGGCGACCGAGGGGAAATACACCCGAACTACAAGTCAGTGACGACTTGGAACCCGGGCTCGAGCCCTACGACCAGCACGAATTAACACCTCTACACTGAAGATAGCGTAAGCATGAAACATCGATGTATGTAGGTAATAATAATTAATATTTAATTAAAAAATATTATATATATATATATATATATATATATATATAAATGCATTTAAAAAGGATGCGCGGAAATCTCTCAAAGGCCCTTTCGACAATCATCTCGTCAGGAGAAAATCGATAGTTTTTAATCAATAATATCGTCGAAAGAAAGAGCACAAGGAATTTGTCAGATCGCTAAATCATTTTGTGGAACTTTGAACGCCCTCTCTTTCTTCCCCCTAACGTAGTGCCTTTTAATCGTTTTTTTAACGAAATCATTAAATTCACTTCTTTTAATCGCTCCATCGTTATTTTTGGCACATTTAATTCCCCATTTGCTCTTTCTTTCGACGATATTATTGATTAAAAACTATCGATTTTCTCCTGACGAGATGATAGCCGAAAGGGCCCTTGATAGATTTCCGCGCATCCTTTTTAAATATATATATATATATATATATATATATATATATATATATATATATATATATATATAGTCATCCACATACAGACTGTTTCGCTGTTTCACAGCTTATCAGTGCGGCTAGACCAGTTAGTGCCTCAAGCCGGGATCGAAACGCAACCGTCGAGCTGACAGTCGGCGATGTTAACCCCCATCATGCGACACTGACTGAATGTAAGTTGTATCTCAATGTAAACATTGCAATTGCCGGAACTCGAATTAGTGTTTACGTAAAGGTACACGATAATTCATGAAAATGAAATGCCGTGGTGGACAAAATGTGTCATAAGACGTTCGTCAACACGAACGAAACGGGTCAAATCTTTTGTTTTTGTTTTTCTCCAGCACTTTAACCTGTTTTCCGTTTGTCATTTTTCACCCCCTCACACACACACACACACACATATATATATATATATATATATATATATATATATATATATATAATGAATAAAATATTTCCACTGTTTGAATGCATTTAAATTTGTAATTTTGAAAACGGTAAAAAGACCAATAAATGCTGACTTTTTTTTAAATGAAATATTATTTATTTAAAATCCAAATTTTCGATTCATAAAAGAATGTTCATCAGGAGGATACAGACAATATCTTTTCTTTCTTTTTTTAAGCGACATGTTGTCACTTATTCTTCTTTAACTTCTGTTCTTATTGAAGTCTGGTGTGTAATATCCGATATAAGTGATGTACCTTGGTACGCATGTGTATGTTATGAATAAAAATTATATTATATATATAGAGTGTCAGGTGGTATATGAAAAGAAATCAAATAAAGTGCTCGATCATATAAGAGAGCTAATATAATTTATTTAGATACTGTATATTACATATTTCAGCAATGTATCGCGGTTTCATCCAAAAGGGCAGATTTAGCCATCTTTAGTAAATCTTCGTGCCCAGTGGAATCATCGGCAAGCTGAAAGGATTGTAGGCACGCCCTTTTGGATGAAACCGCGGTACATTGCTGAAATATGTAATATACAGTATCTAAATAAATTATATAATATATATATATATATATATATATATATATATATATATATATATATATATATATATATATATATATATATATGACTTACACTTGTGTCGTTTTACCAACATGCCAAATTCCATGTTTATTTTAAATATTTAATACAGATCGGATCAAAATACTCAATCTCGATTGAACCTTTTATCAATCATAAGACTGCTACACATATTCTTTGTTCGCAGACGAACTCTAGCCGTAACCGCTGGCTACCGGCATCTTGGAAGAACAACACAAATCAGAGTCATGGACTTGCAAATATAGTGACAGCTAGTCAGCCTCACGAACTCCCTCACAAGTTCACGTATCTACGGCCATAACAATACTTTCTTTGTCTAGACCTTTCAACATTTCGTAACTTTTTTCTTTCTTCGCTCATTACTTTTGATTGTTCAACCAGACGTAAATGAAGTGGATATTTTAGCTTAGAATAGACTTTTGATATCGTCTATTTCTACTGACAATCTGAGTTCACCTGAATTAATCAACACACTTCTAACGCACTAGTTACACAAATACCATGTATCTAAACCACCAGGGATTGCTAGAAACACAAACAAGCATTACATATCTAAATATATAAAACTAAATGTGTGTATGTGTGTGTTTGTGTGATGTTTGCGTGTTCTCTACAAAAAAAGTCAGAGAATCGACATAAAATATAAAAGTGTATTCTTATGTAAAATTTACGGGAGGAATGTTTCTGAATCTCTAAGTGTTCCCGAATTTTTTAGTGCATCCGTAAGGCATAATCCCCTAAAGACTTCAAATATATCCTATTTTTATGGAATTTAAATTATATGTAGAAAATTTTCTGGGGAAGACAATGGAAGTGGTCCCGAATTTCTAAGTGCCCCCCCCCCCCCCGCTTAAGCTAAAGGAGTTATGGGAACTAAACCTCCTTTCAAACTTCAGATATATATTATTTTGATGAAATTTATATCATTTGTTGAACATTTTCCGGGGAAGACAATGGAAGTGGTCCTGAATTTTTACATTACTCTCTATGAACTGGATATCTACGTGATCCCACCTCTAAGTGACCGATTGGGACATACATCTCTTAAGACTTAAAATATGTATATCCGATTTTAATGAAATTTAAACCATATGCATAGGAAACTAATTCAGAGTTTTCCAAAGAGGCGAAACGGGAGAAGGAGGAAGGGGAGGGGGGCAATAAAAACCAAGAATGTGATATGGTGTTATTAACATAGTGAATAAGTACATAGTAGTCATCCTCATTCAATCCCGAGCAACGTCGAGTTACCCTGCTAGTAAGTGAATAAATGAAAACAATTAATATATGGATGTCTACATTCACCAGCATAGCTGCCGCTTGAATTTGCGATGATTAACGCTAAATTCAAGGAAAAAATAATCTAAAAATAAAATTGGGACTATCACCAGCAGGTGCACTGTAAACAAACGGATTGATCGCGTGCTATACATGCATTAAAATATATGCCGGATTATCGAAAAATCGGTGTTGTACGTGTTTGCTTGTTTGTAGAAAAATATATGAAATAGACCGACCGACAGAAAGTCTTATAATATTATTATTATTATTATTATTATTATTATTATTATTATTATTATTATTATTATTATTATCATTATTATTATTATTATTATTATTATTATTATTATCATTATTATTATTATTATTATTATTATTATTATTATTATTATTATTATTATTATTATTATCATCATCATCATCATTATTATTATTATTATTATTATTATTATTATTATTATTATTATCATTATTATCATTATTATCATTATTATTATTATTATTATTATTATTATTATTATTATTATTATTATTTCATGTATCCACATTAAAATGTTATAGGGAGATATAATCTTTTATGCATCAATTTTCAGTATCGACTTCAACAGTGCTCAATACGTGAGTAGAGCTAGGTAGTAAGTTATGAAAATATATTATGGCAATTAAGCTACACAGAGGCTTCCGCGTTTGCTCCCCGTAGGGAATCGTCAGGCTAAAATGCATAGAGTTTGTTTTGCCAGGTGTTTTTATTTATACACGTAGAGTTTAGTCTAGCTAGTTAACCAATCAGATTCTTTGTTTTTTTTTCTTAGCCAATCGTTGAGCTTCTCACAAACAAAGGTTCGGTTGATTTTACTTCCTATTTTCTATTCTATTGTTCTGTTTTTCATACATATATTTATAATAATTATATATATATATATATATATATATATATATATATATAATAATAATAATTATTTTAAAATAAATATTATTTTTAAAATGAACCCATATACAGGCCAAACCTGCAATCGTCAGTATGAGAGGAGACACTCCCTGTTGGTCACACGGTTCGAACCTCGATACGAAAGTGGTGTTTAATTCAGTAGCTGAGGCATGTATCAATGATCTACCACGCATTGTCTAGAAATCGGAAGTAAATTAACATCTAAATAACAAACACGGCGACTTTCCAGCAAGCAGTCGAGAGAACTCAATAGTCAGGCCTAGAGCTATGCATTACGTAAAATGACGGCTTGTTGTCAACTTAACTTAAAGTGCTCAATCTTGCGAGAGCTTTGAATAATTATTTATAAATAAATATTATTTTCAAAATAAACCCATATACACATGTGTTTCATGCCAAACCTGCAATCGTCAGTATGGGTTGAAGACAATCCCTGCCGGCCATACGGCTCGAACCCCGATACGAAAGTCATGTCTGACTCAGTAGGTGAGACGCGTACCAATGCTCCACCACGCGTTGTCTATCTTTTTGATGTTCTAACGAGCGACCGCTTATCAAGGGCCAAAGGCCATTCGAGGATAAAGGTCAATGGGTTTGCCAGGTGGACGGTGAGACAACGCCGTAATTATTTGTAACGATGGTTGAAACTGGGCAGAATTTGATTATGTAAGAGGACGGCTCATGCGAGGTCGTGTCTAAAAAAGATCCAGTTTAAAAAGTAAATTTTGGAAAAGTAGAGATATAAAAAGAAATGAGAGAGAGAGAGTTTGTTTATGTGTGTGTGTGCGTTCATGTGTGTGCGAGAGAGAGAGAGAGAGAGAGAGAGATGAAAGTAAATAAAAGAAATAAAACAAGAAAGTACAGCGCGAGAGAGAGAGAGGGGGTAGAGAGAGAGAGAGAGAGAGAGGGAGAGAGGGAGGGGGATTTGTGTGTGTGTGAGAGAGAGAGAGGGAGAGAGGGGGAGAGATCAAATAAATAATGATAATAAATATAAATGCTATAAAGTGACTGACAAAGAAACGAAGACGAAGAGTCGGTCTGAAAGATTTTGAAAGAGGGAGAGAGAGAAAGAGAGAGAGAGAGAGAGAGAGAAGGAGAAATAGAGAGAGAGAGGGGTGCGTGTGTGAGGGGGTAACAGATGAAAGGGCATAAAAGAAATAAAAGAATTAATAAAGCACGACGAGAGAGAGGGACCGCGAGAAAGAGAGAGAAAGAGAGAGAGAGAGAGAGAAAGAGAGAGAGAGAGAGAGTGTGTGTGGTTGTGTGTGGTTGTGTGTGGTTGTGTGTGTGTGTGAGCGAGAGAGATGGATGAAAGGAAATAAGTGGGTGGAAATCAAGGAAATAAAAAGAGAAGAAAAAAATCAATCAAGAAAGAGACAATGCCAATAAAACGAAGTTAAGGAGTCGTTCTGAGAGAGAAACAGTGTGTGTCTGTGTGTCTGTGTGTGCGTGTAGGTGTGTGTGTAGGTGTGTGTGTGCGTATGTGTGTGAGGAGGAGGGAGAGAGAGAGAAGGGGAGAGGAAATATTTATATAATAGTTAATAGTCTCTCTTTACTTGTCACGAGAACAGAGAGATGGGGTAATAATCGTACACAGTGGATGACGTCACAAGATGATGACATCATGAGAGATAGAGAGATAGAAAGAGAAGGGAAGAAAGAGAAAGGGAGAAAGAGAAGAGAGAGATAGGATGAGAAAGAGAGAAGAAAAAGAATATATCTGTACATAACAAATACTGACCCAACGAGTCACAGGTGATATAGTATATATATATATATATATATATATATATATATATGTGTGTGTGTGTGTGTGTGTGTGTGTGTGTGTCTCTCTCTCTCTCTCTTTTCAGCATTTCGCTTCCATCTGTCTGTAGTATGAGTCATTGTTTTATTGATTTTAGCGTCGTTTCGTTCGGTTCCGGAGGCGGGTGGGTGGAGAATGGGTGGTTCGTCGGAACTCTCGGGTTTAAACGTAGCCACGGGTGAGGTGGGGGTGGCCGAGGGGTAGGGGGTAAGGATTGATTGTGGGTCGGGTTTTAAGGAGAAACTGGCTTGCCAACGCGACTGCCTTCCTCTTCTTCAATGGCTTGTTAACCGGGATATCGAAAATGGAGCAAACGGCGAATTCATTCAGTCATTTATTCAGAGAGAGAGAGAGAGAGAGAGAGAGAGAGAGAGAGAGAGAGAGAGAGAGAGAGAGAGAGAGAGAAGAGTGGGGGGAGAGTGACTTCGCCAGGCTGACATAAAAGAGGGAGAGAGTAGCTGGAAGGGAGATATATATATATAAAGTAATCCAACAAAAGATATAAGCGTCAACTAATATCTTATAATTAGATAAACTAATTCTAATAAAATTTGATAGGCACCTTATTTTATTATTTCATTTTATATTATAATATATATATATATATATATATATATATATATATATATATATATATATATATATAGTTATTAATGACAATATATGTATTAGCATATACTATCAGTGCCTTTTTTACTTTGCAGTTTCTTTAAAAGATTCAGCTCGATGATTGTCAATTAGTGACAAAAGAGTAAATATAAGTCAGGTTCATTTTATATTCAAATAACCATGTTTTTATTTTATTATTTTTAATTTTAATTTTTCACATTTCCAAAAAAACAACATTTATGTGAGATATATTTTTACGGTCCGTTTCATTAGTCGTGAGCCAAACATGTTCTACAAAATCTGCGACACTGGCATGTCGATGTTATCGATCTACACCTGTTAAAGCTGACATCTCAGCTTTTAACAGCTGTAGATTGATAACATCGACATGCCAGTCTCGCAGATTTTGTACAGGTCTGTTTGAATGAAAAAAAATCATGTACATAAAAGCTCAATTTGATATTGAGCCCTTTTTATAGGCCCGGTTTAAATTCGATTGAAATTCTTTGGACTTCTGTGGATGTTTACTTTACCTGGATTACCCCCCCACACACACATATATATATATATATATATATATATATATATATATATATATATATATATATATATATATATATATATACTAGCAAATATATGCGACCGGAGGTTGCATTAGGGTGACTAGGCTGAGAGCATGATGCCATGATAAACTAACTTCATACACTGACCTTAAAAGATGAGGTAATTACTAAGTTTGTCATATAATGACGAACGAATGCCCCCACCAAAGTAGAAGTTAATACCTGGGAGCGTGATATCATGACAACAGAATAGATAATACACTACCTCTCCCCCAACAAATAAAGAAAAGCTCATTCTGGGAAGATAGTATCATGGGGAACAAACGTATACTATACTTGCAGCTCTTCAAAAGAGTAGGTAATGCCCAGGAGTAATGGATCGTAACGAATGAAAATATACCACACATAATTAAATAATCATAAACCGTTTTAATGTTTATATAGTTAGGATATGTAGAAAAAACCTTTTTGCATGTATTCATTTAGATAACATTAAAAACAATGGCAAGTTTCATTGTCCACGTGAAACGCCGAAATAAAAATTGGGCGAATAAATATAGTCGCCATTTTTATTAAAAAAAAAGAAGAAATATGCTAGCTAAAGAAGAACGATAACTTCCTTTCATAATTTTATAATTAAAAAGGCATGTTTATAAACATGAGTTATCGTTCTTCCTCAGCTAGCCTCTTTCTCGAATTGTTTAGATGACGACTATATTTTTCTGACCTAACTTTTATTTCGGCGTTTTACGTGTACGGTTAAACTTGGCATAACAAAAGCAAACAGTAAAACCCTAAGTTGTTTTTTTTTTTTTTTTTTTTTACTAAAACATGGTTTATATTAAAAAAAAAAAGAAGTTGTTTATGAGTAATGCTGAAACCTATTTCACTCTTACTTAACGTCGTTATCTCCTATGCGATTGCGATTTGATATTCCCTTGTGAATATATGTGTAAACGTAGGAGTTTCACATGTTGGCCGGTCATAATTCAGGAAGTGGACATTTTGTATTCAGCACCGTCCTCGTCCGGAAGACATGCGCACGGGGTAACTGTCGTGCCTCTACACCGCCTGCTTGCCCGGAGGCGGTCTTTTCGAATCAGTCAACATGGGAGTCGGACGTTTGTTCCGCTTGTGATGGACGTTGGCTCTCAGGCAAGTAGCTTGGAAAAAATAGAGTTTTACTGTAACATCAAGCAAACTGGAGCCAAAGTCTCGGACACGAATTATATTGATAAAAGATGTTATAGTTCAGCGTTGGCCACGTGCGCGCAAATAAATACATATTCATCAGTATAATTCGTGTCCTAGACTTTTGCTCCAGTTTGCTTGCTGTTACAAGATTATATTCACTTGTGAATTTAATATTCCCGAGAAACTTTCTTCTTTCGGAGGAATGTTTAATGCTGCTTCGTTCATTATGTATTATATCCAAGATTTTGTATAAACTCATTAAGATTTTCATCTATATTTTTCACTTGTGCCATTTTTATATGTGCCATTTTTACCTAAATTCGTTATTCATGATCTATAGATTTGAGTTTTTCTCGTAGTTTAAAATCAATAAATATTTACCATTTTATCATAAGTACCAGCAATGGAAAATTCAGTTTTAAAACAATTTTATTTTTAAGAATCGTTTTTGGAATCCGAAATTTCGTTCAAATTTTTCCGATTCCAATACCCCCAAAAGTTCCTATTTTTCCGATTCCCAATTGTGATCAATCGTCCCAACACTAGATTGTTGGGAGCCTCTGTGTAGCTTAATTGCCATAAATATAATTTCATAGCTTACTACCTAGCTATACTTACGTATCGAGCACTGTTGAAGTAAATACTGAAAATTGATACATAAAAAAATTATATCTCCTTATAAAATTTTATGTGGATACATGAAATAGTAAGATATATATATACGGCACAATCACGTTGACACACCGGTTCCCGTTAGATCACCGAAGTTAAGCGGCGTCGAGCCTGGCCAGCACTAAATGGGTGACCATTTAGGAATACCAGGTGCTGTATGTGCTCTCTGCTTATCTTGGCATTGTTTCCAGTCGTCTTGTATTACTACTTGCCATTGGAATCAAGCAATGCCGACTCAGGAGAGCGGTTGTTATGATTGCGCAACCCTTGCAATTACAAATTCACGCGTATATATATATATTGTTGAATAATAATACTATCACATGGTCTGTACCTGATTAACCTCATTCCCCTGAAGATGGACCCGGATGTGTCTGAAAGTACTTGGGAGACAAATCCAAACTATGGCAAATTCATCAGCCAATTCCCCTCCGAAACTAAGATCCTGATTCGGACTATTGAAAGGATCTACCAAAGGATATCTAGACACGAGTTGTCTCTTATATTCAACAATACTTGCCTGCAAGAGAAGATGTTGCCTATATATATATATATATATATATATATATATATATATATATATATATATATATATATATATATATATATATATATATATATGCTTGAATTCAGTTCCTTCTAATATTATTTCTCCCCCTATATCCAAACTCCCATCCCCTCTTACCAAAACTTTCTACCGGTATAAAATTAAATTTAATTTTTCATAATCTTCTCTGCCAGTGGCCCGAGGAGGCTGGACGTTAAATAAGGTCGTAGCTGAAACGTATGCACATACGTAGCCAAAACTGTCTGTATAAATAAAAAAGGTATACTAAAATACAGCTTTACTTGCAATTGAGTACTATCTTATAAACATCGTAGCTTCATGGGATTAACATCCATGAACTAACAACCCTACAAACACTTTTTCCCATCTATCTCAACTATATTAACATAAAAACCGGTAAAATAATATTTTGAAATAGCGTATATATAGTCATCTCCAAACTGCCTCAAACAAATTTCGATATTGCTCATTTGCATATTTCTTTCTTTTTGAGGTTCTATTAAATTAATACTGTAATATACATTTCTAATTTATATTACCAAATTTTCTTCTATATACGTAATGATTTTGTCGATAGAACTATATATAATTATACAGGGTGACTAATAAAAAACGGGCCCCGTGTACACTTTATGTGATATCTCCTTTATTTATTCACCGATTGCCCTTATCTTACAGGACATGGCAGAATCAACGACCGTGAGTACACCAAGACCTCAGTGGGAGCTGGGACAAAGAATACACTGTGTTAAATTTTACTACAAGACAGGCTCGTTTAAGAAAACCCAGGACAGTTTCATGCATCAGTTCGGATGTGAAAAGGCTCCACCCAAAAGCAGAATTCAGAACTGGGTGGACCACTTCGAGAAGTATGGGACCCTGGAGAACTTCAACGCTGCCAGTGAGAACCGTCCAAGCCACTCGGGACGTCCCAAGAAGCGGACAGCCGAGCTGGTCGAAAGTGTGAGAGAGTCTCTCCAGGAGAGTCCGAAACGCTCTGTGCGTAGGCGAAGTCAGTCCCTCGGTATATCCCGTGAGATTTGCAGGAGAGTGCTGGTGAACGATATCAGGGCTTACCCATACAAAATACAAACGCTACAGACCCTTACAGCCTCAGACAAGAAGCAGAGGAGCGCTATGGCAGTCAAGATGCTCGATAAGATCGAGGAGACACCAGGTTTCCTAAACCTCCTTTGGACCTCAGATTAAGCCCACTTTCATCTTGGCGGAAAGGCAAACTCCAAGACAAATGTCTTCTGGGGGTCCTCCAGACCCAATGAAGTAGCCACCAAGCCCCTGCACTCTCCTAATTGCACGGTGTGAGCTGCAATCTTGGTCAGAGGCATAATTGGACCAATCTTCATCGAAGAATCTGGCGCAGCAGTGACAGTCACCAAGGCGCCGTATGTGGAGGTCCTCAAAACCTTCAAGAGTGAGCTTCAGACCCTCTACCCGTCGCTCATGAGCAAGTTCTGGTTACAGCAAGACGGAGCAAGTTCTCTCACCTCAAACCTGTCCCGAGATTGGCTGAAAGAGAACTTCAGAGGCCGAGTGATCAGTCTCAAGACTAATTTTGAGTGGCCACCCCATAGCCCGGACCTAAGCCCCCCAGATTATTTCCTTTGGGGCTATCTTAAGGACAGAATGCACGCAGGGAAACCCAGAACCATCACGGAACTCAAGGAAGCCATCAGGGAGGAGATGAGAGCCATTCCCAATTCAGTCTGTAAGAACGTCATGGACAACTTCGTTTTGCGCCTCAAGAAATGCACGGACCTAAAAGGAGTCCATCTAGAACACATGCTGTAGAACGGAGAAAAAAAGGTCAAAGACCCTAGTGTTTTGATATTATGTTGTGAATATAATAAACTAGTTATGCCCCAAAATTTATTTCATTCGGACGAAACACTAAGAAACGGGGCCTAATTAGATTTGGGGCCCGTTTTTTGGGGTCACCCTGTATATACAGGGTGGGCCAAAATAAGGGTCCTATCTTTAAATTTGAATAATTTGAATTTGAATAACTTCCACAAAATAAAAGTTAAACTCACCAAACTTTATGTGTAAGTAGACTGACCCTTCCGAGATTTTTTGAAATAAACAAAACAAATTTTAGCCGAAAAACACTTCTTAAAACTTACAAAAACTAAAGTATTGTTTTTTACACTGTTTTGAGTTTTTTAAGCAAAAATAATGTTTTCTAAATGAGGTACGTTCCTTAGGGCTAATACGGCTCATGCTTGCTTCGGAAGGGGTCCTTTACTTATTCTAAAAAAAAAAATAAAAAAATCAATAAATAAAAAAGTTATGAATTTTTTAAAATAGGACCCTTATTTTTGCCCACCCTGTATATATATATATATATATATATATATATATATATATATATATATATATATATATATGATAATTATGGAAATTATTTTAACCTGTACTTTATTTGATTTTACTTCATTTTTTTTGTATTTAAAATACTATATACTATAAATTAGTATAATTATGATCATTGATGTTATAAATAGAGTGATATGAAATTATATAATTAGGTGTTTTGTATCCTATAATAACTAGATAGATATCTCTTTAAAAAGTATTAACATTTTAGGCTTTTCTTATTTGACTTCTATTTGTGATGTTGTGAGGGGCGCTGAAGAAGACTTTTTGGAGTCATCAAAAGTATAAAATAAAATATTCGAAATCGCTTTAGAAACGATCGTACGCCAAACATTTGTTGCGTTTAAATTCTTTATATAAATAATGAGATAATTTTATTTATCTCAACCTATCCTCTCTCTCTCTTTCTCTCTTTCTCTCTATCTCTGTCTCTCACCCTGTTTCTATCTATCTATCTATCTATCTATCTATCTATCTATCTATCTATCTATCTATCTATCTATCTATCTCTCTCTCTCTCTCTCTCTATATATATATATATATATAGTACATGTATTGTATTAATTTCTGTAGATACAAATCCGTTGAAACTCAAATGTTTATAAAAAGTGCTCAATAAGAAGTAGAGCTGTTCTTATTCGTTACATATGTGCATACATGTTTCGGTTGTACTCTTTACAGAGAGTGAACCTCTTCAGACCAAAGAAGACAGAGAAGTGATTTATACTATATATATATATATATATATATATATATATATATATATATATATATATATATAGTAAGCAATGAAAATATATATGGCAATCAAGCTACACAGAGGCTCCCGTGTTTCATCCTCGGGAGGAATCGTCAGGCTAAATGACGATTCCCCCCGGGGATGAAACACGGGAGCCTCTGTGTAGCTTGATTGCCATATATATTTTCATTGCTTACTACCTAGCTCTACTTACGTATCGAGCACTGTTGAAGTAAATACTGAAAACTGACACATAAAAAATTATATCTCCTTATAATATTTTATGTGGATACATGAAGTACTAATATATATATATATATATATATATATATATATATATATATATATATATGTATATATATATATATATATATATATAGTATAAATGTTTATTTATACAAACCTAATTGGTTACATATGTGCATACATGTTTCAGTTGTCCTCTACAATAGAAAGTCAACTTGCACATATGTAACCAATTATGATTGTATAAATAAAAAAAAAGTATACTAAAAGCATCTCTACTTGTTATTGAGCACTTTTTAAAACACTGGAGTTTCAATGGATTAACATCTATAGAAACAAATATAATACATGTAATATATATATATATATATATATATATATATATATATATATATATATATATATATGTGTGTGTGTGTGTGTGTGTGTGTGTGTGTGTGTGTGTTTTCGGCTTACATCTAGATGTGGATGTTTCGGTATGTATGACTTTCTCAGAGCCGCTAAGCAACCAGTACTTTCGGAATGGGTATATAGCGACTTATTACCCTGTAATAAGCCGAGAGAGAGAGAGAAAGAGAGAGAGAGAGAGAGAGAGAGTGTGTGTGTTAGAGAGAAAGAGAGAGGGTGGGGGAGAGGTAAAGAGGGAGAAAGAAAGAGAGAGTGAGAGGGGAGGGGGGCGATGGTGTCCCCCATTTAAAGTGGTTTCTCAAGAGAGACAGGCATCGCATAATGAAATTGACAGAACAGACAGATTCGTCTCGTAAACCAACGAACTCAAAGACAGGGTCACGTGACTTTAGCTGTCAGGTTGCATGCGCGCGAGGAATCGTTGTCTGACAGTAGACATGAAATGCTTTCGAAAATCGTTATGTATATATATATATATATATATATATATATATATATATATATATATATATATATATATATATGAACTTTCGCAAATTTATACCTACCAGCGACCATGCGCGATTTAAGTTCAATTTAAAACAGACATTTGCACCGTTAGTCCACACAACATCGGACGCGACTTCTAGAAGAGCAGGAAGGATTATTACGAAAAAAAAAGAGGTTATTACCTTTTATCTGTTTAAAGCTCTGTCGAGGCTTATTATATGAAGCGAAATATTAGATAAAATAGTCAAGATGAAGAAAAAAAAGTTTTTATTTTTATTTTTATTTTTTAATTTTTATTTTTTATTTTGTATTTTTTTAAATTTTGATTTTAATAAAAACATTTTGCCTCTATCTTTATGTTTATATATATATATATATATATATATATATATATATATATATATATATATATATATATATATATATATATATGAAGCAATCCAACAAAAGATATAAGCGTCAACTAATATCTTATAATTAGTGAAACATCCGGATAAAAAACTGAAGCTCAATATACTGGATAGAGCATTAATATTATAATATAAAATGAAGTAATAAAATAAGGTGTCAATCAAATTTTATTAAAATTCAAAGTTCATGCAAAGCATCCTTAAGTCCTTAGCTCATGAGTTTTCAAAGATAATTCTTCTCTTCAGAGGACCATTACCGCAGTTATACTACTACAGGCAATAAAATTACGCTTTGAAAATATATAAAATTATATACACAAATACATAAAAATACATAACATCAAACATATCAATCCAAAAACATACTTTTGTTGAATCCATACAGTCCATCCAGGTCATACAAGTTGAGAAGCATAATCAGGAAGGACATTACTCCAAGATACAAACAGCAGTCCAAATACGTGAAATTGAAGGGGCCGGCAAAGTTATCCAGTCGCGAAATGTGTCCATATTCAATGTTAATGATAAATAAATCAATCAAAATAATACAAAAAGTCCAATCAAAGTTCCGAAATCTCGACATGTGCAACCCAAGTCAAATCCAAATTCGTTGTTTAATTAGAAAACCCGTAATAATCCGAATTGAGCAAAATAAGACTGAATCCCATCACATCTTATATTATAATATATATATATATATATATATATATATATATATATATATATAAGTTGAGATAAATAAAATTATCTCATTATTTATATCATTCGAAGAATTCAAACACAACAAATACTTGGCGTACGATCGTTTCTAAAGCAATTTCGAATATTTTATTTTATACTTTTGATGATTCCAAAAAGTCGTTCTTCAGCGCCTCTTAAATAGAAGTAAATCAAGAAAAATATCAAATTTTAGTATTAATTAAATACATGTATATATCTAGTTATTATAGGAAACAGAACCTCTTATATCATTTTATACCACTATTTAAAACATCAATAAACATGATGATGATGATGATGATGATGATGATGAGGATGATGAGGATGATGAGGATGAGGATGAGGATGATGCACCCAAAAGACAATACGCACACTCTACGTGAAAAGAAACGAAGGGGGAAGAGGACTGGTAAGTATAGAAGACTTTGTAGAAGATACAAAAAAAGAGCTGGAGAAATATATAACACAGAAGACGGAAAGGCTAATCACCGCAGCAAGAGACACCGTCCCAATGAACATCTCGGGAAGCACCGAAACCAGAAACAAAAAGACAAGAAAATAAAAGTGGGAAGAAAAATAACTACATGGACGCTTCATAAGTCTGAAAAGAGAAACAGAAACAACTAAAATAGCTGGGCATGGCTAAGAAAAGGACACTTGAACAGAGAAACGGAATCTTTACTGACGGCTACACAGAACAATGCAATCAGGACAAGGTACATTAAAGCTAAAATAGATAAAACTCAGGGAAACAGCAAATGCAGACTGTGTGGTCAAAGAGAAGAAAGAGTAAATCACATAATTAGTGAATGCAGCAAACTAGCCCAAAAAGAACACAAGACCAGACATTACTGTGTGGGGAAAGCAGTATACTGGGAACTGTGCAAACGATTACATTTCGAATACAAATGGTACAAACATAAACCAGAGACACTACTGGAAAACGAAAAACACAAAATTCTCTGGGATATGGAGGTATAAACAGATACACTCATAAAAGCAAAGAGACCGGATGTCATAATAATCGACAAGAAGGAAAAAGCCTGCAAAGTCGTAGACTTTGCCGTTCCAGCAGACCACAGAATGAAGATCAAAGAGAGACGGAAAAATGAAGCAAATACATAGAACTTGCCAGAGATTTGAAAGAGATATGGAGCATGAAGAAAGTCAATATAATACCAATAATCGTAGGAACACCAGGCACAGTCCCAAAAAACTTGGAGAAAAGACTGAGAGAAATTGGAATCAAAGGAATCACTTAGACTATAAAAAGAACGGCAATTATGAAAACAGCTGCAATCTTAAGGAAAATCCTTGAATGCGGAAACCAACCCACATTAGCTACGAACGGTAACCAATCACATGGGAGTTACAATAGGAAGAACACCAAAAGAAAACGGTGCACGAACCAAGTAAAAGAAACGGCAAGAAATATAAGCTGACCCCCTCCCACCTAAAAAAATGATGGCACCGGCCTCGGCTGACACAACACAAAATAGTTGTAGAGTGTCAAGGAGGATGAGAAGACCGAGGAGGGAGAGCACTAATCAGACCTCCACTGACTGGAAGAGTGCAGAGAGTTCTGGTACCTTGGAGAAGTTCACTGCTACCCAAATCTCAGGGGAGACCAATGGTCGTTTCCAGCGAGAAATCAATGGTAGGCGGCTGTTGCAATACCGCAAAGTCATTTGTGGTGGTGATCGAACAGAGGTGGAGAGTACTGGAAATCTGGGGAGGCTTGTTGTTACTCAGACTACCACTGGTTGTTGTCGGTGAGTAATCGCTTACGATGATCTGTGTGATGACTCCCAGTGAGAAGAGATGATGATAATAATAATAATAATAATAATAATAATAATAATAATAATGATAATAATAATGATAATAATAATAATAATAATGATAATAATAATAATAATAATAATAATAATGATAATAATAATAATAATCATAATAATAATAATAAATAATAATAATAATAATAAATAATAATAATAATAAATAATAATAATAATAATAAATGATAATAATAATAATAATGATAAATAATAATGATAAGGATAATAATAATAATAATGATAATAATAATAATGATAATAATAATAAATAATAATAATACTGATAATAATAACAATAATAATAATAATAATAATAATAATAATAAATAATAATAATAATAATAAATAATGATAATGATAATAATATTAATAATAATAATAATAATAATAATAATAATAATAATAAATAATAATAATAATAATAATAATAATGATAATAATAATAATTATAATAATGATAATAATAATGATAATAATAATGATAATAATAATGATAATAATAATGATATTAATAATAATAATATTAATAATAATGATAATAATGATAATAATAATGATAATAATAATAATAATAATAATAATAATAATAATAATAATGATAATGATAATAATGATAATGATAATAATAATAATGATAATAATAATAATAATGATAATGGTGATGATAATAATAATAATAATAATAATAATAATAATGATAATAATAATAATAATAATAATAATAATAATAATAATAATAATAATAATAATAATAATATATAATAACAATAATAAAAATAATTAAAAAAAAATTTTAAATTGAAAAAGTAAAAAATTTAAATAAATTTAAAAAAAAATAAAAGAGGTGAAGAATACTGGAAATCTGGAGAGGCTTGTTGTCACTCAGACTCCAGGAAATACCACTGGTTGTTGTCGGTGAGCAATTACTGACGATGATCTGTTTGAGAACTCCTAGTGAGTACAAATAATAATAATAATGTATAGTATACAGTGAATTAAATACAGAATTAAAAAAGTAGAATAAGAAATAATAGACAAATAATAAAAATAAAATAAAAAATAAAAACAGATAAAATAAAATAACGAAATATTAAAAATAATTTGAAGATAAAGAAAATCGATAATAGTGAACATATATAATGGATTATAATATCATAACAAATTAAATCAAGCAATAAAGTAAGAATAGTTGTATTAAACTATAAGCTACATGATAACGATAATCTTAATATTTAATCCAATATGATAATATTAATTATTAATTATAATCAGGACAATAAAAAAAAAAAAAAAAACATATGTATTATTATAATTAATAAAGTTCATAATTAATTATAAAATATAAAAGAATACTATAACCATGGAATTCGAGAAATGATATATAAAAACTATAATAAAAATAACTGGAATAAGGACTTAAAGGAAGTATATATAGAAAATAGGCAGAATCTAAAATTCAAATTAAAAATTAAAAATTAAAAATTAAAATTTATATATATATATATATATATATATATATATATATATATATATATATATGATTATTTCTATTTACACAGACATGTACAAAATCTGTGACACTAGCATGTCGATGTTATCGATCAACAGCTGTTATAAACTGAGATCTCATATTTGGAAATAATGAAAGGGATGAAAAGAAAAGAAATTAAAAATTTAAATTTGGAAAGCCACGTGGTTTGGACCGTTAAGAATCAAAATAAAAAAATAATAATATAAAAATAATATAAAATATAATATATATATATATATATATATATATATATATATATATATATATATATATATATATAATGAAATTGTAGTTTGCTTGAAGCATTGCTGGTAAATAGAAATGTAAGTTCGTAATCCGAGGCAGGAACAATGCGATATAGGTACCGGAAGGTGGAACAGATGAACAAAAATAAATGAGAAGAGAAAATATGAATGGAATCTCAAATCAATTTATTAATATTTCACAGTTTAAATACCAGAACAGTAAATAGAAAAAAGGTTTACTGTCAAGCAATTTAAAAGGTCTGGAAAAGGGGTAAACTTTAAACCTTAATTTTCGAGAGTGGAACCTCTCATTATCAAAAGAAACAGATAAAAAATATGACCGAGTGGTCGAAAAGGCGAGATGGGCACAACTGTTGACGAAATGCGCAGAGAATTGGTGGCAGATTCGCAGAAAATGAGTTTAGATAAGCTAATTGGATATCAATATTAATTATTCCTATTATAATTTATTTTTGTTTTTTTCATTTATTGTATAATTATTCAGCTTTAAGCTTGTCATCTTATTAATATTTATTTAATTGAGTATTTGATCTAATCAATACCAAGCATCTAAGTTAATATTATTATCAGTCTGGACAAGGAAAATGTTATTATCAGTCCATAAGAAAAAAACTGTTTTCTTAATCGTAAGTATGCAGGTAGGAATATTGAGACTGGCAGAGTTTGTATTATTATTTAAGGAAGTTCATGTGCCGAAATGTCGTTATCTTTGCCAGTTAAATACACGTGTCGATACCAATAGTCAAAGGCTAAATGAATACGGCCATATAATACGGATTTCTAAATAAAAAATGTTGTATTTTGGTATGGGCCTTATCTTTCATTTGCATCTCTGGAGAGAGAGAGAGAGAGAGAGAGAGAGAGAGAGAGAGAGAGAGAGAGAGAAAGCGAGAGAGAGCGAGAGAGAGAGCGAGAGCGAGAGAGAGAGCGAGAGAGAGAGCGAGAGAGACAGAGCGAGAGAGAAAGAGCGAGAGAGCGAGAGAGAGAGCGAGAGAGCGAGAGCGAGAGCGAGAGAGAGCGAGAGCGAGAGAGAGCGAGAGAGAGCGAGAGCGAGAGAGAGAGAGAGAGAGAGAGCGAGAGAGAGAGAGAGCGAGAGAGAGAGAGAGCGAGAGAGAGAGAGAGCGAGAGAGAGCGAGAGAGAGAGAGAGAGCGCGAGAGAAGAGAGAGCGAGAGAGAGCGAGAGAGAGAGCGAGAGAGAGAGCGAGAGAGAGAGAGAGAGAGAGAGAGAGCGAGCGAGAGAGAGCGAGAGAGAGCGAGAGAGCGAGAGAGAGAGAACAAAAGTAAACGTCGTCTTCAAGTATCGGTGGTCGAAGTTAAAGACTTCAATGTGCACGACTACAAAAGTAACTCATCCCTCAAAAACTGTATTACAAGTTCACAAACTCTGCTCCATAATTACGCAAACATACGCACTTAACTCGCTAATGAACCGGTGAAAAAAAAAACACAACCAAAAAATTTCCAATCGTTAAAATCCGATGTCCCGCCAAAGCGGTCACAATTTTTTAACATTGTAGAAAATATTATTTTCTAGCATTCATGTTTTAATTATATAAGTTTATAAGAAACTTGACAACATCTTTGAAGCACACATGAAAATGTATTTACGTGAAATATTTTTGAAAATCAACACATGGTGGAATTTCAATGAAAAACTCATTTATTTAATTTTTTGTAGGCTTTCGTTGTAAAACAACTTTGTCAGGCGAGACTGTCTTATAGTTTTTTATTTCCTTTTTTTCCCTTTTCTTTTTCTTCCTCATTTTGATGGTATTAACCCCGAAGGGTCGAATCACAGTAGAGGCAGAAGAGCACGTCAAGTTGTAAAAGACGTTAGGATAAGTAGAGTCCGGTCGATGTTATGCGCAGATTGGCGCTTTTTGAATAAGGAAATTGAAAAAAATAAACTATAAAACAGTTTCGCTTGACAAAGGTGTTTTACAACGAAAGCTTTAAAAATAAAAAAATTAAATAAATGATTTTTAAAATTTTAATTGCACCATGTGTTGATTTTCAAAAAATATTTAACTTATATCAGTTCATATTTAATTATTAAGTTCTTTCATTTTGTGCCACAATATTATTTAACTTTATAGCTTAGTATTTAAAAAAAAAAAAACTTTATTCGCCCCAAATGACGTATAATGCCACTGAAGCGAAAGGAGCTATAGTTATAAGGGCCAGATTTATAGGAGCAATCTAAGTGGGAAGTTGGGCAGCAAGATGTTTTTTCACATTTAAATTTCTGCATGTTGGTACGTTCGGGGGAACAGGGAGGAATTTCAAAGGCAAGTGGTCCGAGGACATGTCTAGTTATCAGCAGAGGTTAACACGTGCAGCTTAACAAGTTTTACATTGATTTTAAGGCCGTAACGACTCTTTATTCATGTCAACTCTGGACTCTTATTTCTAACAGACAATTAAATCCTTCAGCCACTGTTTACTTATAAATAATCAAATGAGAACATGATACATAATCAGTTCACCGTTTCCATCGCTCAACAAGAATACACAACAAGACGTGCTGAAGTTGTAAAGAACGTTATTGGTTTCGTTTCAGGAATACCAGTTTTTTTGCAGGCATGAACTAGAATTTTTTTAATGTTTTGTTTTAAATATTACTACGTCACCACTTATCAAGTCCCGTGTTGTGAACGAGCGTCTGTGTGCGTTCACCGCACAGGCCGTGATTGTCCGCTCGTTGTGCTAGTTCAAAGTCGTTGCTCGATTCCGACACCGGCCGCAGTGTTGATTGTGTGGTCTCAGTCAGTGCTGCAGCAGAAGTTGTCTCCCTCCAAATAAAATTACAACTCCAATCTAAAACAAGTAACAAACGTTTATCTTTTGGAGGTTACAATGATACTCGTTTTCTTCTACTGAACAACAGACTCGCAAATGAGAATTCTTAGCCCGGCCAAATCAAAACACAAGTCAAATCGAGCTAAATCCAAAATTAGCCAAGAACACAAAGCCCATCTCACTCTGAAAAGCACACTAACCTCATCTGACCGTAAGATGCCCACACAATCAACTAACTGCCCCTTATGCCGGAATATATATATATATATATATATATATATATATATATATATATATAATAGATATTTGTTATTGTTTATTATCTATGTACGTATACGTTTCGTCCTTAAACCGGGACTAATCAGCATAGAGATATGACTATTCACTACAGATCATGCGATTCGAAACCATGGATTACGAGTATTTTACAACTGAAATCCGACGCCTTAACCACACGGCCAATTTTAAATAACGAATAAACTGTGATAATTTTAACACGTTATCGGCGGTTATAACGTCTAGAGCGTTCTACTTTTTTTAGGAAGGAACGATGCATTTAAAGCTAGTGACGTCATGCTGTGTTAATACTACACATACAGTGCTCTACTTTTTCGAGGAGCGACAAATAATAATAAATATTTGTTCTTGTTTATATATATATATATATATATATATATATATATATATATATATATATATATATATATATATATATATATATAGTAATCTATGAAAGTATATTTATGGCAATTAAGCTACACAGAGGTCTCCCGCGTTTCATCCCCGGGGGGAATATTCAGGCTAAGATCCCCCCACCCCAGAGATGAAACGCGGGAGCCTCTGTGTAGCTTAATGTTCATAGCTTACTACCTAGCTCTACTTACGTATCGAGCACTGTTGAAGTAAATACTGAAAATTGATACATAAAAATTATATCTCCTTATAAAATTTTATGTTGATACAGGAAATAATATATATATATATATATCGATTTTCTCCTGACGAGATGATAGTCGAAAGGACCTTAGAGAGATTTCCGCGTATTCTTTTTAAATGTATTTATAAATTTTGTATCTCAAAACATTTATATATATATATATATATATATATATATATATATATATATATATATATATATATATATATATATATATAGAGAGAGAGAGAGAGAGAGAGAGAGAGAGAGATATCACTGACATGACATCCGAATGACCACCCATTTAAAAAGCCTAATCTTCTGCGAATCTATGGACATCTAAAACATAATTCCTAGTGCAGGTCCCGTATCTGGCCGGCCATTTTGGGAATCTCGTATCTGTAGAAACGGTGTGAGTAGCAGTTTGAAGAGTCAGAAGTGACCCCACATGGAAGTTGCGAAACAACGCCATTTCTGGGAGGATATTTACTGTCTCTTGGCTGGCGATACTTCAAGCAGGAACGAGATCTCTAGGGCGATGTCCCCAAATGGGAGCAGCACGCACAGTGTGGCTGGATGTAGCAATAGATCTATCCGTCTACATATCTGTCTCTTTCTCTCTCTCTCTCTCTCTACACAAGTAGTCTGTTGCTCTGATGTTTTCTTTCTGTGACTGTCTCTCTTTTTTTTTTTTAAATAAACCATTTTATAAATCAACATCGGCGTCCGAGTGGTTTTGTATTCGCTGGATCACGAGAATTACACTGCTCGACCACATCTTTAATGACGACATCCAAAAGCACTATGCCATCGCTCCAATCGATGGCAAGATGAGTGAATGACAACTAAAATGGTTTGCATATGTGATGACGGCCGACAACTGCCCTACACGTGATCTTCGTAAAACCGACCTTCATCCAGACTAAGCCTATGATGTAGCGATAGATCTATCCGTCTACATATCTGTCTATCTTCCTCTCTCTCCCTCCCCCCTCTCTCTCTCTCTCTCTCTCTCTCTCTCTCTCTCTACACACAAGTAGTCTGTTGCTCTGATGTTTTCTTTCTGTGACTGTCTCTCTTTTTTTTTAATAAACCTTTTTTTATAAATGGTTTTGTATCCACAGACAAGCAAGAACCCGGGTTCCCGACGCCGACGTCAGGGGTGTATAATGGTTTATACACGTCCCAGCCAGCGAAAATATATCACAAGACCTTGAGGAAACCCTCAATTTCCATAAATATTCGGCATAAAATAACCCTAATTTTTGACACGTTGTTAAAACTATAAAAATATAAATGATTTAAAGTGAACAAAGCTTTTTAGAGCATATTACCAATTAAAAAATGAAATCGTCCTACCCATAAAATACCATTCAAAAACTTGATTCGGCATTAAATGACCCAAAGATGGTTGATATGCCGTAAAACAAACAAAAAAAAAAAAAGACCTTGAGAGTCTGAGTTGCTGTTACCAGGAGTCGGATTGCAGACAAGTGTGTTTGTTTTTTCGAAAATAGAATTAGGATATAAAAATGGCTATGTGGTTAATAGTCGGTGATAAAAAAAATACTGGTTTGTCGAATTAGTTGTTGAGGGAAAGTAAAAAGAGAGTTGATAACAAAATTGTTAAGATGGCGATCACAAACATTGAATGATTCGCGTTATCATGTTTGCAGTATCAGAAATGGCGGTCAAATAGACAACTAGAAGGTGCTATTTAAGTTGATGTTGTTGATCTGAGGGAGATGACTATTTTATAACAAAGCCTGACAAAGTAAAGAAGATAACATTTTTTAACATTTAAACGAGGAAAACAACAACTTATTTATGGACCACGTAAAGGAAAACAACTTTTAAAAAGCGGTGATCTCCTTTACTTTTGTCAGGTTTTGTTACAAAAAAACAATCGAGTTCTCTCCCTTAGATCAACAAGTTTCGACTCTGAAATTTCTTGGTCTTTCTTTCATATCAAATCTTTCTTCGAGTTCATACATTAGATCCATTGCTCTTTCTGCTTCTCGTAAAGTCGGTTCTCTCTGTCGTCCAAAACACTTTCTCACACCTGAGGTTATTCTCTATCTCTACAAATCTACTATCAAACCTTGTGTGGAGTACTGTTGTCATATATAGGTTGGTGAATCTGAGGTTCTTGTAACACAGGTTCGAATCCTGAAGACCATTTACTCCTTTGCGACTTTTAGTGTTTCTCAGCTCAGCCGTATTGCTCACCCATACACAAATTTTACCAACCCACACGCGACGAATTTTACCAACCCACACGCGACAAATTTTACCATCCACACGGTACAAATTTTACCAACCCACACGCGACAAATTTTACCAACCCACACGCGACAAATTTTACCAACCCACACGCGACGAATTTTACCAACCCACACGCGACAAACTTTACCAACCCACACGCGACGAATTTTACCAACCCACATGCGACAAATTTTACCAACCCACACGCGACAAATTTTACCAACCCACACGCGACAAATTTTACCAACCCACACGCGACAAATTTTACCAACCCACACGCAACAAATTTTACCAACCCACACGCGACACATTTTACCGTATTTAATTATGTTAATCGGCTTCAGCTATATACTGTTTCAGAAAAATAATTTTAACCAAAAACTTCTAAAACACATTATTCAATTATTTTAATTAAACGAACGTCTCAGAAATATAATGCTCAAATCATGTTTGAAAACAGGATCACAATGCAAAAAGGTTCAATACTCGATCGGTTTAAAATTTGACACATCTCTTCTTCAGGCCGGTTATATATATATATATATATATATATATATATATATATATATATATATATATACACATATATATATATATAAATTAGGGAAAGTTCATTTTTAAGCATCTTTTGAATTTTAACATAAAGATAGAGGCAAAATGCCTTCAAAGAAACCATGTGTTAGACGCAGATATTTTTATTACATTAAAATAAAAATAAAAATCTTTTCTTTTTTTTTCTTCTTCATCTTGACTTTTTTATCTAATATTTCGCTTGATAAAACAAGCCTCGACAGAGCTCAGACAAATAAAAGATATACACCTTTTTTTCGTATCTGTAATTTGATTGGCCCCACCCTTTATTCTTCTCTGCACCTTCCTCTCTCTCTCTCACAGACGTAGTGTTGCCAGTCTCAGTCTTTTCTATTAATACTATTATGACATGTGTTCTTAAGAATTGTCTGATCTATTCCCGGCTTCCTTTGTTCCAGCTCGTTTGACTCATTGGTCTAGTGGTCTTAACAAATTAGCTGTTTTTTTATACTTCGTTATAATACAGCTTCTTATTCCAGTAGCTTCTTTCCAAGAACTGTATGCTTGTGGAACTCCATGTTAACTGTTTTCTCCTACCTATAGACTTGGTCGTTTCAATACTAATATTAATAGGCATCTCTTGTCTTTGCGATAATCATTTTTCGTTCTTGTTAGCTCCTTACATGTCAGCATGAAGTAGCTTCATGCCTTGTCTGGAGCGATTTCCATGAAAAAAATCAACATCAACTGAAGTAGCCCCAACTAGAAGAGGAGTACACCAATTGGAATCAAACGAGGGAGGATATTAGGTCATTTCGTTCATCGATGAAGGCAGTATAAAACCAAATTAGTATGAAGATATTGACCAATGAAAATATTTCAGGCCGCAATTGGCTAAGTTCAAAAGGAAGATATATAGCGTGAACTAGAGGGGAGAATGGATGGAAAGACTAACAAGTTTATCTCACATGCCCCCGCTTAAAGTTCATCTGAATATAAGCCAGAGATCTTCTCATTTTAGACAGAGATTTCATCACGATCAGGTGGAGCCGATAATACTAAAACCCCTTCCTTTTAGCTAAATAGGCTACTCCAAAATCTCACCCTCTACCAAATGAAATATGACTTAGTAGAATTTTCAACGCCAATTCTGACAAAAATCTAATAGAATTTTTAGTACTCACACAATGAGAAAGTTTCTCTATTATTTTAATCAAATTTTATCATAAACTAATGAACTTACATTATAACCGTGTTGGTAACTTTTCTTTTTGATACTTTGTTTGTGCCCGGTGACTGACCCCGTGCAGACCATTGTTCGACGACTTGCAGCTTTCCGTGATCAAAGAACATAGTGTGGGATGAGAGAAACAGTTTACAAAAGAGGGTAAAAGTATCTTACCTAGAAAGGCATCAGTATAAAGTGTGATGTTGGTCGAAAAGTAAATGTGCGTGTGGCATCATGCCTACGTTTGACCTTGACGATCGTGATGATTTGCTCCTAGTAATTTCGTCCATTCAATCCCCTAGCTAGCAGCTGAGGTACGTTTATTGTTAAATATCTCGCTGCCAGTTGAAAAAAAACTGAAAACGGCTTCCCCATCCTGTTGGCGATCCGTTTTCTAGAAAACAGGCAGGCTCCTAGGCCTCGCCAAATCTTTGCGGTAACTGACTTTCTAATTATTCTAACGTAACTTAATTTTCTAATATATAATTCAAGCTTAAGTATGCGGATGGAGTTGTAAGCATATCACGTGACTTGTTATGTTTCTTATTTCGCTTTGGAGCCGGGTTTTGTACAAAATGTAACAGTGTTTTTTAAATATAGATCATCATCATCATCATCATCATCATCATCATCATCATCATCATCATCATCATCATCATCGTTTTTTTATCAATCCTAGAGGAAGAATCTCTTCATGGTTCCCTTTCGCCCTTTTTTTAATATCTAGCTGGGAGTGGCCACGTAAGACCAAGTTGGCTGTCGAGGTCGTCTCTCCCCCGGGGTTTTGTCCTTCTTCTTCTTAGTCTTTTCCATTGCCATTCTGTTTCCCTAGATATCCACCTGTTGTCTGTACATCTCGGAAGGTGACCTGCCCATCTATGTTTAGCCGTTCGTGTGGTAGTGATGATGTCGTTCACTCCAGTTTGCTGTCTGATCCAGTGTTTCTTTTTCTTTCACGTAAACTGAAGCCGAGCATAATCTGTTTCATTTTGTACTGTGCTACTCTTAGCTTTTCTATTACTACATCATTGAGTGTCCATCTTTCACTACCATATGTCATAATAGGCATGCTGTATTCATTGAACACTTTCCGTTCAACGTTCACATTATTGGCACATAAATATAGTATTTAACTGTAGTTTAATCACATACCCTTCCTCGCCACTAACACCTAATCAAAGGCTGTTATTGATGATAAAAAGACATCTGATTTTAACGATGGTAAGTTTTTCTTTCTTTTTCTTACGCCGGTTCATTAGCGAGTTAAGCGCGTGTGGTTGCGTAATTACGGAGTTAAGTCTGTGAACTTGTAATATCATTTTGAGGGTGGGGTTACTTTTGTATCTGTGCACATTGAAATCTTAAAATTCGACTTGCGACGTTGAATTTTCGTACCTCCTTTTAACTCTAATATACGTGTTTATAAGCTAGGATGGCGCTTTGAAGTCCGGGACTCAATTAGAAAAAAAAACCTGTACCCTACGAATGCTGAAATTAAATATATAGCCATGTACTCACTTGATTATGTATAAGTGAAAATCGAATGGCGGATTTAATTGTATGTTAGATTTTACATGAATAATGAGTTATTACGGCAATCATGTTACGGCCTTTAAATAAGTTTAAAGGTCTTTAAGCTGTACATGTTAACTTCTGCTGTAAATATAATACAACTACTAGGCTATAACGTTACAGCTATACTATTGTGACAAAATACAGCACTGTATGGTTCATGGCACACTAGATTAATAAGAGAACTTAATATTTAAGTATTTAATAATATAATAAAAACCACCATTCGCCTAGTCATAAAGTAACCGAAGACCAATGATTCACATATGATTCGTGCACTATAGCAGTCCTCGTCAAATTACGTCGAGGATTTAAGCCTCCAGTATGAGTAACTGTCAATTATTGTACTAAATCTGAGTCAATCAATGTTTGTTTCCCTAAATATTTTTTTACTATATGTTTTTTGCTATATATATTTTAATGACACAAAATACATATTAAAATATTCATCAATTCTGGAATTGAATTATGTTTGAAAAATCTCCATACTTATAGCAGGGTGTAGTGTAAACAAATAAATAGCTGATGTGCTACATGCAGAGCCATCTACTGGCTGTCCACTGAACTAGTCTAGCGATAACGGAATTATCAATTTTCCCTCTTGGGATTTTATCCGGATTAAAAGAGGTGTCGGGTTTCATCAGATGCTGGAAAGTCGTCGCTGCACATGTACTTGCAATAATATGCAATTTTTTCCAATTAAGCGAGGGAATTTTTCCGTACCTTGGTGCCAAAGCAGATTGTCCGGTGATTACCAGTACTTGTTGCATGACGTCATATATTGTACTAAATGTGAGTCAATCAATGTTTGTTTCTCTAAATATTTTTTTTTACTATATGTTTTGAACTATATATATTTTAATGACGCAAAATAAATATTAAAATATTCATCAATTCTTGGATTGAATTATGTTTGAAAAATCTCCAATTTAATGATTTATTATATATATACGTAATGTTACGTAGTCATATAGCTTCATGCTTCTGTTGAAGAATTCTGTCCAAAATAGATGGTTACATTCAATGCTAGCAAGACAAAGCTCATTTCCTTTAACAATTCTAAGAAACGTTTCCAACCACCGATTGGCATGGTTGAAAAGCACCTTTCCCGAGAATCCAACGTTCAAGCTCCTTCGTCTAACATTCACCGGCAACATGAATTTGTTCAAACACATAAAAGATATTACCAATTTATTTATCTACCTCCCACAAGGTAAGATGTGACACAAGGTCGGGAAAGTGGGATTAGATAAGCCGGCGCTCGAGAGGTGAGCACTCTGGCCATTTAAAAATTGCCTGGGCAGCCCCGTCGGCATTCCCCGGTAGGGGCGCCTCAGACAGTAAGCAATAAACTTACTCCTCCCCAAAGAGGGGAGGCAAAGCCTGGGAGGGTGTACCGCCTAGAACTGCACAGGACCGCCTGCATCTATATAAAGCCACTATTCACCCATACATTGAGTATTGTTGTGGTATAAAATAGAGCCTCTAACCTAACAGGTCCCATACTGTCTACCAAGCTCCAGCCCCTGTCCCATCACCGCAATGTTGCATCCATGTGCTTGTTTTACAAGTACTTCCACGGAACATGCTCCGACGAACTTAATGCACTTGTACCCCTGAACGTAAATACTCCGACAAATCCGACTAGCAGCAAAATCCCACCCCTTCACTGTAGAAGTCCCCAGATACCAGAACACTTTCTACTCCGATAGCTTCTTTCCTCGGACCGCTTTCCTGTGGAATTCCCTCCCTGCTCCCTGTTTTCCAACCTGTACCAACATGCAGAAATTTAAATGTAATGTAAACAAACATGTTGCTGCACTACTCCTGGTTTACGATGACCCCTATAACTCCCCCCCCCCCAATCACAGTGGCCCCTTACATCTTAGTGACAATATGTCTTGTTTGGGGCGAATAAACGTATTAGAACTAAATAAAAAGATGGGAGATAACATATGTATTGTACAACTATAACATATTTTATGCTTCCCGCCAATGCTAAGCCACTGCAAGAAGTTATTGCAAATGCGATACCAGTATGCTTATATTTCGTCAAAGGAGAAAACATCACAAAAACGTGAACCAATCCATTTATGTCTAGTGTGAGAAAACGAAAAAGTGCCACTGATTATTGCAACTGTGCCTAGTCATCTTCCGAGGGATATTTATGTACCTTGTTACAATGTGGGGTTATAATGATATTCCATGGCGGGGCTACTCTGCTAATGCATTATAAAATGCATTATCAGAGTAACCCCTATGACTGTGATACTATGAAAACTTTTTGATATAAAAAATGTATAAAAAGCTGAAATTTTTTATGTTCCCATGGTCGCCATCAATTCGCTGTTTTGATATCTTATTGTTATACAGCTTCCTATTCAAGTAGCTTCTTTCCAACAACTGCAGCGCTCGTGGAACTCTCTTCCTGTTGACTGTTTTCTTCTTACCCATAGCCCTGGTTTGTTCAAGACTAAGGTCAATAGGCATCAAATTCTGCCCAGTTTCAACCATAGTCTTCAATCAAGGTGTTTGTCTCACTGTCAACCTGACTAACTCATTAACACTTATCCTCGAGTGGCCGTTGGGCCTTGATAAGCGGGGTCTCATTATTAAAAAAGAAACAGACTAACAGGACACAAATTTGGACACAATATATACGATACCATCAACTGGGGCTACTTTCCTTTTAGGGGCTACTATGATAATCATATGTCTACCTGTATTTTTCGTTTTTAACTAATCAACCTTGATTTATATGGCCCCTAAAACTAGGCGGTAACATATGTATCGTACAACTATAACATATGTTATGCTTCCCACCAATGACAATCCACTGCAAGAAGTTCTTGCAAATGCGGTTGCCAGTATGCTTATATTTCGTCAAAGGAGAAAACATCACAAAAACGTGAACCAAAATATAACTCCAGGAACAGTCGTTTCATCGTGCAATCTTGCTGGTTTGCATCCATTTATGTCATCCATTTTAGATTATTGCAGCTAGGCCTCGTCATCTTTTTCTGTTCTGTGGTATGTTTATGTTACTTGTTATAAGGCGGGGTTATAATGATATTGTATGGCGGGCCTACTATGATAATGCATTATCATAGTAGGGGCTACTATGATAATGCATTTGATAATTGTGAAGGCTACTATACTTTTTCAAGATCTACACCTTAGTGTTCCTATTTATTTGCCTTACCACGAGGACAGAGCTAGACACAAGGTCGGTTTTTAATGTGGGGAAATCCAGCTCCCATAAAAGGGTGCACTCTGGATTGGAACAAAAATAAAAGTTGCCTCAGTTGAGGACAGAATAGACTAAGTGTAGCATCAGAACAGATACTACACTTTGATCCCGGCCAAAAGGCCAAGGAAGATAAGTTGTTCTTATTTACTTGCCTCCTCACGAGGGCAGAGCTAGACACAAGGTCGGTTTTTAAATGTAGGGCACTCTGGATTAGAAACAAAAAGAAAAATGGCCTCAATCAAGAAGGACTTCTCCTTCACTGATTGAGGACATAAAATACTAATTGTAGCATCAGAACAGATACTGCACTTTGTACATAGTGAATAGGCTGATTATTTATCTTTCGGCGGGAAGATGTGGCGCAAAGGTCAGGAAAGTGTGGGTTGAAACCAGCGCTATAGAGGAAGAGCATTCTGATCGAACAAAAATTGCCCGGGAAGCTCCGTCGGCATTCCCCGGTAGGGGCGCCCCAGGCGATTAGAATTAAACTAACCTCTTCTCAAGGGGCGAGAAGTTGGACAGTCTGGAACTGCACAGGACCATTTATCTGAAGCTGAAACTATACTATTACTTCTATTGATATTGTACTATCGTTCAATGCTCAATTCAGAGGGTGGGGGTAGTGTAGTAACTAAAGGTGGGAGGGTAAAGCCTGGGAAGGTGGACCTCGTAGGACTGTACAGGACCATACTCCACACCAACAGAGAACTAGGGAGACCAGTCTGATTTTCGTAGGAAACCACTACGCCGAATGATGACTGGTAGTGAATAGGCTCTTTTTGCGCAACAAAAGCGACACAGTAGGGACAAATGCCCCTAATCTATCATAAGGTGCACGGTATTAAAAAAAAAAAATTATTATGGGGTTAAGGGCTGGGAGAATAAATACAAAAGGGCGTCATGAGTTGTTTAACGGGCAACGCGGTTGTCCTTGCTAGTAAATAAACACATACGTGTTTATTTGACACAGTTTTGCGTTTTTAGCACATGACATGCCTCCAGCTACCCCTCCACCGTTGCGCCACCACGATCACCGCGTTTATTCCCCCCCCCCACCCCACCCACCCACACTTCGCCTGACCCCCCCCCCCCACACCACCAGCCTCGAACACCCAATGCACGAGGCGCCCGCACGTGTGCGCCAGGAGACACCAATCAGTTTACACTAGCAAAATAGTGAAAAACGAAGCCGCCGCCGCTCGTGAGCGAGTCGAAAAACGGCTTCCTTTGCGAATGAAAAGAAAAAAGTAAATAAAATAAAAGCAAAAATAAAAATAAAATAAAATAAATGAAACGGTAGTTTCTATTTTTAGAAAATGACGCTAGCTAAAGAAAACCAAAAAAAATGACGTCAGCCCTGCTGATGTCATATTCTTGCAAGTCCGGATTGCTCGCATCGATTTTTTTTTTAAATTTATTTATTTATTTATTTATTCTTTTCTC
>OY744525.1:128193210-128213210 GCA_963556195.1 Sepiola atlantica
TAAATAAATGTTAATGTTTATCTATTTATATAAATAAATGTTAATGTTTATCTATTCATATAAATACATGTTAATGTTTATCTATTTATATAAATAAATGTTAATGTTTATCTATTTATATAAATAAATGTTAATGTTTATCCATTTATATAAATAAATGTTAATGTTTATCTATTTATATAAATAAATGTTAATGTTTATCTATTTATATAAATACATGTTAATGTTTATCTATTTATATAAATAAATGTTAATGTTTATCTATTTATATAAATAAATGTTAATGTTTATCTATTTATATAAATAAATGTTAATGTTTATCTATTTATATAAATAAATGTTAATGTTTATCTATTTATATAAATAAATGTTAATGTTTATCTATTTATATAAATAAATGTTAATGTTTATCTATTTATATGAATAAATGTTAATGTTTATCTATTTATATAAATAAATGCGAAAGTTTTTGTCTCATGTTTACAAGAAACTTATGAATGAAATGTTCTTTTTTTTAAATCTTGGTTTCAAATTTGTGAAGCGATAACGAGCCAACTAGTATATATATATATATATATATATATATATATATATATATATATATATATATATATATATATATATATATTCTGAAGACGTTCGTTGATACAAACGAAACCGGTCAAATCTCTCGTTTCTTGTTTTTCTCCTGTATTTAAATCTGTTCTCAGTTTGTCTTTTTTCACACACACACATACACACACACACACACACACACACACACACACATATATATATATATATATATATATATATATATATATATATATATATATATATTAGCAAAAATATGCTCCCTGTAGTCGCATATTATTACTAGTCTGGGAGGATAATATCATGGTGAACGGACATATACTATATTGATCCCCAAAAGAGGAGGTAATGACCGGGAGGATGATATCATGATAACGTAATAGATAGTACACTACCCCCCCCCACCCCCACCAAAAAAAAAGAACACACAAAGAGAGGAGGTAATACTTGGAAGGACACTACTATAAAAGGTTTCCTTTTTGGATTGATTTCTATAAGATCCGGAGACTTCCGTTTCCTTTTGGATTGCTGTTTTCTGGGACTGCTCAGGCTACTGCCATGTCAAAAGTATCGAATATGATGTTCATAACTTCTTCTATCTGGGGAGAGCTGTCAGTGTCATCCGACAGTCGTTTCCTGACGACAAATTACTTTATCACTCCCAAAAGGAGGATGTAATACCTGGGTGGATTACCCCAACCTCCATGAAGACGGAGGAGGTAATTCCTGGGAGGAGGACTTTATTACAACAGAACCGATACTACACTACCCACCCCCATGAAAAGAAAATACAATAATAGATACAATCAGTTATTTTTTAATTAATTTTAATTTTTTAATTAATATTATAAATTGAAAATATAAGCCATTATCAATGCAAGATTAATTTATTTTATTTTTTTTACTTTAATCTTATTAATTTCGGAATAAAATTCCATCATCAAAGTTGACCAGTATTGTGTCATTTTTTTTCATCAAAAACACAAAAACAAAAATAAATATCCTTGTTATGATGTATCCACGCCGATGTCGTTGGCAGTTATGAATTCAAATTCTGGTTGTCGAACGAAGAAAGCATTGAAATTATTAAGATTAAAGTAAAAAAAAAATAAATAAATAAATCTTGCGTTGATAATGGCTTATATTTTCAATTTATAATACTGACCCAGCAATGCTTTAAAACTTAACGACCCATTTTATTTTATTATATATATATAGTGTGTCAGGTTGTATATGAAAAGAAATCAAATAAAGTGCTCGATCATATAAGAGAGCTAATATAATTTATTTAGATACTGTATATTACATATTTCAGCAATGTACCGCGGTTTCATCCAAAAGGGCAGATTTACTAAAGATGTCTAAATCTGCCCTTTTGGATGAAACCGCGGTACATTGCTGAAATATGTAGTATACAGTATCTAAATAAATTATATATATATATATATATATATATATATATATATATATATATATATATATATATATTATAATATAAAATGAAGTAATAAAATAAGGTGTCAATCAAATTTTATTAGAATTCAAAGTTCGTAAACGGACTTAAGGATGTTTTGCACGAACTTTGAATTCTAATAAAATTTGATTGACACCTTATTTTATATTATAATATTAATGCTCTATCCAGTATATTGAGCTTCAGTTTTTTATTCGGATGTTTCACTAATTATAAGATATTAGTTGACGCTTATATCTTTTGTTGGATTGCTTCATATATATATATATATATATATATATATATATATATATATATATATATATATATATATATATATATATATGTATATATATATATTTATATGTATATATATATTTATATGTATATATGTATATGTATATATATATATATATATATATATTTATATATATATATATATGTATATATATATTTATATGTATATATATATATATATATGTATATATATATATGTATATATATATTTATATGTATATATATATATATATATACAGTAATCTAAAGTCTTACTTTGTATTATAGAATTAAATAAGCAGAAACCCTTTTGAATATGATATAGTTAGAATATGTGCAAATAATTTTAGCATTTAATCATTTAGATATAAAATATATAATATAACGGCCACAAAAGACATTAATAAAAGGACGGAAGAAGAAGAAGAAGAAGATGAAGAAGAAGAAGAAGGCGAAGGAGAACGTCTATATAATCAAAGCAACAGTGTGCCAGGCGCACAGTGCAGTCACCAGCGCAGCTACCGACGAGCTGAGTTTCCGATCGATACAAACTCGCTCAACCAAAAGCGGTGGCCTCGTCCCACCCCCACCCCGTCTACTTTCTCCTTTTCAGCTGCGCCAACCAAAAGAGCAATTTTCGGTGCGACTAGGCTGTTTATTCGCCTCCCAACGAGTAGAAAGTTCGCCACACGGCACCAATATTGGTAGGCGAATGTTTTGGACAACGGAAGAAATTATGAAAATCTCTAGCTTTATAAACGTGTATACGTTTACATATTTGTACGTACACGATTCACTTCTAAACTAATTAACCGATCATTATGAATTTTGGAACACACAGCTGTTAGGCGTAACTCGTCAAAATGTGGGCTATATTTAGTTTAATTAAAAAAGAAGTTAAAAATTCAGATTCCCCGAGTTTAAAAAAAAAATGTTAACAATAGGTATTAGACAATAAATAGTCGCCAAATTGAAAATTAAAATATTTCAGATTTGCATTAAATTTGATCCATAGTCATTAGACACCAATTAAGCAAAGTTCCCTGAATGTCAATTTCTTCTGAAGCCTTACATTATGGGCATTTTCTAGAATCAAAATCATGTAATAGATTTTTGATAAACTTAGAATAAGGATTCTAGACATTGGGGTTAGTATCATTATATCTTGACTTTAATCTGCGTCAAGGGACATAAAAGTGACGCAAAACTGTTTTAGTGGGGGAAATTAATATTACCCGTCCCAGGATGGGTATTCTTCTGGTTCATTATAAAACAATGTTCCTTTTTTTTTCAGTTTAAAATTTCTGTCTCAAAAAGAACTTCAAGGTGGTCAAACTTTTCTTGTTTTATTTTACTTTTCTTGGATCTCATGTCAATAAAAATGTCAAAAATATCAATTATACTGGCGTTTTGTTCAAAGGTTTGTGAATTTTGTTAACAATTCTATGGGGGCCATTTTTGGGGGGGAGTGGGGTGGGCGGAAGGTGAAGCAGTCATAAACATTTATGCGTGTTTCTGTTATGGCCCTGTTTAGGGGCCGGAATGAGAACACGTAAAGGTTAAGGTCAAACAAATATATTGGAGAAAAGTACATACAACAGAAGAACAAGAGAAGTAGTAGGTCAGTACTAAGTGCCGGTGTAGACTGGGGTTGAACTCAAGATATTTAATTCCCTCCCACCGCAGGAATATGTGACACAAGGTCGGAAAGTGGGGGAAGAGTCAAGCCAGCGCCCTTAAAGATGGAGCACTCTGGCCTAGCAAAAATAGCTTGAGCAACCCCGTTGGCATTCCCCGGTCAGGGCGCCTCATGCAGTAAGCGATAAACTTACTCCTCCCCAAAGAGGGGAGGCAAGGCCTAGGAGGGTGCACTTCCTAGGACAACCCAAGACAGTATACCTCAGCCCGCCAGATAAAAGGCAACCAAAATGGCCCAGTTCCCGCCGGACTGATTGTCAAGAACGGATCATCGACTGGTATTACTCCATCCCGACGTCCTCAATCAACCGAAGTTAATGAGAGACTGAACGTACTGTGGTTGGGCTCAACGCTGAGAAGCCTATGCTTCTAGCACTTATTGAGAATGGACGAGTCCAAATGTTCGTTATAGGCACGGCACCATAACATCCCCTCCTAAGCCTTACCTCCTCAGGGGTATTAATATCGATTTCTTTTTGAAATGTTTTCGATAAGATCCGGAGACTTCCGTTAACTTTTGGATTGCCGCTTTTCTGGGGCTGCTCGGGGTACTGGTATGTCAAAAGTATCTACCTAGGGAGAGCTGTCAGTGTCATCCGAAAGTCGTTTCCTAATTTGATTTAGGTGTCTCTTATGAGAGAACTGAGGTCATTGGATTATGCAAATCATATTTCCAATTCTCTTTTCTATCGTATCAGGTTCCCAGAAAGACGCATTATTTCTTAAACATCTCCCCTACCCCCCGCTGTATCGCCTTTTTGGTACAATAGAGATTCGACCTTATTTGGTCTGTTTAGGCAGTAATTTGTTGAGAACGGATCTCTCTTTTCGCGCAAACATCATCTCTGCAGGAGATAATGAGGATGGTATGTTAACGTTTGGTGTGATCCTGTACACTGCAGGGCTTTTTTCAGGGCGTTTTTTAGAGTGTCCACAAAGCGTTCTGCCTGGCCGTTTGACCTAGGATGATACGGGGGAGTCGTGATGTGTCTGATCTGAAAGATTTCATAGAACTCTTTGAAGTCGGAGGACGTAAATTGCGTTCCGTTGTCACTGACTAAACAATCAACCACCCCAAAACAGGCGAACAATTCGTGCAGAAAGTTCATTGTTACCTCCGTGTTTTTTTTTTTTTTACATCGTAACTTGGAAAAACTATTGACTACAATTAGATAGTAAAATCCTTTCAATGGGCCCGCAAAATCTACATGTATCCTTGACCAAAGTCAGTTTGTCTTTGGCCACGAACTATGTTTAATATGAGGTGCCTTTGCTGCCAAGGTACAGCCTTTACACGTATTTACGACGTTCTAAATGTCCTGATTCATTTTAGGCCAGTACACGAAACTCCGCATCAAACTCTTCATTCTGTTTTTTCTCCGGATGGCCAACGTGAAAATCTCTCAGAATTCTTTTCTGTAACTTTTTTGGAATGACGACTCTCTCGTTGCACATGAGTACATTGTTGCATAATGCGAAGCTGTTTACAAACTGTCGGCCCTTATTAGCCATTTTAACTTTTGTACTGATGACGAATTCATCATTGGAGGCTTCCTTTTTAATTTCATGGAGAGTCACCGGGAGCTCTCTTACCGCGTTGCACAATATAGCTTTATATCCCCCTTCCGCTTGCAGGGAAGCAATTACGGTGTCTTCTAGTGGCTCTCTCTGTCTTGGCACCAGTCTAGAAAATCCATCCGCCTGATAGATCTTTTTTGATGGTAAAAACTCCATTTTGAAATTATAGTTCAATAAAATGGTTCCCCATCTCTGTAATCTATTCGCTGTATACACCGGAAAACATTTGTCGAACCGAAAATGGTGATTAGCGGTTTATGGTCCGTCTGTAATGTGAACAATCTACCGTGTATATAGCGGTGGAACTTAGTTACAGCAAAAATTATTCCTAACGCCTCCTTCTCAATTTGAGAGTAGTGCTTCTCCGCCGGAAGCAGAGTCCTTGATGCATGCGCGATAGGTTTATGCGTTCCATCCGGCATTACATGAAGAATGCATGCTCCCAATCCATATGAACTAGCGTCGCTAGCCACTATTATGTCTAAATCTGGGTTGTAATGCGTAAGGAATACATCCGATGTCAGCATTTCAATAGTTTTGTCGAATGCCACCTGGCATTCGGGTGTCCACTCCCAAACCTTATCCCTTTTCAATAGTTTATTCAGTGGAGCGCGTAGATTATGCATCTCTTGGATAAAAACCTGGTAGTAATTTGCCAATCCCAGAAAGCTATGTAGTGCTGTGATGTTTTCTGGTGCCGGTATGTTCTTAATTGCGGTAGCCTTCTACCGTCTTTGTCTATTACATAACCCAGATATTTGATTTTTTCTTTAAAAGAATAACATTTTTCCTCTTTAAACCCATAATCCCGAATTCGTGAAAACACTTTGTTGACATGTTCCCGGTGTTGTTCTATGTTTCTACTGTTGATTAGAATGTCGTCAAGGTATGCAATAGCAAAATCAAGTTCGCCCAACATGGTATCCATGACTTGCTGAAAAATTGCGGTAGCAACTTTCACCCCGAAAGCTACTCTTTTAAACTTGTATAAACCGCGATGCGTATTTATACACAACAGCTTAGAACTCTCTTCTTCCACAGGTATTTGGAGGTACGCTTCACTCAGATCTATTTTCGAAAGAAATCTGCTTTATTTGAGAAAACTTCCTCCAGACTATGCAGTGGGCCATGGTGATCTTTTAGTGCTGCATTTAATCCCGTTGAAAAATCTGCACACACGCGAATCTCTTTTGATTTCTTTTTCACATAGACCGTTGGTGCTGTCCGTTGACTGTATTCCACTTTGGATAAGATACGTTACTAGTCGATCCAATTCCTTATTTATTTTGTCTATCGAGGAAAAAGGCACATTCTTTTTTTCTTAAATACGAGCTGAGCTTTTCCGTTCAGTTGAAATCTGGCCGCCATTTTTGTTCATCGACCAAGGCCAATAGAAAAATAACTTCGGGAAAAGATTCTTTCAAATCCAGTTTTAGTTTTTCTGATTCAGTTGTCCGACTATCTATTTTTTGGCAAATTGTATTCATTGGTAATTCCCATAAATTGAACGCTTGCATCCAATCAGTGCCAAAAAGGTTATTGGTGTCTTTTAACACGAGAATTTTTAACTTTTTGGTATTTCCCATTAGGATCACATTAGTAATTATCTCACCCTTAAATGTAACTCTTTCACCAGTCACTGTACTGGCTATCCTGTTAGTTCGTAACAGGGTGGGTCTATTCAACCCCTTCCACGTATGTAGATTTATTATTGACACGTCCGAGCCCGAATCCAATTGTAGTTTAATATTTTTATCCACGATTTTTATGTGCACATATTTCCTTATATTAATGTATTCCTGATCATTTGTACTTGTGACTTGTACCCGCGTTTTATTTCCTTTATTCATTCTAGAGTGCAGACTTTTGTGTCCGACCTGTTACAAGTCAGGCAGGTCTTAAAACGAAATGGCATTCTCTTACCCAATGCAGGCTTCCGCACCGATAACAAAGGCTCGACGGTAATTTATTTTTATAGGGCTGGCTTGTTTTTGACGCATGAAAATCCCGTTTTTTATTTGAATAGTTTTTGGATGAGAGTTGAATTTTGATTTTTGACGTACTTTTCGTATGTGTGCAATGCCCAACTGTTCGATATCATTCGAATCCTGCTTAACACTAATAAATCGTTGGCAGCTAATTTCTGCAGTGTTAAGTTCGGTTCATTTTCTAATTTATTTAGAAGATTACGCCTTATTTCAGCGTCTTTTCCTGATAACAATCCTTAACAAAGATTAAGCATTTAAAATAATTAGCACTAAGTTCGGATAATTTAAAGTTGTTGCGGTGCTTATTTACTACTGATACGAACGTTGAATAAACTTCGTCGTCTTTTTTTATCAGGTTTAAACACTTCCAGCGTTTGTGAAATAATGAAGTCTTTGGGCTGAACAGCTCTGTTAGAAATTTGACGGCTTCTTCAAAAGTCAAATCGCTAGTCTTTCGAGGCAAAATGAAATCCACGAACTTAGTAGGTTCGGTGGTGCCCAATTTCCTGAGTAACAAGCGAACCTTTTTAGAGTCTGCCCAGTTTTCACAATCGATTTTATATAAGTCTCCATATTTTATGAAATACGAAGCAAAAGTATTCTCCTCATCAGGGCAATACGTGAAGTTGTCGATCGCACTCCACGCGGCATTCTACGAAAAAGTATTATCGTTTATGTTACTTTGGCCTCTAATCGATATTGTTTGCATTTACATCTCAATCTTTTCCTGGGTTTCTTTCTTTTGCTCTATAAGCTTTTCATTTTGTTCTAGAAGAAGCTTTTAAAATCTTTCTGCAGTTTTCTGTAGTCTCTCGTCTGCCTCTTTATTTTGTTCGAGTTGCTGTTGCATTTGAAATGTTACTAATTCCGCAATCGTCGCTTTAATAAGATAATAAGCTGATAGAAAGGAGAGTAAAAACTAGATGGAGTAGAAAGAAAGGAAACAAAAGAAAAGGATACGGAATGGAAAAAAGAATGGAGAAGAAAGTAACAATGGTATTACTATCTAATATCTAATATTATAAGGAGTATGGGTGTTGGATTAAACAGAACGGAAGTACATCAGACAGGAGAAGTGACGGGAGAGAGACAGAATATGTATAGAGAAAAGGCCAGTGGGGAGGAGAGGAAACGTAGGTGAGTAGATTAAAAATGAGAGAAGGGGGCACGAATAAAGGCCGTAAGAAAGTAAAGATGTTATTCAATAAATAGATACAAACAATAAAAAGAAAAAGAAATTATTTAAAAAACCTAATGGAAAAATCGTTCCATTGCGTAACTATTTGAAAAATAAATTATACAGCGCGTGCGACAAAGACGTTTGCCGTTATACAATGAATTTAAAATCTTCACTTTTTCTGAAGACTTCGTTGATCCGAACGAACCCGGTAAATATCTCGTTTTTAATGATTTCTTCCTGTGCTTAATTTTTTTTTCTTTTTTTTTTTTCAGATATCCTGTCTCGACGGCATTTCATTATATTATATATCGTGTATTTTATCCTCATATATATATATATATATATATATATATATATATATATATATATATATATATATATAGATGACTATATATATAATTGATTGGAATTTTAAGTTCATCTTTGGCAATGATTTTCCCCAGGCATGTAAGGAAACGTTACGATTTTACCATGCGATCATTTGCTGATTAAAAACCAGAAAACAAAGTCCCTAATTTTTAAGTGTGCCCTCTTTCCGCTGATAACGATAATGAGATACCGGAGTAGAGTCTTTGATGAGATCGAAATGTATAATATCCGCATCAATTCCCCTTCCATCAAATTATCGATCTCGCATCCAATTGTTTATGCGATATTCGATTTATAAACGTATTGGCAGATCAGGCCTTGACCGTCCGCCTACACAGCATTCGCCATCAATTTGCGTTTTCCGTCTTTTTATGACTTTTTATTTGCTGTTTCTTATGTTCTCTTTGCCATTTACAGTTTTAATCATCTTCCCAAGGGAACCATAAAAAATAAAACATAAATAAAAAAAAATCGCTAGCAGGGCGACCTGACGTTGCTCGGGATCGAATGAGTAACAGAATGGCCTAAAAGTCACTGATGAATTTTCTATCTTGAATAGATTCCTTATTTCTGATTGTATCTTAATGGAATTTCAACATAATATGAACATTAATATTAAATAAAGAACAACAGTGAAAACGAATTTATTTATGAAAAATAACATCTTTTAAATGGTTATCATTTTCAGCTTCACAAATTCGTGCCCTTCTATAACATTATCCATGACGGATTGCAGGATCACTCGATTATGATTTAATTCCCCAACTTCATTATTGATGTTCTCCTTCAATTCCTGTAGAGTTTCCGGTTTGTTGATGTAAACGCTTTCTTTCAGATGCCTCCACAAGAAAAGGTCAGAGCTAGTTAAGTCAGTATAAAAATGTTATTTTTCATAAATAAATTGTTTCCAATTCTGTTCTTTATTGCAAACAAATCTCCATTGTTTTCGTCATATTATGCTAAAATTACATTAAGGTACCATAAAAAATAAAGAATCTATTCAAGTTAAAAATGACTTTTTGGCCACACTGTATACTCCTTTTCACAATGCTCATACCATTACTTTCTTGTTATACTACACGTCCATCCGTTTCGCCTCCTAATACAATCAGACGAAGTTGAAATGTCCGAATTAGGTTGGGAAGCAGACCCGTGGTATCTTGTTCCACAGATGGGATGTTCTAGGAAAGAAACTTTGTTCATGGAAGTTCCGTATATACCAGATATACGAATTTTAAATTTTAAGGGGTTTTTCTCCCATAGCTTATGTAGAGATTCGGGACCACTTCCATTGTCTTCCCCATAAATGTTATACATATAATTTAAATTTGATTTCATGTTTCAATTTAGTTGTTTCCTTTGCTTTTTCCAATCCTTGGTCTCTTAAAATGATGTAGTTATCTTAAAGCATTGTGCGTCGGGTGTAAAAAGTTGAATTTTTTAAGGCGGTGCTAATGCAGTTTGGTTGAAGATACCGTTTGATACGAGACAACAGTAAATAAATTAAATGACAATATTGAAGCATTTAATAATTTGCAATTCGATATTTATTTACCAATGTAGTGTATCGAACCAGAGTGATGTAGTATGGTGTCATATTTTTTATTTTCGAGGTAAACCTCCTTTTCAAAAGAAAATCTACCCAGAGAGTGTTTTCGCCTGAAAGTCGGAAATACCCTTCGTCAAAATGTACATAAACATTTATGCTTCGCTAATGTTCGCTTGAATATGCATATTCATATAAAATAAAAGTTAAATCGGTGAAGTTTAATAGATAACATTTTAAATTTTAATTCAGTAATTTATAAATGTCCGCACAATTTTTAGGATGTACTAGCTGTGAACGAAAAATTCAAAAGGACGTATTAGTGAGTTACTCCACGTGTGAGTTTGCTTAATTCTTTGTTTGGTTTCACACCAAAATGAACCACTGTATAGTGTAGGTTTTTTCAAGACACTTTAATCCAAGAACGTTTTACTCTTTGTGAATTTTTTCTGATGATTTTGTAATGTTGCAGTAACGATATTGACATAAACACGTTGTTTGTCACAAGACAAATGAAACGGACCGTAAAAAATATATCTCACAAAAATGTTATGTTTTTTGGAAATGTGAAAAAATAAAAATAATAAAATAAAACGATGGTTATTGGAATATAATATGAACTGCCTCATATTTGCTCTGTTGTCACTAATTGACAATCATGAATCTTTTAAGGAGACTGCAAAGTAAAAGGGCACTGATAGTATATGCTAATATATATATTGTCATTAATAATTATATACATATATATATATATATATATATATATATATATGTTAGAAGCTCTATATATAAAAACCCCAAAAACCTAATTAATAGAATTAACTTTAATATGAGTAATAATATACTAAAATGTCTATAGTTCTAAATATAGTTTCGCACTTGTTACATAATTCCCGCAAAAACATTCTATAATACTAACACATGGTCTGTACCTGATTAACCTCGCTCCCCTGAAGATGGACCCGGATGGGTCTGAAAGTACTTGGGAGACAAATCCAAACTATGGCAAATTCATTAACCAATTCCCTTCCGAAACTAAGATCCTGATTCGGACTATTGAAAGGATCTACCAAAGGATATCTAGACATGAGTTGTCTCTTATATTCAACAAAACTTGCCTGTAAGAGAAGATGCTGCCTATATATATATATATATATATATACTGTCTTGTTTTTAAATTCCCGAAACAGTTTTTCATGGTAAACAACTGATGACCCCTTAAAATAGTGTTAGAAACAAACTAATATAATAACTGTAAAAAATAAATTGACTTACATGAGTGTTTTTTCCACTGAAAGACTTGGGACAATAAGTTTTTTTGTTTTTTTAAATATAGTTTTAATGGTTGAGAAACTTCCGAGACTATATATATATATATATATATATATATATATATATATATATATATATATATATATATATATATATATAATCAAATATGAAACTAAACGTAAACTTTTAGTAGATAGAACCTATAGTGATATGGTTTAAGCTCAATATACGAGATAGAGCAGAATATACCTTGCATTGAACAATTAAAGTTTGAAATAAATTTGGACATTCGTACATGTTTATCACTCTCTTTTCATTTATCTTTATAGTGTAACCCGGGTATAAGAGACCCGGATATAAGAGAAACTAGGGTATAAGAGAAATTTTCTCAAATTAGAGCCTGTGTTAATGTATATAGATTAGACCCGGATATAGGAAACCCAGATATAAGAGAACCCGGTATATAAGAGATATTTTCACTGTTCCCGTCCTTCTCGATATATGAGAGTTCGTTTTGAGTGACAGTGTGATGTCGTAAATCAGACACACTCTACCTTATGATTTTACTTTGTCTGTCTAAGGGTAGCGCCACTCGCTTTTTTGCCGACTTTGCTTGTCGTTGCATTTATCTGGACAGCCCTTTCACTTTACCCACTGTTTCACTTTACCCAGAAGTTTGTTTGTTAATTTTGACACTAAAAACCGTTTCCTTGCGATCATTGCGATTAGTGATGTCGGCCTAGGTGTCTCAACGAAACACTCTGAGCATTTCTGAACAGTTGGAGCTCATCGACGATGTCAAAGTGAAGAAACTCAAATTGGCCGCTGTAGCCAAAACGTACGGAATCGGTTATTCAACAGCAGCAAAAATTCTCAAGAAAGAAGACGATCTCAGATCTTGCATGAAAATGAACGGAAACACTAATCGCAAACGAAAGCGGCAATCCGTGCACAAGGACGTTAACGAAGCGCTTACACAATGGTTTACGCAAGCATGTGCTCATAGAGCTACCGTTACCGATCACGTCATTAGGCAGAAAGCATCACAATTGGCTGTAAATCTTGAAGTTGATTTTGAACCGAGCAATGGCTTGCTCATGCGCTGGAAGCAGGCCAATAAGTTTTCGTTCAAATAATTTCACGGCGAATCAACGTCAAGAGATCACATTTCTGCCAACGAATGGGTGACAAACGTTTTGACGCAACTTTTTTGTGGATATGATCCAAAAGATGTTTGGAACTGTGATGAAACGGGACTTTTCTACAAAGCAATGCTGTCTGGATCTTTGCAATTTGCCGGCGACGAACATTCAAATGGGACAAAAGTTCCCAAATACAGACTCACGATGCTTCAGTTCACAAACATGGACGGCAGTGAAAAGACAGCTGTAGTTGTAGGTAAGTCAGCAAAACCACGCTGCTTTAAAAATGTCAAAATTCTGCCATTTTCTTACTTCGCTAATCGTCAAGCCTGAATGACAAGTCAGCTGTTTACTGGCGTTATGAAAACGCTTGATCGAAAAATGATTGCTCAAAATCGAAAGATTATTCTGTTTTTGGACAATGCAACTTGTCATAACTTACTGCCGGGTACAAATCTGTCAAACATCAAATTGTCGCTCATGCCACCAAACACCACCAGTCTCATTCAACCTTTGGATCAAGGCATCATTCGTTCATTCAAAGCGTATTATCATCGGGAACTTGTTCGAATGCAAATCGTACTGATCGATGCTACACCGCCAGTGCCGCTGTCCGAAGTGGCCAAGCTGATCACTGTTTTGAAGGCCATGCACATGATGAAACGAGAACTTTTCATGGTGAAACCGTCAACAATTCAAAATTGTTTTAAATTGAATCACAGGTTGAAGTGGAAGAAATACTCGGCGAAAATGATCAAGTTTATGGAGCAAACAGATTTTGACGAATTTATCAGCTTCAACGACAGTACACAATGTTATGGAGAACCGACTGACACGGACTTCATACGTCGTATAAAATCGGATGATCAAGATTTTTACGAAGATGATGATGCTGAAAGCGTAAGTTCTGAAGTTTCTGAAAGTGACAGACCAAAGCCAAATTCTCTGGCTGCATTGAATGCGCTTGAAACTGACAGCCTACTTTGAAGCAAAAAGCAATAATCCTGATGGTGCATTAAAAATGATTTACGGATTGTATGAAAGTGTTCATGATGTTAACAAAGAGATTTCTGTACAATCAAAAATGACTGACTTTTTTAAGAAAAAGTAATTTTTGACTGAATTATTTGTGAAAACTGATTGAAAATGTATGTTTGTCTGTGTTTTTTATGTCTAAAACTATTAAATAAACTAGTGTTTTGTACGTAAAAAGCGTTATATGAAGTGTTCCCATACTTACCTAAATAAAATATTTTTACCTGGGATTCCATTAACTAGGACGGAATGCTGGCTTACGCCACTAGTCACTGGCCTCGGTTTGAATTTGGTGGTACATCGACAGCCTGGCGGTTTCCCCCAGTCATGATGTCCATAAATAAATAATAAATGATAACTAAACAAAACTATTTATCGACCTTGATCGACCATTCATGGTCAAGGCCAACGTTCGGCGTCAAGAGCATATAAGATGCGAGACTCCATTGGCTGCAATATGGAGCAAACAGCGAGTCACTACGATGAACAGAAACGAATTTAGCACCGAAAATGTAACTTTCACCCTTACCATAGTCTTGACCTTGGCATTTGACCTAGATATCTCCAAATTGAATCAGTTCTGAGTTGGATAATGACCGATATTTTGACGAAGTTTAGTGACGATTCGTCAAGCGATTTAGACGCTAGACTGTAAACAACCAAACACGCTTAACCGAAAACATCATGTCTGTCTGACGGCGGTAATTAATCCGCTTCATAAAATGATTGGTCTTATACTATTATGTATCCAATTGATTGTTATTATCATATTTGATTTAAAAGCGAATTTACGTATTTGACGGTCAGATCTTGACGATCAGATCTTGACAAAGCATTACGTATTGATTTGATTTGTCTGTCTCGGATCAGATTAATTTCAGCTCTTTTATAGTCAAAGCTTTAATTCAAATATAACCGAACAATGCCGATTTTAAATTGTTCTGACGATTGTGCAATATATTTAACAAGAAAAAAGGGTTTAAAAACAAATAGGTAACAAATAACTGCTACCAAACGCATGAATATTGTCTATTCTAGTTACCTGTTTAATTTCACGCGTGCTTATTGATTAAGATTTATTATTTATGCCTTTGTTATTATCACTTTTACGTAGCAAAGCAAGTGTGGTTTCCAACATGGCCGCAATTTTTTTTTTTGGGGGGGGGGGGACATGGTCGCGAATTTCAGGCTTAAAAGATAATAATAATAATAAAAAAAGCTTATCCTACTTCGACTGGCAACCACTAACCCTTTTAAAAAAGAAGATTTTTACGATCTTTTAAGCCTGAAATTCTCAACCAACAACCAACAACCTCCGAAATTGGCAGTAGTGTAGGAAACCACGCCTGCGTTTGCTAACATTCATTTGTTGTCTATTTTTTAATCCTATTTGTTTGTTTTGTTTTGTTAACTATACTGCACAATCGCAATTGTTTCTTATAGATTAATGTTTGACTAGCAGGACCTCATGGGAATTCCAAGGTGTTTTCTACATCAATCTGTATAATTTAATTACTGTTAATAATATTCTGATTGCCCCCCCCCCCCCCTCCTCAAATTGCAACATTTGTATTTTGGTGATTTTGTGCTCTTGGCCTTTTGGCTAAGATCAAAGGGTAGTATCTGTTCCGATGGATACTGCACCCCATAGACTGGTATTGTCTTGGCCTTCGGGGCTTGATTTACGCCGGTCTATGGGTCTGTCCTGTGCAGTTCTAGGAGGTCCACCCTCCTAGGCTTTGCCTCCCCTCTTTGGGGAGGAGTAAGTTTATTGCTTACTGCCTGAGGCGCCCCTACCGGGGAATGCCGACGGGGCTGCCCAGGCAATTTTTAAACCCCACTTTCCCGACCCGACCTTGGGTCACATCTTACTTGTGGGAGTAAGATAAAAACTGGCCTTGTGCCTAACTCCTGGAGAGGAGTAAATCAATACAGCATACTAGAAGTTGGACAAGATTGGTGTATGGGAAAGTGTCAAATTTCGAATATGAATTTTTTGGTTTACAAGTCATTTTCCATTTACATGTGAAGCACTGATTGCAAATTGAAATAGAATATTTATCGAATAGAAACTTAAGGTATATTTTGTGTAATTAATAAATAAAAAATAAAAATATATACGGCATAATCAAGTTGATACACCGGTTCCCATTAGATCACCGAAGTTAAGCAACGTTGAGCCTGGTCAGTACAAAATGGTTGATCATTCGGAAACACATGGCGCTGTATCTGGCCTGGAGAGCATATGGGCACTACCAGGTTCTATCATTCCCACAGAAAAGTTAGGACAGATAGAGTATCTGCCTGACTCCCCGAGGACGTACCCGGACGTTATGGGAAAAACAACAAACCAACAACAAATAAAACTTGATGCAATTGTTAACATTAGAAAACTTCTATTGTGACAATGCGTCCGTGTTCAGCCGGGACCCCGAGTGTCGCATAAGTTCTGACTAGTTGATTTGCAAATAGTTTTGCGCCCACGTTGTGAATTAAAGATCCGCAAAACTGAGATATTGTCGCCGTTGATTTGGGACTCTTAAGGGTAAGCGTCTTTTGTGATTACATTCTTTTGTCTTAAAAATATATTTTTATATCAGCCACAGCTGTTAAATCATTTTATCAACCAAAGAATGCTACATTATTATCGCGTCTAACTACATCGGAGTAGCCCGTAAAACTATCCGTCCATTGTAATCGGCTGTCAGATGCAAACTAAACCCGATCGGTTGTAGTCAGTTGTCATTCTAAAACATCACCACTCTAAGTCTATTTCAGACCGCAACCCGCGCATGCCGTATTTGTTAACCTTTCAAAAGTCTGTATATCAAGCCCCGTTCGTTGAAGACACCTGCCAACATGTCAAATACAGCGGCTTACCTGTGTTGATCTCAATGTACTCGCCGACCCTGTTATTTCAAAACAGGGCCGATGCTTCTCTCTGACTAATTGACTGATTTTGCAACAGTATTATTTGGATTATTCGGACTACTGTTCTCATTTTGGTTTCTATTTTCATTATGTTTCGACCGATGTAACACACGACTTTCTTCAGGTGCACATTTTCAAACTCTGAATCTTTGTGTCAAACTTGGGACCCTATACGGAATTTCGCTTAAAGATTCCAAAGTTAAAAAAGATGCACCTGAAGAAGTTCGGAGTTTATATCGGCCGAAATGTGAAAAAAAAACAAGATGAGAATAGTAGTCCGAAAAATCGAAATAATGCAAATTACTAATCTTTATCTCAAAATCTGCAAAACATTAGAAAGCTTAGCGAAAATGACGTAAATAATTTGGTGAAATTGAATTTTCTAACCCAAGATGGCGGCGAAATGTAACGCCCATGAGTCGGTTGCAATCTGCAGCCCGTGCTAAGATAAAACAAGTCCCCTAGTTTACAGAAAACAATTTACGATTCCCTAGTAAGAGGTTTTGCATTGTTTTGTTTTTTTAAATTTAACAAACAATAAAAATAAGTTTTTTTTCAAAAAATGAAATCTTTTTTATAAACAGTAATATTTTTTCTTTCATGTTAAAAATTTACAATTTAATAAACCAAAATAATTACTGTTTATAAAAACAAAGAAAAAAAGTTGTTAAATTATAAATATTCAATCTAAAAAAAAAAAATTACTGTTTATAAAACACAGATTTTATTATTTGAAAAAAAAAACACACAACTTTTATCGTTTGTTAAATTATAAATTACTCTTTGTTATATGTCAAATCCATTCATGAAAACACTGATTTTATTTTCACAATAAAATGAAAAACGAAAGTTTTTCTAACACATTATTTTTTGCCGCCCCCTCTAAAAACAGGAAACAAATTGTTTAATAGACCAGAGAATAAACATTTATTTTCTGTAAACTTTTGGGGGCTTTTTTTTATCTTCGCAAATTGCAGACGACTCATGACGTCACATTTCGCCGCCATCTTGGGTTAGAAAATTCAATATTACCATTAATTCCTCTATATTCTGAATGAGTGGCGTCTTTGTCCTTAAAATCTTGAGGATTTGTAGACAAGAATCAGAGAGGAAACCGACACAGTTCCACTTGCGATATATTTAGGGGAGGGGTCTATATTTGAGTGGATTAATCACACTGAAAAATTCAGGATTCTACAGGCAATCAATAACTCTTCCATAAACTTCATGAATATTAAAACCGACGCAGTTCCACTTGAGATGACACGGGGAAGTTCCGAGAACGATACCAACAATATAGTGTCAATAACTAGAACGGTAACGGCATATCTATATATTAAATACTAGATTACTGGCGTAATTATCTTATATGCGTTTACGTACAAATACAAGCATACACTAATAAAAACAAAGTAACCTGACATTATCCTGTATCTCTACAAAGCCACTATCCGCCCATGTATGAAGTATTGTTCTCACATCTGGGCTGGTGCATCATCCACTAATCTCTCCCTCTTAAACAAGATCCAAAAAAGAGTCGCCAACTTAATAGGTCCCTCACAATCCACCAAGCTCCAGCCCCTGTCCCATCGCCGCAATGTTGCATCCTTGTGCTTCTTTTACAAATACTTCAATGGATTGTGCTCCGATGAACTAGCTGCTCTAGTGCCCCCCTCCCCTCTCGACGTAAATACACTAGAACAATCCAACAATCAGCCAGGTCCCATCCATTCACTGTGGAGGTCCCCAGATGCCGGAGAGCCTTCTACTTCAATAGCTTCTTTCTTCGTGATGCCGGCCTCTGGAACTCCCTCCCTGCTCCCTGTTTCGCCGACTATACTGACATGCAGAGGTTTAAAACTAATGTAAACAGACATCTCACTGCACAGCTCCCAACTTAGGATGACACCCTAAACCTACTCCCTAATTCTCAGTAGCCCCTTACGTCTACAGTGGCGACCTGCCTTGTTTGGGGTGAAATATCTAAAACAAACAAAGAAACAAACAAAAACAACTCGAAAATAATGAAGTATACAAAAAGAACATTTATTATTTAAGCCGACTGGGTTCGCTTTGAAATTGTGTCTACGAGAATGTGTATATAACAAAGTCTGCAAATGATGTGTGCGAGTGTGTATGTGTCTAAGTTTAGAAAAGGGAGATAATTCGGGTCTGACGCCCTCTGGCGAGTGTCTGTGTAATTAATGCTACATAATTCTTTGATTTTTTATGACTATTTTAGTAATATATCTTGATAAATAGCGAGTGTGAACACGAGCGAATACTGTGCCCATTCAATCTATCTTTTTCATTCCTCCCATGGTGTTGTTCGTCGTCCAGCTGGCAATCTAATTAAGCCTTATCCTCGAGTGCCTTTCGGCCTTAATAAGTTGTGGATGTATATAAAAACAAACCAAAAAGACGAATTAGTAAATAGCTTTGATTTCGGCTTCGTCTCAGGTAGCGGTCGTAAATCGAAATTCATGTACAGATCGTATGATCTGTACATGAATTTCGATTTACGACCGGCAAGTTTTCGTCTTCATCATCGTCACGTAAATTACAGAGAATCGTACAAATCGTGATTTGTCGTATCAAGAGTTATCTTCTCTTGTCGATTATTTGGATTATTCGGACTACTATTCTCATCTTGGATGTTTTTCTCACAACAGCTCGGCCGACGTAACCTCTGACCTTCTTTAGGTGCGTCTTGTCTAACTCGGGAATTGTTATGTCGAACTGGAGGATTCGTATGGAATTTTAAACGGAACCATTTATTTAATCCACGGGGGTAGATTGTTCTCGCTCCGTCAGTCATGGTCGGGTAGAAATCTTAAGTAATTCATAATTGTATTCTTAGTATCGTTCGACCTTACGATTGAAGCTTCAACTTAAATAAAGTATTTCGTTCAAAATTCTATACAGATTCCCGAGTTCGACATAGAGATTACCCAGTTCG
>OY744525.1:128215710-128240710 GCA_963556195.1 Sepiola atlantica
GCTTTATAAAAATATAGAATTGTTTCTTTATTAGCTGTTAAACAACACCGGAAGTAAAGTTCTTTCACGGTTCTGTTGTCTTTCTGGTCGTCGAAAGTCTGCGGTTTGAAGATGGACAGACGGAGTGTCGAAAAGATAGGGACAGGTTGACTGGCTGGCGGTTGGCTGGCGGTTGGCTGGCCTTTCGTCAGTATTTGCTCGGCCTACGTTGCCTCTGGTGTCCAAGCTTCTCTGTTTCTTTATTCTTCCGGACGCTTCTTTTAGTAGTAATACCGCTCATGAATATTCTCACATTTGCAGAAATACATCATTCGTAAGTCACCTCTTATGATGTGACCCTGCAATATCGACCCTCCGTAACCTCAAACTAACTATGGCGCTTTTAATCGCTTTTTATAGCCCCAACACAAGCATTTATTTATGAAAGTCTGACGTTTTTTAATAGCTATGGAAAGCCCTAATTTATATGTGCATGGAGTTACGTTAAAAAGCTGACCGTAGTTTATTACTATAACGTGATCAAATTCATTTGAAATTCAGCAATATTTAAAAAAAATTATTTAGGTATAACGGAATAACGCTCAAGAATTGCCACTTCCGGCTAAGAATGTGTTCAGCAGTCAGCGGTGAATTTCAGAAAATCAGTCCCCGCTATATTAGCTTCTCGTCAGGGGATTTGTTAACTATTCTTATTTTTGGACAAAAACATATTTTCTTTTATTTATTACATTTTTATGTTGATAGTACAGGATAGTAAACAAAGCCCCCCTAAAACATGTTAAGAATGGCTTTCTAAATAATAACATTATTAGACACTAATTAAGCAAGATTCACTGAATTTCAATTTCTTTTTAAAACCCACTAGGCTTCAGCCTTACATTTTAAACAGGCAAGTTTTCAGGAAAAGATGAAGAAAAATTGTAAGTTATTGTGGCCATCCTTAATTATAAAAGTCTTATTTTCATATATACATGCATGTTGGGCTAATAATAATAATAATAATAATAATAATAATAATAATAATAATAATAATAATAATAATAATAATAATAATAATGCATAAGCAAGTAAATAAATAAATTAAAGTGGAAAACGTGACTGCGTAGCCTGTGTCAAAAGTAGAGGTAGCCAAAGAAAGGTTTGTGATAATCCATGAATTTATTAAAAGAAAAGTATATATTTTAAAACATGGTGTGCCATTTAAAACGTCGTTAACAAAGGCGACATTTTACTTTAATAACTAATCTTATAAAGATGCGTGTATATTTAACCGGAAGTTGAATGATGTCATAACCGGAGGTTGAATGACGCAAGTATAGGTAGTTGTGTAGTTGGGAGTTACGCAATTCATAGAAAAAAAAAAAGAAAACGTATTCTTTCGGAAATGTTACTTAATATTCTAATTATCATATTCGGTTTAACGTCCGTTTTACATTGTGGCATGCATTGGACAGCCTTTAGAAATTTATTTCAAAACTAACATATCTCTGGCCAGGTATTTATTTATCCCTCTTTCTTTTAAATAGATCTTTATCACCTCCTCCCATTTTTTCTTTGGCTTTCCCTTCTGAACTGAACCTGTTACCTCAACTGTTCTACATCTCCTAACCCGAGAACTCTCACCCATTCTTTCAACGTAGTTATACCATCGAGGTCTCCTGCTTTGCACACATCTCCCTATACTGTCGAGATTTAATCTTCCTCTGAGGTCATCAGCTCTAAGCTGTCTTTAAGACTAACCTTACACATCCGTCGTATCATCTTCATATCATTTCTCTCCATGCAACGCATGTCCTCAACCCTCACTAGTCAGGCTTCACTTCCATACATCATCACACTGCGTACATATGCCTGATAGACTCTTACCTCGGTCCTTATCAAATAAAAAATTGATAGAGATATTCAAAGCGATTAAAATTGTAATTTTGTATCTTATGAAAACATTTTCTTTTGTTCTTTTTTCGGAATTTTTGTTCGAATTTTTAATTAAATTTAATTTTTGTCAAAAAATCGTAGAAAAGTTGCTAGTCAAAACGTCCGTAGGTCAAAATGTCCAGTGGTCAAATTGTCCGGTGGTTAAATCGTGTGTCGGTCAAATGAAATTTTGTCCGTCCGGTTAGCAGGAAATAAAAAATTGCCGGATACAACCTGTGGCATCAGCCTTAGCATGTAACCTGTGAAACCTGTGGAAATTAAAAAAAAATTTGTTTATTTTAATACAAAAAAGACCATCAGAAAAATAAAAAAAAATAAAAAAGTTAAACAGACGAATTCTGTTACTTTTAACAATGTTTGCATATATATATATATATATATATATATATATATATATATATATATATATATATATATATATATATATTATAGGCCTTTTCTTCTTACATATGAACAACTAAAGAAAAAACAACTTTCTTTGTCTAAGGAGATCGTAGTTTTAATCGCTACCGATCGAAACATCGTCATGTCAATGTAGCCTTTGTCAATGTCGCTGTTGTATGTGTTTGTATAAATGAATATATATATATATATATATATATATATATATATATATATATATATATATATATACCAGGAATAAATTCTTTAAGTTGTTGGTCAAATCGTCCGTTGGTCAAATCGCCCGTTAATCAAATCGTCTATTGATCAAAACACCCACTGGTCAAATCGTCCATCAACTCGTACATTGGGAAAACGGTAGTTGGTCAAATCGTCCATCAGTCAAAAGTCCGTTGGTTAAAGCGTTCGTTGGTGAACACGTCCGTTTGTAGAAACGGTCGTTGGTCAAATCGTCCGTAAGTCAAAACATTCTACATCCATCTCGTTTTTTTTTTTAATTATGTCGTTTTCTTTTCAGAATATTTTTTGTTCTAAACAAAGGCGTATTGATGAATACAGAGTTATGTTCATTTTTAAAAAAAGATGGCGTTAGCATCAAAAGAATTCCTACCCAAGATAAAAAAAAAAAAATAGGTGCTACTTTAATAGGCGGTCTACCGGCATTGTTTTTACATTAGTCTGCGGTCTACTTGCGTGCATTTACGTTAGCTGTGGTCTACCTGTAATATATTCGATTCTATTTAGCAGTATAATTGCAATTAAAAACACTCTTTATAATTACTAAAAATCCTTATCTATTTTCCGGTAGTTATCAAACATTCAAATAAAAGGAGTAATGAAACGTTCAAATCAAAGGAGTATACAATGTTTAATTTGTTAAATTTGCCCCAAGGGATCTTCTTTTAACTAACATTAATCAGAGACGTAGTTTCGTGATAACGTGTCACTTCTTTTATGTAAATTTGACTATATAGTGATAGAGTTACTGCAGTTACCTCCCCTTTTTTACACAGGCTCAAAATGCGACAAACAACAAAGATATTGTTAAAAAATAACCATCAATAACAACAAAAATAATAATTAATCGTATACAGTTGATGGGAATAAATTAGTTTTCTATTGTTCATTACAACAGTTTTCGTTTTGTTTTTTGTTCGGCGAATCCGTACTCGCCGTTAAGAGCACCAATTCATAAATAAAACAACTCCAACCAGAAGTGAATTGCTTCGGAGATTGGCCGACGGCCTTCCAAAAGCTGCCAAAATTGGTTCATAGGTGGGGGACATGGGCCAGAGTCCGGAAGTTGTTAGACAGAAAAAAACAAATGCGATAACATTTTCTTTTTAGAACGGTATCTCTTTACAATCACCTCGCCATAAAAGAAACGTCTTATATATATATATATATATATATATATATATATATATATATATATATATATATATAACTATAGTGTGAATGTTCGAATGATTTCGATGGAAATCCGAGTAAGAGAGCTCAATGTACATTTAAACAGAGCATGGATACATTTTAAAAGGGAAAAAGAAACAGGACACACATTCGGGTTGTACACATTATAACTTATTTCGACCTAGATCGGTCTCATCAGACGTATAACCAACCACATTTAGAAAATTTTCTAAATGTGGTTGGTTATACATCTGATGAGACCGATCTAGGTCGAAATAAGTTATAATGTGTACAACTCGAATGTGTGTCTAGTTTTTTCCTCTTTAAAATTGATATATATATATATATATATATATATATATATATATATATATATATATATATATATATATATATATATATGATTGTAATATATATATATATATATATATATATATATATATACATATTTATATATAGATATATAAATGTATATATATATGTTGTAAAATAAATATATATATACATATATAAATATAGATATACATATATATATATATATATATATATATATATATATATATATATATATACTAATATAGTCCTGAACTCTTAGAATGTCAGGACATTCCAAGGCGCTTCTTTACAGTGGTGTGTAGATGGGGGAGGGGACAACTGATTGAGGAGGGGCATCGGACATGTCATTGGGGGAGGGGCATACAAATAAAGTAGGTAATATAGTAATTGTAAAAAACTAACACTGATGAATAAAGTTTTGGAAGCTTACCGCGCGTCTACCCCTAAAAATACAGTATAGTTTAATATTAATTTATTTTTTTATTTTTTATACAAACTAAAAATAAATATTGAACTGTATTGTAGTTTTCTCAGTGGATGGGTGACATTCTCAGGCACTGATGAAGCCTCTCTAAAGATAAAAATTATTAATACTTTTATATAATTTTGCATACTTCGTATACCACGAATATGTATGTGTTTGAAAGGGGCAGAAACAATTGTATGATAATAAAACCTGTTTTTTATGGAAATTTGCTCTTCTCATTAACTAAGATTTCTATAATATTAAAAGAAATAAATAAATAAATCTCGATATATATATATATATATATATATATATATATATATATATATATATATATATATATATGTATATATATAAGTTTCTCTCGGTCTGGATCGTTGAACACTATTATGACAGTCTCCTAAAATATGTCCGCTTTTATAGACATAAATAGAGTTTAATTCTCCCCATTATCCATCGCTGTTGGGTTGACCGCGTGGCCGGGAAGGTAAAAGGTGACTTTGGTCTGCGGTATGAATCATGTGACAGGCAGAACAGTCATCCTCCACACTGATGATTCCCGAAAAAGAATGAAACACATGTGGATAAATTAAGTAAAAATATTTATCATAATATATATATATATATATATATATATATATATATATATATATATATATATATATATATATATATATATATATATATATATATATATGCGTTTCAGTGCGCTTACAAAATCGGACATATAAAAAAAACAACACTATCTTCATAACACCTGGAGATCGATCTTCGGCTAAAGCCGTAAGACTTCGACTATGAAAAAAAAGAAGAAATTAAAAAGGAAAATATTGTCTGTCCCATGCAGAAGGTTTATAAAACCGAAAATTTGGATTAAAAAAAAAATGATTTAATAAATATTTCATTTCAAAATCTCGCCTCATGTTAACTGATTCTTACATTTCAAAGTTATCATTATAACGGCACTTCTAAAACTGTAGTAAAATGTAAATCTCATATATATATATATATATATATATATATATATATATATATATATATATATATATATATATATATATATATACTTACATTTTATTGGAATCCAATATCCTTTACATTGTAATATCGCTTTCCAATGAATGACTTTTTAGCATCTCATGATGTATTTGGATATTCATCATTACAAAGATTTCTGCTCCTTCATGCATGGATTTTGTGCTTCTTTCAGAACTCATATTTACCAAAACTTAATAATTTACTATAGGATTTATTTCTTTGAAAATCCATGTGTTTAAGGACTTTTTGATACACTATTTTTTATGTAATATTTGAATATAATAAACTTGTAAAGTATGTAACATTACATTTGTTTTATTATTACCTCTTTACTATATATAGTATATATACACACACACACACATATATATATATATATATATATATATATATATATATATATATATGCATATACTATGTAGATATATATTCATATATATATATATATATATAGTATATATATATTTACATAGTATATATATATATATATATATATATACATAGTATATATATATATATATACATAGTATATATATATATATACATAGTATATATATATATACATAGTATATATATATATATATATATATATATATATATATATATATATATATATATATATATATATATATATATCAGTCTCTTTCTTTCATGGTGGTGTGATTGCAATGAAGAACCAAAGAAAATGGTACTAAAAATACTCAAAGCCGAGAATGAGGGGCCGGGGGTAGATAGTATAGTAGAACCTTAAAGTTCAAAATTTGAATTCGTTCATGAAGCCTTTCAAATAGAGAATTATGTTTGCATTATGGTCCAATTTCTCTCTTGAGAAATATTGTAAATCGTATTTATTCCGTTCTGTAACACCCACAAAAAAACGTAACTATCATAACACATAGGTGAAAATATTACACATTATAATAACATAAGTATTGCAATGTATAGTAATAATATACGTATATTTGAAGAGTTTGAATGCAGAATGCGATAAATGAAAATTTGAAAATTGTAAAACTATCCCTACAAAAGTGTTGCAATTCAACAATCTCATCTCATCTCATTTCATCTCATCTCACCTCATTTCATTTCACCTCACTTAATCTCACCTCATCTGATCTGATCTGATCTGATTTGACCCCACTTCATCTCACCTCATCTGAACTGATCTCACTTCATTTCATCTCATCTCGTCTCATCTCATCTTATCTTATTTCACTTCACTTCATCTCATCTCATCTGAACTGATCTCACTTCATTTCATCTCATCTCATCTCATCTCATCTCATCTTTCCCGTGATCTAGATGACCGTTGAGGGCACCAAAGATGACCTGCAACCAGCTTTCTCCAACCCTTCCGATCTTCTGACTTCCTGAATCTGTTACTCAGTGCCAGCCCCGTTCACTCTCAGATGTTGTCCTCACACTTTTTTCTTTGTCTGCCCTTCCTGATTTCTCCCTGTACAGTTCCTTGCAAGATTATCTTTCCGATACCCGATGATCGTGTGGCGTGGCAGTACCACTTAATTTTCCTCTTTTTTACACTAGTCTGTAGATCCTTATACGACCCGACCGCTTGTATGAGCATGTTCTTAACTTCCTCGTTAGTAATGTGCTTCCACTATGAGATGCTGAAGATCTTTCTGTAGCATCTCATCCCTGTGGCCTGTATTCTTCTCTCTTGGGCAACAGTCAAGATCCACGACTCACACGCATAAAAAAATATGGAAATGACCAGGGAGTGCATCAGTCTGGTTTTTGAGCTGACTGTGATGTTTTAGTCATTTCATTTTGGGCCTTTGTTTGGCCAGTGCTGCTGTTGTCTACGTAATACTTACAGGGACTTCAGGCTTGGATCCATCATCCGCCACAATCATCCCAAGATACTTGAAACTGTTAATAGCCTCCAGTTTCTCGCATCTGCTGACCGTTAATGTTTTTGCTGAGACCAGTGGTTTTGTTGGTCCCCAATTTGTGTTTTTTTTACGCTGATCTCAATGCCGTAGGTCATGCCTTAGCTTTCCACTAGGTTGGCCAGTTCTTGTTCAGTCCCTGCAAGTCCATTTATGTCGCCGACAAAATGTATGTTCGTAATTGTCCTACCTGTTCCTTTATATTCTTGCAAGGACTCCCGGCTTAAAACCATCATCCGTCGCATGATGTGATATCTGCATATGTTTATATTTTTGCTTGCAATTAAAATAAGTACTGTTTTAGTCGACTGGAAGACATAGTTTGATTTGGGAGCAATTCATTTTCAAATGAATAAAGTCGGAATTGTATACGTTAGCGACATTAGATTAATTACCAATTTAAAATCTGTTCTGATCGGAGGATCTCATTTTTTGGTTGTTTTTTGTTTCACGGCACATCAACTCTTTTATGCTTATTTAATGCAAAATCAGACATTTTTGGTAAAAGTCTCTATGCTTCAAAATAAGGCTATGTTCAAGTATTCATTCATGGTGTTTGGTTTGCTTTTTTGTTTCATGGCATATCAACCCTTTTCAGGTCATTTAATGCTGAATCAGGTCATTTTGGTGAAGTTGTTTAAGCTTCAAGTTGTATATGTTAAATTATTTATTCAAAGTCTAAAATTGATATGTTCGCCCTTTTATTGTTCAAGTTTTCTATTTTTCAAGAAATTGGATTTATCGCGTTTTGCATTCGAAGTCTTCATTCATTATTAATTCGATAAAACAAACAATAATCAAGTAATATAATTAGATATTTAGTTGGCAACTAAGTTCTCGCCGTTCTTGTTTTTCTTTTCTTTTTTAATCTATTGTGTTTTTAAATTTTGGAATCTAATTTTTTTGCGATAATTCTATTTTCGAGTTAATTTGCAAAATCCTACCCCTTCACTTTAGAGGTCCCCAGATACCGGAAAACATTCTACTTTAATAGCTTCTTTCCAACTGCTTTTCTTCTCCTTGCTTTTTCGACTGTACCAACATGCAGAAATTTAAATGTAATGTGAACAAACATCTTGTTGCACAACTCCCCATTTAGGATGCCCCTATAAATCTGTCTCCTAGTAATAGAAGTAAAAAAAAAAGCAGTTAATTTCTACCAACGAACTATTGAAAATCTTGTTGAACGTTGGGAAAAAGTTGTAAATTTAAATGTAATGTGAACAAACATCAAAGGTGAACACATTATCGGTTACTTAGTTGTTAGTTTTTTTATTATTAATTAATTTAATTTTATTAATTTTTATTAATTAATTAATTTAATTTTATTAATTTTTATTAATTAATTAATTTAATTTTATTAATTTTTATTAATTAATTAATTTAATTTTATTAATTTTTATTAATTAATTAATTTAAGTAAAAAAATGGCGAAAATGTTGTTGCCAACTCAATAATGATATAATTAAATGCATAAAAATACTTACATTAAAAAAAATAATAATTTGAAATATTTTTTTAAATTTTTAAATTAAAAAAATATTTCAAATTATTTTTAAAAATATTATGAAATAAATATATCTCTAATCAATTTCTTATGTTAAAAAATATTATAAAAAAAGGAAAAAAAAAACAAAAAAAAACAAACAAAAAACAAATAAAACAGGCTCGGTAACATATCCAACAAACTCAAAAAGGCAATCTCTAATCAAATACTTATGTTAAAAAATATTTGTAGAAGTACAGAATAGTAAACACTCGAGAACTCGTAACTCCCTCAGAAACAGCGACACATAATTTATATAAAACGCATTAAAATGAAATTCTCAACCAAAACGTGTCTAGTGTTAATGCGTGGAAAACATTTGTAACATTATTTAAATGGTAAAAATATTATAAATCGTTTCTACACGTTAAAACTATATAGGTTCGGTAGAGAATTTAATTTTAATGCGTTTTATATAAATTATGCATTTTACGAGTTATCGAGTTGTTACTGTTCTGATCTTTTAGCAAAATATTGTGAAAATTAAAAAATAATTCTGACAACGCAAAAGTATTAAGCAAATGATGCAGCTCTCATACACGATAACAAAATAATTGGTAACAATAAAAAAAGGTTTTAATGAGATTGCTAATTGGACAATAAATAATATAAATAACAATTCCGTATTTAAAAAATAAATTACAAATTCCGATAACCAAAACTATTATCAGAAAAATAAAACAGGCTTTGTACTCGGTAACATAACATCAACGAACAAAAAAGTTAAAAAAGATGCGATCGCAAGCATTTCTATATGTAAAAACATAGTTTAAAAAAATTCTTTTGACACAAAATATTATGAAAAAATTAAAGCAGACATTTCACAGAATATGCAGTAAAAATTAAAAAAAAAAACTGCAGTCTCTAGTCGATTCCTCATCTAACTTTTTTTTTTTAAATTCTAATAACGTAAAATATAAAAAAAATTGAAGCAGAGATTTGAAATAATATGCAGTAGAAATGTTATTAAAACATGCGATCTCTAGTCGATTTTTTATCATATATTTTTTAAAATTTCGATAACGCAAAATATTATTAAAAAATTGAAGCAGATATTCTACAAAATATGCAGTAAACATGTTATTAAAACATGCGATCTCTAGTCGATTTTTTAGCATATATTTTTTAAAATTTCGATAACGCAAAATATTATTAAAAATTGAAGCAGATATTCTACAAAATATGCAGTAAAAAGTTATTAAAACATGAGATCTCTAGTCGATTCTTTATCTAATATTTTAAAAAATTCCGATAACGCAAAATATTGTAAAAATATTGAAGCAAAGAGAATAACCTATAACTATTAAAAAAAGTTTCAACTAAGATCTCAAGTCCTATTATAATAAATCAAAATACCAATTCAGTATCTAAAATAAACTTTAAAAATCCAATATCGTAAAAATATTATAAAAAATTAAAGCAAGCCTTGTACTCGCTAAAAGAACACACATCAACAAAAAATGTTTTAAATGAGATCTGTAATATATATATATATATATATATATATATATATATATATATATATATATATATATATATATATACATACTATAACTAGTTCAATACGTTGAAAGAAGAAATTTTGTTAAACAATCGGTGAATATCATATTTCGGAATGTTTTTGATGATTTGCATCATTTTGATTATTCGGACTACTATTCTAATATCGGTTGTTATATTAACAACGTTTCGGCCGATGTAACTTCCTATCTTTTTTGGGTGCATCTTTTCGAAAAGAACCTTCTATTCGATCTAGGGAATCTTTATGTCGAACTCAGCAACGTAGACGAAATTTAAAACTGACCCCTTTATGTAATCCACAGAGGTAGATTGTATTCATTCCGTCAGCCATTACCGAATAGAAGTTTTAATTTATGTTATTTTTAAATTATTATCGCATGTTATATGGATTCAAGAATGTCACTTGGATTGTTAACCAACGCCTTTAACCCTTAGGCCATCGGTTCCTGTGAGTATTTCTAGTATTCATTTTTTGTCTAATAGATAAAAGTATTGTCTAACAATCAGTTCAAAGATGGCGTAATAACTAATAATAACATTAATATTAACACTTCTGCCCGCACATTCTTCTGTTGTATTTCTGCTGTGCTTAAAAGAACACGACATATAGCAATATATCTCTATTGTCGGTGGCGGTGAAGGAGTGTGGGGGAGCGAGGAAGGAAGACGCACACAAGAATTCGATGGGTAGATATCAATTTCGGACTGTTATTGCATAACAATTTGTGACCCCTTGCAAACGCCAACCATAGGACCTCACTGCCAATATAGCCACGCCCCCTGTTCTATTCGGCAACAAGGCGCTTTCTTCCACTGCCAACTCTTTGCATGTGGCTTCAATCAACAATTATTTTATTTTCAACAATCCATCGTTTTTGTTTTTCCTGCAAGGTACGTGGCTTCACATAACGATTATTTTATTTTTGATAATCAATCATGTTACGCTGTTTTCTTCCAGCCAGATGCGTGTCCATGCCAAGTGCACCCACTTCTGTTAAATGACCTATCGGCCTGGATATTTCACACTTCTACTAGAGTCTGATTTGCTCAGGGACCCGACCCGTAGGTCTGAATGAGGTATGGTTCTGTATGGTCTTTGAAGACCACCCTCACAGACATTACTTTCTCTATTGAGAGGGGGAGATTCTTTTATTACTATTGGTCTGAGGAATACCTACGGGGCCGTACACAGCTATATTTATAACTCGCCCAGGAATTATCTTCTCCTTCAAAAGAAGGGTATTAGTTTATTACTGGTGGCTTGAGGAATACCCACAGGTCCGAAAACAGCTATGTTTATAACATTCTAGGGTGTTCCCTAGTTAGGGGTCTGGACTCCCACCTTAAACTAACTTAATGTCCAACCTTACTGCAGTGGGAAGCAGATAAATCCCCATGGCTAACGGAATGAGAACAATCTACATCCATGGATTATTAAATGAAGGATTCAGTTCGAAATTACTTGAAGTCCATCTATTAGGTTTCTAAGTTCCACACCTAAGGAAGGTCGGAGGTAAGATTGGCCGAAACGTCGCGAAAAGATGGGGATAGTAGTCCGAATAATACAACCAATACAAATTGGTGAATAGTTTAAATTATTCTTATTCTGAATTTATAGCGATGTTAAAGGTCATCTTCATGATATTAAGAAGTACATGGAATCAGGGCTGAGGGGTTGAGATACGATGGGACAAATTCTAAAATAAGAGAATGGAAGTAGACACATTCCCCCTCCTCATTCGCCCATTAATGTTTCGTTTAGTTTAGATATTTGAATTAAAAAGGCGAATCGATGGGCGCCGAAGATATTACTCCCCTCCCTTATCCCACCCAGAGATAAAAAAAAAACTCTTTTCTGGGAAAAAAAATATGTCAAAAATATCAATCTGGATTTGAGGTAGCCCTATATAAGTAAAATATATGTGTATATGTATTTACATTTTAGAAGACTATACTTTTAAATGTCTCTATAACGTGAAAACTATGTGATTGGAATTATGTACCGACAGATCTACTAAAGATATAAAATGTTTGTCTGTAGCGGAAGTTTTACTGTTTATCAACTGTTTACTGCAGGGTTCACGAAACTACCGCCCTCGAGCCGACTCTGTCCCGTCAGCTGCTTTTTTTCCCAGTCTGTGGATTAACACAAACGTAATGTTATACAACGAGGGCCGTGTTTAGAAGTAAAAATTTGAGTTACACTTTTAAGGGTTAGAGGTGACCCCAGACGGAAGTCGCAAAACAACGGGGCAGATTTTCTGGCTTTTTAGCGGACGAGACTTCAAGTAGAAAAGAGGTGTCTGGGTGCTGTACCCAATGAGGGGGGCAGCACGTAGTGGCCTGGTGTAGTGAGATGAGCTATCTGTCTGTCTGTCGCTCTGTCTGTCTGTCTGCCCCCTCTCCGCCCTCTCTCTCTCTCTCTCTCTCTCTCTCTCTCTCTCTCTCTCTCTCTCTCTATATATATATATATATATATATATATATATATATATATATATATATACATACACGGCATAATCACATTGACACACCGGTTCACATTAGATCACCGAAGTTAAGCAATGCTGGGACCTGGTCAATATCAGATGGGTGACCATTTGGGAATACCAGGCGCTGTATGTAGGAGGACTTCGTTATGTCCCCTAATCGGGATATACATGGGACTGGGGGTCGCTTCTAGATTTGATATTCTCATGAAACTTTCTCCTTCGGAGGAGGCCGGTTCAACTCGCCTACCGTGAATCCCGCTTCGTTTTTCTCTCTCTTTCCTCCCCTCTCTCTCTATCTCTCTCTCTCTCTCTCTATCTCTTCCCCCTTTCCCCTCTCTCTCCAACACGTACACAATTGGCCTGTGGCATTGATGTTTTCTATACTTGTCTCTCTTTGTAAATGAACCTTTTTTTTATAAACATCGGCGTCCGAGTGGGTTTATCAGCAAACGCATAGAACCATCGGTAAGTGAAAGTAGAACAGGAAGATGCAGAGAGGAAAGCCTTCATCAGTGTTATTAAACATAGCAAAATATTAGTAAACTAAGAATAATCGAGTTGCCAGCAAAATCAAGATGGCGGATAAAGCGATGCGGGTTCTCTACCAAATCCGGAGATCCTTTCGCAATCTCACAGCAGAGATTTTCCGTCCCTTATACATAACTCTATTACGACTCATCCAAGCAACAAATCCTTATCTAAAAAAAAGATATCGTGCACCTGAACAACTTCAATGGTTGGCAACAAGACTCTCCACGCTTACCTAACAAAACGGCTCCAAAGACTAAATCTGTTCTCACTTAAGCAGTGGAGGATGCAAGGAGACTTGATTCTCGCGTAAAATAGCATCAACAGGATGATGACTACCATATCCAGGTTTAAACAGGCCTTGGAAAACATTCAGATTGTATATGGATGTAAATAGCTTCCACCTGTCTATTTACATGGCTTGTTGCACTTGGCTATTTTAGGGGCCAAATAAATTTGATTTGATTTAATTTGAAAATAAGGATTACGCATTATTTATACGTGTGTATCGTTATTTTGTTTTTTAATATTACCTGAAAAAAAACAAACAGAATATCTTTTTTTTACAAAATGATCAGCTCAATCTGGATGTCAGGATTTGCGGATTTTAAAAATTAAATACGATCTAAAAATAATGATTTTATATGTATACTAGAAAGAAAGTTTTGCAAAGTGTAGTATCTGTTCTGATACTACACTTCGTCTTTTCTCGCCTCTGTCAGTGAAGGAGAAATCCTTCCAGACTGAGGCAATTTTAATTTTTTGTGCCCCTTTTTGGGGGAGGTGAATTTCCCTCACATTAAAATCCAGCCTTATGCCCAACTCTGCCCTTATGGAGAGGCAAATAAAAAAAGGAACTAGGCTAGTCTGAATGTCAGATTTTTTTTAAAGGAGTCACAAATTTCACTCCGGAACAACCAGCTGTTTTTCGGATGAGTAACACACTAGGAAAAAAGATCCCGGATCACGATATGCATTAGTGCGCTCTATCCATAAAAAAAAATGAATGAAGGCACGCATGTAAGAAAGGCTGACAGAAAGATTGCGATTTTAATCCATTTCGCTCTCTTTACTTGAAGACGTCTGAACTTGAAGACGTCTGGTGACGAAATCGTTTATAGTATATACAAAAGAACCTTACTTTGTACGGATATGAATACAGAGAAGAAAGACCTTTCTTTTTATAAAGCTTCGATGTGTTTCTTTCTTTGTTACCGATAAACTTGGTATTTAAAAATTAACACCCAGCCAGGATCCGAACGCGCCATACAGAATTTGAAAATCAAACATATATAAGCCAGTATGCGAAAAACAAGCGTGTATGATCTAAACACCAGGTTTCTTGATTTTTAACTAAACACCTGGTGTCCAAACACCTCGAGTCTGAACGTGAACGGCTTCCGCGGCGATTTAAAACAATAAACACCTTTTTTGAAAAATGTTGTCTACTTAAACAAATTTTTAAAAAATAAAATTAGTCGACCGTAGTCTAGGGCGACCTGAAAGCTCCCTTTTTCTTGGCTACTACACCGAGATGTAGATGAGGGCACCATTCCTTTCCCAGTATTACCCCACTTACCCTTGATCCTTCACCTAATAATGTTGCATAACTACCATTTTTTAGTTGTTGGTATAACTCAACCGATGATTGAACTCCGGTCTGCCGACCCATTTGCGAAAACTCTAACTATTATGCTAAAATCGATCGAAATAAATGTACTAACATATAAAAAAACCGTTTTAAAAGATTGTCGTGGACAAAAATTATTATTATTGCTACAGCTCTATTTAAAAAAATATTGAGCACTCTTTTTTCACGACAAAAGAAACTTCGGACAAAAATTACTAAGAAATACATATTATTGATGCATATAGTGCGTCCATCAGCGATTGAATGGCATCTTCGTAAGTTTCGGATTTTAAAGCATCATACTCACTCCGCCAGTAACCCAGACACGAGCACAGAGGGAAAATGTCCCGCTCTGCGATTGCGACGCACTCTAATGATATACGCAAAGAATAAAAACAGTGTAGACTTAGATATTGGCAGAAATTTGCTAATTTATATTAGAAACAGCAGAAGTTTGGAATAGATGCCGCATCGTTTTTTATTGGGGGGGGGGGTGATTTACGACTTCCTTGTGAAGTCATATTGTTCATAACCACGGTTAAAAAACGATAAATATTTCTAAAATTGCGTTAATGAATTATTTTCGTGCATCGAATATATAATAAGAAAAAAAATCAAGTTATCAAAATCGGAACAGAGCCGAATTAAGACAAAAGATCTTGCACACACACAGGATTCGATATCCTATTATATAGCAATAACAATGATAAATGTAGCTTATTTTAACATTCTCTTGCAGTTTCACAGGAAATCCGATCGTCAGAAAGAGCACTTAATAATATCCTTCACGTTTTTATAGATTCGAATATAAATTCAAACCGAATGTGTGAAACATCAAATCTTTATCCAAATTTGATTAAGGATAATCTCAATGCACTTTTGATGCTCGGATTTCCTGTGAAAATGCAGCAAAATAAACAACATTTATTATTTAGTATTTCTGTACAATGTATATAAATATTTATATAATATAATAGATGATATATAATGGCTCTGGATGACGTCACACACGTGGTTTCTTTGCCATAAATGGCAATTCATCGTTACTTTGCAATTAGAAACTCAGAGGTTAAGGGTTGAATTTTCATACCGAGCAGAGATGAATTCGCAAAAGTATGACGACATCTAGAATATATATATATATATACATATATATATATATATATATATATATATATATATATATATATATATATATATATATATATATATATATATATATATTAGGTACATATTCACTTCCTACACCGAAGAGAGCAATTAACTCGGAACGACGTCGTCTGTAGGTAAATACAATGTAATATTTGTTTATGAGTAATATATATATATATATATATATATATATATATATATATATATATATATATATATATATATATAAATCTGAATGAATATATATATATATATATATATATATATATATATAATATTACGCTCTTATTATGAAATAATCGAGCACTCTGTTAATTCTTTTTTCTACCAAATGAACCAAGAATTATATATATATATTGATATAAATGTAATTTTATTTAGTGTTTTTCATAGCGCATTTTAAGTAGATATCGATATTTACCCATCTTTATATATATATATATATATATATATATATATATATATATATATATGTATATATATATATATATATAGTAAGCTATGAAAATATATTTATGGCAATTAAGCTGCACAGAGGCTCTCGCGTTTCATCCCCGGGAGGAAGCTTCAGGCTAAAATGCATGCAGTTAGTTTTGCCGGACAGCTAGTTAACCAATCAGATTCTTTGTTGTTCTTTTAGCCAATCGGTGGGCTTCCCATTGTGTGGATACATGAAATAGTAATATATATATATGTTTATCGTATAAAATATATAACATATGATGTATATAATATATGCAATATATAATTATATAATACATAAAATATATAGTTATATAATATATAGACAATATATATATATATGTGTGTGTTTTATTTCATTTATTATTTTACAGTGTATTTTTAAATGTATTCAAATATGTGTCTCTATCTATTAATCTGTTTAATATATATATATATATATATATATATATATATATATAATATATATATATATATATATATATAATGTATGTGTTATAAATGCCAAAAATATTCTGTGTGTGCGTGTTTGTGATGTAGACGAAAAATACGATTTATTTATTTTTTAAATATAGATTTCATTTATTTTTAACATTTTTTTTTCTTCGATATTTCAATGGTGGTTCTTCCGCCATTTTTCCCTGAATTTAGTTTCCTTTTTTTATGTTTTCTTTTTTTTGACCAGATTCAGAATTTATTTCATTTATTTATAACCTCTAAAATTCTTCAGAGACTGACAGCAGTTTGAAAGGAAGATAGATCTTCGATATTGAATTCCCATGCGACCGAACTAAATTCAGTCTGAAAGTCTTAATAATAATAATAATAATAATAATAATAACGAGAGAGAAAAACACAATCTCTATTGAGTTCGATCTAACATTTGTTTTAAACTGACTTATGGCTTCTAAATCTCCCAAGACAGCATTCGCAATACATGGAGTATTTTTTGTCATATCTGGGGTATTTTTTTGTTTGTACTTATTTTTAGTTATCAAGGCTTAGGAGCCACTCAAGGATAAGACTCAAAGAGATCGTCAGTTTGACGATGATCGTCTCCACGATAGGATTGAAATCAAATGGGTGAAATTGGCAGAAGATTACTTAAGATGAATTCATTATCAAAGAGGACGGCTCAACAAATATTTTTTTACATTAGACTTGAAGACGACCATTTTGTAGTTGGTTGGGAAGCAGCCTCGTGGTATTTTGTTCCACAGATGGGATGTTCTCGGAAAGAAACTTTGCTCATGGAAGTTTCGTTTAGTTTTTGGTGTTCCATCCACTAGTCTCTCAATCTTCAATATGGTGCAAAAAAGAGTGTCTAATCTAATAGGTCCCACACTGTCTATCAAGCTCCATCCCCTGTCACATCGCCACAGTGTGGTATCCCTCTGCTTGTTTTACAAATACTTCCACGGAATGTGCTCTGATAAACTTACGGAACTTGTACCACCTTAACGTAAATATTTCCGAGCACCCGACTAGCAGCAAAATCCCACCCCTTCTAAACCACTCAAAGGTAAGCGTTAATAAGATGAATCGATTGACAGTTGAATGATAATGAATATTATAAGAGGATTGAAGATCTCCACATATCACCGACTCAAAACAATAGAATACTCAGAAAACAGCAATTCTTTCCCCTTTGTCAGAAACATAACTATTATAGATATATTTATTCAGTTTAAATCTCTAAATTTTATCAGCAGTTTGAAATTAGAATTCCCACAGAATGGGAAAACTAAAGGACAAAGTCTGGGGCAGGCATTATTGTAACTCTCAATTCCCCTTACATCTAGAGAATCCCTCGGCATACCTCTTTTCTGAATCTCCCCGCTTTCTGGAATAGAAGCACCCTGGACTCAGTGGAAGACGTTCAACCGCCTGAGAACAGGAATGGGGCGATCAAAAGCTGCTATTGCCAGATGGGGCTACAAAACCGACCCAACAATCTGCGAATGTGGAGAAGAGGACCGCACTGTCATATCTGCCTTCTGCAACCCAACCAGTGCAGCTTGTAAGATCTCGCAGAGTTTGATAGTAATGCAAAGGATTAGATCCTATTTTTTACTTTAGGGTGGCAAAGTGTCATATCAAGGGAGATAACTTATTTCAATATATTTTTAAAACATTTTTACTGGCTACTTAAAAGAAAAACAGCTTTTCCATTGGAAGAAAAAAAGCAAAAAAAAACACTAAAAGTTGAAATAGAAATCGAATGTCTCTTGCTAATAAACATGGTTGAATTTTGAATTATTAAAATGACGGTTTATACAGAAAAATGCGATATTAAAATTTTAAAAAATTAATTAAAAAAAATAAAAATAAATAAACTATATAAAGAATAAATACAGAAATATTAAAAATAAAATAAATTAAAAATAAATAAATAAAAATCATTTTTTTAATCATAAAATAATTTTTATAATTAAAATTTTTAAAAATTTATTTTTTATATTTTTAAAATTTTATTTAAAAATATTAAAACATTTTATTTAAATAAAAAAATATATATAAAATAAAATAAAAGAAATAATAAACACAAAACATTTGATTAGTTTGTTTTGTTTTGCGGCATATCAACCCTTTTCGGGTTATTTAATGCAGAATCCGTTCATTTTGGTAGAAGTTTCTACGCTTCAAGTTTTTTATATCGTAATTCATGGTGTTTCGTTTGGTTGATTGGTAGAGGAAAATTATAGTTTTTGTTTTTGGCTTTGCAGAACATGAATGGTTTTGCAAAGGGAAAGGGAAAGAAACAATAACATCAATGTTTGCTGCATTTTAGGTCCGGAAGCCGATATTTTGAGACAGGCTAATCTGGTAGCACCAGAAAAAAGATTTGATTAACAAAAATGCAATTTTATATGCTACTTGAATTTAATATTTTTCGAATCCATTAATAAAACAAACATAAACTCTCAGACGCCATCGTGCCACTAAGAAATATAGGCACTTGTGCAGATGCGAAACACGAGCCGAAATATATTTTAGAAGAGTTCCAATGGTTTAAGGGGCAGACAACTCTCTTTTTTTAGTACGCAATTTCTAGCTTCTCCGAAAATGGATGTAATCGACGTGAATGCCTTGAAACTGTTGATTTTCATAAATTTTAATTTCTGCGATAATTTAATATTTTAAACTATAAAAAATAAATATCTAATCCAAAGAAGAAGACTATTCTTTTTGTTGGTTTTGAAATGAAAAAATATACTTTTGATTTTCCCAAATTCTATTTTCTTCAATAAATGTTATATCAATATACTGTTGATTTTCCCAAATTCTATTTTCTTCAATAAATGTTATATCAATATACTGTTGATTTTCCCAAATTCTATTTTCTTCAATAAATGTTATATCAATATACTGTTGATTTTCCCAAATTCTATTTTCTTCAATAAATGTTATATCAATATACTGTTGATTTTCCCAAATTCTATTTTCTTCAATAAATGTTATATCAATATACTGTTGATTTTCCCAAATTCTATTTTCTTCAATAAATGTTATATCAATATACTGTTGATTTTCCAAAATTCTATTTTCTTCAATAAATGTTATATCAATATACTTTTGATTTTCGCAAATTTTAAGTTCTGCGATAATTTAATATTTTAAACTAAAATAAAAAATCAAAAAAATCTGTTTATCCAAACAAGAGGACTGTTCGTTTTGTTGGTTTTGAAATGAAAAATTATACTGTTGATTTTCACAAATTGTTATTTCTTCGAAAAATGTTCTATTAATAAAATTTGCATGACTTTTTTATTTAAAAAATGAATATTTTCTATTTTCGGAGAAATTGCGTACTACAAAAAGAGAGTTGTCTGCCCCTTACACCATTGGCACTCTTCTAAAATAAATTTCGGCTCGTGTACCGCATCTGCACAAGTGCCGAAATATATTGTGTACCATATATTCACTTCAGTCGAAATGAAAGATTTCGACTATACTTTTTTTTACTTGTACCGAAACTAATTGAAAATAAGTCCATATCGCAGCTTCCCGAGTTTTACGAGCTAATTTGGCCCTTGCAGTTTTAGTGTTGGGTTTGTTTGTTTCATACGATTGAAAAAAAATTTGTTAAAATAAATTATTAAGAAAAAATCTAAAATAGGGTTGAGATAAGTTATCTCCCTTGGTATGATAATTTGCCACCGTAAAGTAAAAAAAAAACAGCAAAAGGCCAACGATTGAGTAAAGAAGTGGGAAATTGTTGCATAAATACATGCTTCAAAGATACGCAACAAAGTAATCTAAATCAAGTGAGAGACGAACTCAATAGAAACCGCGTTCAAAATTGTCCCCCAGTTTTATTTTTTACCGTAAACATAAAAAAAATAATAATAAACTTCATAAAGAAATGAAAAAAGAAAAAGAAAATGTCACCCGAAAAGACAAAACGAGCATGTTACACATTAAGAGGCGACGAAGACTATGTTGGTTCGAAACGTTACAAAATAAGCATCGAAATAAGTTGTTTTTTTGCTATAAAAATGCATCGGATCTGTACTTATTACTATACATTTGCGCTGCAAAGGGACTTCACTATAGAAATTCATTGGATGGTGAATTAGCTACATAAATAGATTAAAAATCGATAAAAAATGATTGGCTTTTTTTGCTTTCTTTTTACGATAAAATTGTAATGGAAAATACAAGTGCATAAAAATGTTATTGTTTTTTTCAAGAAGAATGCGTTCGAGTTAAATTTGATTAAAAAAAGTGGACCAGCTTGCAGTTCGCACTACACCTTCTGCCGACCTCTGAAATGGACGAGTTTAGCATGATGTCGTATTTGATGCCACTCAAATACGCAGCACACATACACACACAACACACACACCCACACACACACACACATATATATATATATAAATATATATATATATATATATATATATAAATATATATATATATATAAATATATATCTATATGTGTGTGTGTGTGTGTCTGTTTGTCTGTGTGTGTGTATCTATCTATCTGCGTGTGCATAAGATTTATATATATATATATATATATATATATATATATATATATATATATATATATATGCAAACAAATCTCTATTGTCCTCGTCATATTATGTTAAAATTCCATTAATGTATCATTAAAAAATAAAGTTAAAATCAAAAAATTTTCAGTGACTTAATATATATATATATTCATATATATATATATATATATATATATATATATATATATATATATATATATATATATATATATATATATATATATATATAAGGAAAACAGAAACAATGTTTCAGACAAAATGTAAAAATAAAAATGGAATGAAAGCTAAGCAAATCAACACTAGCAAAAAATAAACTCAAAAACACATATTGAATAGTTCTACCGAAATATTTCGATTGTCAACATACAATCATCATCAATCGGAAGCAGAACTTTATTCCATTTTTATTTTTACATACATATATATATATATATATATATATATATATATATATATATATATATATATATATATATATATAGATAGATAGATAGATAGATAGATAGATAGAAAGAGGAAGAGAGAGATTTCTTACAAAAAAACGTAGTTTCAATTTGATAATTGTAAGTTAATCAAACCCCAAATAATTAATAATAAAAACATTATTTTTTTATAAGCATAAAATATAATAACTGCATGTTAAATTAAAAAAACAAACTGTTTTTCTTTAACCAAGTCAATTTGAAAATGCATGTTTATATTTCATTTCTGTATGTGAACACGTGGCACGTTTTGGTAACGTTAGATACGATGTATCATGCTAAACTTGTCTCTTTCAGAGACTGGTAGAACTGTGGGTGCTGAAGTTGCACTTGGTCCAAGAATTATATTTGGAACTTTTATTTTATTTTAGAAATGCGTCAAAAAATAGGTTTGATATAGAATATGAAAAAAGATTTAAAAAAAAAAAAACAACGTATTTTTCTTTGCAAAACTGGCCATTTCTCAAGGAGAAAAGGATTTCGCTAAAGATTTGTTCAATTTTTAGATGCGTTCAGCGTATCTGTAGCATCGGTTCTGTCCGTCCGTTGGTCATTGTGTCGTTCGGTTTGTTGGTCGATCTCGCCTCAGATTTAAAGTCAACTTACAAGTATTCGTTTTAGAAATACAACACCACATCAAATAATAATTGAGAAATGAGAAGAAAAAAAAATCACGAGCCAGCTGGGAATCGAAACCCGATCACTAGACTGTATGCCAAATATTTATATGACTACGTCAATATAATTTTAGGCTTTTCTTATAATTATATGGTAACGTAAATAGGAACGGAAGGAGGTAGAGAAAGAGAGAGAGTGAGAGAAAGAGAGAGAGAGAGTGTGAGAGTAAGAGAGAGAGAGGGTGAGAAAGAGAGAGAGAGAGTGAGAGTGAGAGAAAGAGAGAGAGAGAGAGAGAAAGAGAGTGAGAGAAAGAGAGAGAGTGAGAGAAAGAGAGAGAGAGTGAGAGAAAGAGAGAGTGAGAGAGAGAGAGAGCGAGAGAAAGAGAAAGAGAGAGAGAGAGAGGGGGGATGAAGAGGAAAGAGTTTACGTTGTGATTCGATGAGCGCCAATCTAAAACAATGAACCACCCTTGCTTTAAAACAATTTCAGCTTCGGGTAACGGTTCGTCTATGGCCTCTGTAATAACGGATGACGTCACCCGTCTGTGACGTCCTCCTTTGTGACGTCATGAAGGATTTTCTTGAGGTCTTGAACGTCTATTTAAGGTGGACGTCATCTCTTTGTGACATGTCCTCTTTGGGACGTCATAAAGAATTTGCCCGTTTCATTGTAACACTGTTTAAGTAGATTACATTATCCTTTTGTGACGTCAACTCTTTGAGACGTCACCCAGTGTGTACGGAGGCAAACAAACAAGATAATAAGATAAAAAACCCAAAACAAGATCAACAGTTTTTGTAATACTATATATATATATATATATATATATATATATATATATATATATATATATATATATATATATATATATGTTATAATGGAATAATTCCAGGAAGAAATCCGGGTATGAGAGCTCAATGTGGTAAACAGAGCAAGAATAACATAAAATATAATAACACGAAATTACATAATTGCCGATGCAATAATTTATTTCAACCTTGTGGTTTCCTCGGGCATCTAACTAGACAATTACATTTTTGAGACTGACAGAAAATTGAATTCACCTTCAACAATTCAAATACAACCAGAGAGAGTGGTGGTTGCAACCAATCTGAACACCCCTTACAGAGCGAGGAGGAATTAAAAACTTATATTTAACTAAGGCGATCTAAATGAATCTTATTGTTTTTTTTTTTTAATAACGTCTGAGTTAAAAACACATTCTTTTAACACTTACGACTTGGTGATATAAACACGTATATACGTCTCTACACACACACACACATATATACGCATCTTACGATCACGCACGCACGCAACAATATTTTTGTGTCATACAAATTCGGCTAGACTTGGAAAAAGAAAGGAAGAAGGAAAAGAAGAGAGACGGACCGGCGTTAGCGTGTCATCAACCGACTGACAAACTGTGAAAGGTTTACAAGTTTGAATTCTGTCTAGATCCGAGATAGGATATATTTGAAAAATAAAAATTATTTAAGATTATATTTGAATCTAATGCATACACACATCTGAGTTCTAAAAATTCATCTTACATTAATTTTATAATCTATGGAAACCTATACTTATAACCTAATTCAAATCTAACAATGTCTAGTGATAATATTAGACACTTATACTTAAATTAATTCAATGATTAGCGTATTATTTCTGAAAGCTATCTTATTTTGAGTAAATAATCAGAATAAATAATTATCTTAAAGTACAATTATATATGCATACATCCCAAAACACCTATAATGAATATCACCAAGTCAGTAATTACGTGTCCATAACAGATATTATTATAAATACTTATTGTTTTTTTTTTGTTGTTTTTTTTTAATCTATTTGGTATCTTCACCGTTACAAATCTAGAGGTCTATCCGATTATGAGATATTGGTTATTTTAAATTTACAATTATGTCTGCATTTTGCCATAAGCTCATCGCGTTTGTTTAAAAGATTATTGTGCTCATATTTTAGGATTCTTATTTTTTCCTCTAAACATAAATTGCCTCTTTGCCTAAATCCATTTGGAACATCCGAAAAAC
>OY744525.1:128243210-128273210 GCA_963556195.1 Sepiola atlantica
CTCTCTCCTGTTTGATAAAATTTAATGTAGTCGCTCGATCACTATTATAACAGTCTGGATTATCAAACGACCTCTACCATTGACTAGGAGCAAAGTGTAATATCTGTTCAGATACTACATTTTATCCTTTCTGTCCTCAGTCAGCGGAGGAGAAATTCTTCTAGACTGAAAACAGTTTTAATTTTTGTCCCAATCAACAGAACCCCTTTTTCGGGGAGGGGGGTATTTTCCCCACATTAAAAACCGACATTGTGTCTTACTGAGGAGGCAAGTAAATAGGTACTTCATTACATTAAGCGAATCGGACATTGTGGAAGAACACGACCCACTCTCTCCATCAGATATGCGAGCACTGTACAGGTTCACAGTGTGCCACGTGTCAGAAACCTACCTGGTCGTAAGTGTTATTTCGGTGAGTCCAGTCTACTCTACTATTTCAAGCATAAGTAGGGGTGAGTGCAAGAGAGGGATTCACACCTTTCCCAAGGGTATTACTAAAAGTATTTGTTTTTTGTTTTATGCCCATGACTGAATTTGCACGCGGCGTGCCGAGCCCACAGTCCGCAGCGATATTCAATTGTATCTCTTTCGCTTCCATTCATTTCTTTTTATAGAAACGTTTCTTTTTTATTTATATATTTTTAAATTTCTAAGCAATCCATTTCTACAGAATGTATAAAATTTGGAGGGGGGTTCATTATAAAATTGGATTCGGAGTTTTCATTTTTTTTTTACTTTTATAAAATTTGAAATGTGTTTTTTTTTAATGCATAGATGAAAGGCCGAAGAATAGATCGGCTGAAAAGATGAATGATGATACGAATGAGAATTAGTAAGAAAATTTGCATAATAATGTAATTGATTTCGTTTGGAAAAAACCATGTGCGTTAACAAATACAGCGTATCATCATTATTAAAAGTGAAAAAGAAAAACAATGTAGTTAGTAGTTTAAAAAATCCATATATATATATATATATATATATATATATATATATATATATAAGTACATAATTATATATATATAAGTACATAATTATATATATATATATATATATATATATATATATATATATATATATATATAATTATGTACTTGTATATATAGATATACAGGTACGTAATTATATATATATATATAATTATGTACTTGAATATATATATATATATATATATATATATATATATATATATATATATACATATATATATACATATGTATAGTAAATTATGAAAATATATTTATGACAATTAAGCAACACATATTTCCATAACTTACTACCTAGCTCTACAGTTTAAGCAAATACTGTAAATATACACATAAAAGACTATATCTCATTATAACAGTTTATGTGGATACATGAAATAATAATAATAATAATAATAATAATAATAATAATAATATATATAATATATATATATATATATATATATATATATATATTATACCCCACCCTTTTTTTCAAACCTTATTAACCTTTCCTTACACTAAATTTAAACAAACATACACAACACTCTAAGCAAATAACGCGTCCAAACGAGAGGTACACGTGAAAAAAAAAAAATTCTAAAAGCATTTTTCTATTTTGCTACACATTTGCAGACATGTTTCGGTCAGGGCCATGGATAGCCAGACAACTTCGGACCCACGTCTTTACTTTACGGCAGTATACATTCTCTCTCTTTTCTTCTATCTCGCTATCGCCTTTTCACCTTCTCTCTTTCTCTCCGTATATATATATATATATATATATATATATATATATATATATATATATATATATATATGTATATTTAAGAAAAGTTTAAGTTTAAGAACTTTAACTATTGTGATATTTAACGATTTCATAAGACAAAATTTATTAATATTATTTAATACTGCAGATAAAATTAAGCTCAATGATTGACACGTTATGCCAAACAGAGCTTATACATTTTTATTCAGTAGAATACAACATTTACGACATACTAAATATTTTTTTAATTATTTGTAATTTTTTTGAAATCATCTGAATTTAAATTGATAAAGTCTATATGCATAATAGGAAGATCATAAATTCGTCAAGTTGGGAATGGAACGGTTGCTCAGTGGTTAACGACGCGGATTGAGGGCCTAGATGTGTCGTGTTCGAATCATGTTCGTTCCACAGAAACACTTTCATCAAAATCCACACATGATCTTGTGTCTAACCTCCTGGAGAGGAGGTAAATAAAATAAATTCGTCAAGTGTTGCTCTGATATAATAGTGATAATAAAGATTTTCTGAAACATGTGTACATATGGATACATATTGTTGAGTGTTTATTTTTGGAGCATAGTTACAAAATATCAATTATGTTATGAAATGTGTATTCTACTGAATTAATATATATATATATATATATATATATATATATATATATATATAAAGAGAGAGAGAGACAGAGGCAGAGAGAGGGGTGGACACAGACATACAGATATAACATTTATAGAAGGCAACATAGATGCTGCATAGAAGCAATACTGAAACTAAGACAACACGAAGATAAAAGCTGAACATTTTTTTCCAGTTTTGTTTAAATTTATTATTTAATAATTTTTAAATTTTATTTACTTTTCATAAATCTTACTTGCCTTCAATAACACTTCACTCACTACAGATCTCATAGTTTAGCCCGCATAGCATAATATTTCGGAAAAATCTCTTCTTCAGATGTTCGTTCAACTCGGATCTTATATCATACAAACTGGCGGCTGTGAAGGTAATGTTCGCAGTAAAAATCTTAAGAAGGGTTTTTTTCCCGAAATATTATGATATACGGGCTCAGATATCACATCTACATTTAGCAAAGTGAAGGCAAGCATGATTTGTAAAAAAAATATTAAAATAGTAAATAAATATTAAGTTTCTAGAGAGTTTGGTGTTTAATTAATATATATAGGCGTATATTTTGTTTTTGTTTATGTATTTATTTATTTACTAATTTATTAATTGTATTCCACTTTTACATGGTGTGATACTCGCATGAAACTCCTATATTTATAAGTGCCAGTTTTTCGGTACTAACGCAAATCACACCGGTATATCGCTGAGTAACAATGTTTGGTAATTATTCACATATATAAAAAATAAGCACCCTTTTTCGGTACTTACTGACATCAACTGGTCAAACCATAAACACCGGGTTTTTAGTACTTACTTGCACCAAACTGGTATATCTCCAAGAACCGTTTTGTTGGCACTTAAAAAGTCATACCTTTCTATACCTAAACACCGATTAAGCCTTACATATTCACAGCAAAACGTTATATTAATAAGAATCGGGTTGTTCAATATTTACTCGCATAAAATGTATATATTTCTAAGAACTAGCTTTTAGGTATTAACACAGACACTCACACATACAAACACATATATAATAATATGACCATACTTTTTGTGGTGCTTGAAGCATTCTTTAGTAACCCAGAATGATGCAACTGTACGGCACTGGAAAGCGATCATATAATTAAATGGACTATTATAAGTAAATCTACACTTTATATGAATGTAGAAAAATGCAGTCTGTGCATCACAGAAAAACTAATAATTCTATAAGGCATCTTACTCTTTAAAAAATACCTACTCTCGAAATCCGAGGTTTCTAAAGTTTGCTCGTTAAAGAAAAATGGTATTTACTGTATTCTTGCAATCACACAACATCATAACAAACTCAGTCTATACAAAAAATTCACAATTCAGGTAAAGGGAGAATAATACATTATTCAGCTTTAATAAAATTCCACACATATACATTTAAACCAAGTGAGCCTTTACACCAAAGGGACCATTTGGTTATTTTTATTTATAAAGATCTACTTTGTTATTGAGCACTTAAAAATATTGATTCGATTCATTTTATCAACATATTTGAACTTAATTACATAATTAAATTTTAATAAATTAAATTTCAAATATATATATATATATATATATATATATATATATATATATATATATATATATATATAGACCATGTGTATATATAATGCTATGGTTTGTGTCGAGAAGCAGTGTATGTACAGACATTATTATATGTTTAAAGTCGTAGCAAACCACACTTTAAAATAAAACATAATTAAGATGTTAATAGTTATTAATATATTTTCCATTATTTTCAGATAAAATCACTTTTTCAAATGGGGATTTGTTACCGCATGTCAGCTCGCAAGTCAAATAACAATAAGATGCGGATAAATGAAGAAAGGAAGACACGAGAGACGCTGTCTACAATTGTTCTCGAAAAAGAGCTTTTTTCTCGAAATATTGGAAAATATACGAATTAACATCCGACTTATTTTATTTTATATAATATACAATAATATTTTTAGATAATAATGTATATATAAATATATATATATATATATATATATATATATATATATATATATATATATATATATATATATATATATATATATATATGAATGAAGTAACATGTGAATGAAGTAATTTTAATATCAATGAGTAAAAATGGTACGAATAAAGGCGCCTTTAGATGAACACATTATCAGAGAAATAAATCGTCGATGGAATAAACGAATGATAATCGGACAAAAGTAAAATAAAATGTGTAAAAATGAAGGTATGTCTTAAAGGAATGGTGGGAGGGTGCAGAAAAAGAGGTAAACAACGAAAAAGATGGTGTGATAATATATATTCCTGGATTTACAGATGAATCAATCAGCTAAACAATGTAGTGAGAAACGAGACGTCTTGAAGACTGTCAACAGGTTAAACGGACATGACTGTCACTTACAAGTTCAAGCTATTGTTTTTTTTCTAAGGATGGTATAGTTGCATAGATCATAATTTTACTACAATAGATTTGTGTTGTTATGTCGAGTTTTTTTTCGGGGTATGTCTGTGTCCATTTTTTTTAGAGTGCGCCATTTTTCTTCGTTTTTTAGTACTTTAACGACCTTTTTTATGCTTTACCAATTTTTTTTTCATACTTTAACAACTTTTTTCAAACTTTAATAACTCTTGTCGTATTTTAGCAACTTTTATGTACTAAGAATATTTGTTCGTAGTTTAACGATTTGTTTGTACTTTAACAAGGTTATTCGGACGTTACCAACGTTTTTTGTGCTTTACCAACTTGTTCGTACTTTACCAACTTGTTTTGTACTTTACCAACGTTTTATGTACTTTAACCTTTTTTCGTACTTTATCAACTTTATTTTCGTACTTTACCGACTTTTGTCATACTTTAACGACTTGTTTGTACTTTAGCAAGTTTTTTCGTACTTTACCACTCTTGTCACATTTTAGCAACTTTTGTATTTTAACAGCTTATTTATAATTTAACAACGGTTTTCGTACTTTAGCAACTTTTTTTCACACGTTAGCAATTTTTTCATACTTTAGCCTTGCCCATAATTTATATATTTGGCATATATTTTGTGGAATAAATTTTTAAAAAATGTTGATAAAATTCCTCAAAAGATATATTTTAGCCGGAAAAAATATTTGAAAGTCACCTGAATTTTAAAAAGGAAATTGTCAATTGTCACCGTAACCAATCATCGGAATGTGTTTTTGATTTTAAAATAAGTTCCTTCCTTTTTCCTTGCTTTTTGTTGTTGTAAATTGATCCCTTCTCAATCTCTCTCTCTCTCTCTCTCTCTCTCTCTCTATATATATATATATATATATATATATATATATATATATATATATATATATATATGCGAATTGAAAAAGGAAAACCAATAAAATATTATTTATGTATTCATCAACGTATCGTCTTCATTATAAGATTTCATCAGGATGTTTTTCTGAAAAAAAAAATCACACAGGTACAAAATGTTTGGAATGCATAGGTGGCGGCGGTTGACGGCTCAAAACCTGCAGCCACCACCACCTATCCATTCTAATACATTTTAATAATTAATAATTTTTCTCGAGGTATTTGATAGTGAATCTACTCTTGTGATTTTAGTTGGTTTATTTTTGTGGAATATGTAACATGTTGATTTGTAATTTTTACTTAATATCTACGAAAATTTTGTTCTCAAGATAATCCAGTGTTTAAAAAAATGCCATGTTTCATTGTATGACTTAAAATAAACACTGTCTCGAAACAGCTGCAAATAAGCCTATTTTTTATACTCATGACCTTCGAGACAACTTGAGAATATTTAAAATAAGTTTTTAAAGGGAGTCTGAAGTCGTCGCACAAACTCTTCTAATATTCTACGTTTCCCAGCGCAAGATCCGATCCCTGATAGATATAAATTGGTACTTAAAAAAATGAACACACGTTCTATTTCAGAAGAAAAAAAATCAATAAAAAAAAATTAATTGTTTTTGATATTACTTTTGCAAGAATTTTTTTTCACAAAAAATGAAAATAATTATATTCAAAAAAATCATTTGTTTATAAAACAAATTCATAATTATATAAAAAAGAAAACAACGTGAAAAAATCCAGCGAATAATAATTATAAAACACACAACAAAAATCTGATTTAAAAACCGGTTTCCAGTAATAGGATACACCATATAAACGTTTGGTATTTTTTGAATAATTATAATTTGAGAAAAAAAAAATATTACAAAAAAGTAGTACTAAAGTTATATAATCAAATCAAGTTGGGGGAACATATTTATTAAAAGTCAACGTAGATAGTTAACAAAGTTTGATGGAGAAGGTTTGACCTCCGGGGCCAGTTGTCTCAGCTGTCAGCGGATTGGTCGATTTTATCACGTGAGATATTTGAAATTGTTATATGATTAGTAGCAGCTTATAACTTACAGAGAATAGACGCAATGTAGGCAAGATCCCGCATAAGGGTAGTTTAAACTCCTCGGCATTTAGTTAAAAAATAAATTGGTCTTGAAAAAGAGATTTCATCTCGAAATATTAGAAAATATGAGTAAAGGAAATGAGTCAAAATATGAATTAATAAACTATAGTTTAAGTTAAGATGATGTTCGTTTCCATCCTTCCAAGTGTGAGAGCATTGTTTCTGATGAGCATTTTTAGAGCGAATCACAATGATTCTTTGTGTGATAATATTTTTATACTATTAGTTGCTGTATATATTGTATACATTAATATCAGAGTAATAATAATTCAGTATTAAAAATTAAAAGTTTATATATATATATATATATATATATATATATATATATATATATATATAAAGAGATAGAGATCGATTATTAAGATATGGCAGATAACCCATGAGTAGCAGGGAACACTTACACTTTCATAGAAACCTGGTTCTACAATGTGGTTTGTAAAGGCACTTTAGGCCCACGAGCAGTTAAGTAACAAACCATATTCCATATCTGTCAAGTGGCAACTTTCAGTAGTGTGCTAGATATGACACTAGCTTGAATTGCCAGCCTTAATTGGTGCGCTTTTCACACAATTGTTAATCTTTATCTGAAAACATGTATAAAGGTGGGTATAGAATTGACTTGATAATAGTTTGTTACATTTGTTCTTCGTAACTATATTAGCATATGTATTTTTGAGACAAAATATGCCATAAATAAGGAAATAGATGAAAATACAAAAATAACATGACTTTAAGAGAGAGTAAGGGGTCAATAGCTTCTCTGGACTATATATATATATATATATATATATATATATATATATATATATATATGATAAATATTTGTTATTGTTTATTATCTATGTACGTATACGTTTTGTCCTTAAACCGGGACTCATCAGCATAGAGATATGACTATTCACTACCGGTCATGCGATTCGAAACCCCGGACTACGAGTATTTTGCAACTCAAATCCGACGCCTTAACCACACGGCCAATTTTAAATAGCGAATAAACTGTGATAATTTTAACACCTTGTCGGCGGCTATAACGTCTAGAGCGTTCTACTTTTTTGAGGAAGGAACGATGCATTTAAAGCTTGTAACATCATGCTGTGTTAATACTACACTTACAGTGCTCTACTTTTTCGAGGAGCGACAAATGATAATATATATATATATATATATATATATATATAAAGTGTATATTTATATATATATATATATATATATATATATATATATATATATATATATACATAAAGTGTATATATATATTTATATATATATATAAGTATATATATATATATATAAGTATATATATATATATATATATATATATATATATATATATACAGAAAAAGTTTGTATTCACAGAGTAAAACATCAGGAGAATCTTTACTATTTTTTTATATAATAGTATAATTATTTGGAGTCCTGAAAAGGTCGTTGCTTATTTAAGCTACGACTGAAACATGTTCTGAATGTGTATCCATATTATGTTTGTATGCATACAACCTTTTATTATATATTAACGACAGCCAGGGAGATGCGTTGGAACAACCAAACTGACTCTCGGGGCTCGTTCCTAGACGTTGATATCATCCGTCCGACGTCTTGAAAAAATCTAAAAGTCGCGGGGCCAAGCACGCCAGACATTTCCACTGAAATTGGTTGGAAGATGAATCGATCAGTGAGCGAGTTGTATTTGCCGTGCTTTTTTGTTTCGGCGAGCAGAGCCGCTATGCAGGGCTTGACCGCGGATCAAGGTGAGAAGGAGATCGGAACAAGTGGCGTCCCAGATCAGCGGCTGGAAAGCAAATACCGTCATCCCGCCAGGACTGCGACCGTCATCCCTGTTCAGACCGATTGATTCGAGAACTTACGTAAAACGTGCCGAAACTTCCAATGGTTGTTCATTCTTTCTCTCTTTATTTTCTCTCAGTTCGCACATATCTCATCATACTCATAACACTGCCAAGGAAGATGTTGGAGGCAGAACATCTTTACATATATTCAATTTGAACTGTTTCACTCATTTTTCTCAATTCTAATCTATTCTTTCTGGACAATTTATACTTTAATATTCCAATGGATGAAACCTCTTGACACCTCATAATATATCCGTAGATTGCAAAACACGTTTTACCCCCTATTCAAGTATATAGATATTATTTTCAGATTTCATACATGATTTATAAACTTTTACAAATTAATAATGAAAACCAAAGATTTTAGTGTTACATAATTGTTGTTTTTTTTTCTTTCTTTCTGATGAGAGGAGGTGTTTCTTTGAAAAACCTAGGTTTAAATGACTTTTCTATATTTTATACAATACTTTGTTGTACTGCTTGAGATTATTAAACTTGCAAAGTATGCAACTTTACATTTGTTTATTTGCACTTTCACTTAACTATATATATATATATATATATATATATATATATATATATATATATATGTGTGTGTGTGTGTATGGGTTTAAAACTCGATGTAAGTCAGAACAATTCTGCTTTTATTGTTAAATAATTTTTTTTACATTTATTTTACAAACAATTATTTTAAAAAGATATAAAAAGCAATCAACAATAAATGTTATGAATATAAGAAAAAGAAAACAACAAATCAATCCATTTTTATTCCGTGCACTCCTCTTCCCCCCGAAAAAAACAATTAGAAACATCTCCATCACAAAATAGTAAATGACTTCTTCCTTAAAATAGCAAACACAAAACTGTGAAAGTTTTTTTGTTTACCAAATTTCATTTTTTTACGTTTTGTGCGAGTCTGTCGGTGAATTTCCGCCATTATCATTTTTTAGTTAATGGTAGGAATTTCCGGATTCATCGTTGACGTTGGACATTACTACAAAGCAACATCTTTTTTTACTAAAATCATCATGTATGTCATTTTCTTATTTAAAAACAATACTTAACAAATGTTACCTGTTTATCGTATATTAACACTGAAAGTCAACATGTCAGTGTTCTTTTTTTAACAAAAATTGTCTAGTCACTTCCAGTTTGGATATATATATATATATATATATATATATATATATATATATATATAGTCTCGGAAGTTTCTCAAGCATTAAAACTATATATATAAAAAAAAAAAATTATATATAAAAAAAAAACAAAAAAACTTATAGTTTCAAGTCTTCCAGTGGAAAATCACTCATGTAAGTCAATTTATTTTTTACAGTTATTATATTAGTTAGTTTCTAACACTATTTTAAGAGATCATCAGTTGTTTACCATGAAAAACTGTTTCGGGAATTTATATATATATATTAAAACTTAGTAGAATACAAGATTGATGACATAATCAATATTATGTAAACATGTTGCAAAAATTCAACATCAACAAATATTTATGTGTACATATGTTTCAGAAATTTTGAGTAATCCCCTCTTCAACACAAGAGAAAACTGTTACAGGTCCAGGTAGCAATGGAATTGTTTAATGATTAAAACACATAAAACAAAAATACCCATCAAATTCCAGAAATAATATTTTCTTATTTTATATAATAACTGGATTTCAGAGTAGATTGTATATATTTTTTACAAAAATGTGCATTCGCTCTTCAAAGTAGGTATATAGTACAAGTTTATAATAAGTTCTATCAAATATTATATTTTGATAAATGATGCTTTATTCCTCTGAACCCCCCTCCCCCCCCCCCCAGTAATCTAAACCGTAAGTAGTTTTCAACTTTAAAATACGGAATTACAAAGAAAACCTATTTTCATATTGCAGGAAAATTCAAAATCATCCGATGATTTCCGAAAATAATAACCGTCCATAAATGTAGATTTTACTATTGAAATAATCGTAGAACTTTCCTAAAATCAAGGGACATAAATTTTCAATCATATACCAAGACTGACTCGTCGGATTCTATTTACATGTAAAACGAATTCTAACGCACACACATATATATGCATATATATATATATATATATATATATATATATATATATATATATATATATATATATAGAGAGAGAGAGAGAGAGAGAGAGAGAGAGAGAAAGAGATGGAATAAACATAGCATTTTTTTTCTTAACTTTACCTCGATATATATATATATATATATATATATATATATATATATATATATATATATATATATATTACTATTTCATGTATCCACATAAAATTTTATAAAGAGATATAATTTTTTATGTATCAATTTTCAGTATTTACTTCAACAGTGCTCGATACGTAGGTAGAGCTAGGTAGTAAGCTATGAAAATATATTTATGGCAATTAAGCTACACAGAGTCTCCCGCGTTTCATCCCCCGGGGGAATCTTCAGGCTAAATATATATATATATATATATATATATATATATATATATATATATATATATATATATATATATATATATGTGTGTGTGTGTGTGTGTAGCTAAATATCCATATATATATATATATATATATATATATATGTAGCTTAATTGCCATAAATATATTTTCATAGCTTACTACCTGGCTCTACTTACGTATCGTGCACTGTTTAAGTAAATACTGAAAACTGATACATAAAAAATTATATCTCCTTATAAAATTTATGTGGATACATGAAATACTAATATTTTCATTGCTTACTATATATATATATATATATATATATATATATATATATATATATATATATACGTGTGTGTGCGTGTGTGTTATGTGTATGTGTGTGTACTCTAGTTATCTATAGACACGTGTTCTGTCATCTCTACGACTCATCAGTTCGGCTAGACCTAGTGAAATAACTAGAGTTATCTGTCCTTATGTGATTTTTTTTACAAGAGACGCCGCCATCTTGATTTCAGTGTAAATATTACGGTCTAAACTGCAATAAAAGGGTAAACAGCTAATATTTCTTGAGTATTTTTTTTATTCAAAGGAAATAATCGAAATTATAGTTTGAGTACAAAATAAATAGCCGAATGTCAAGTATAAAGCCGGAGTTTCCTTCTATTATACGAGGAAATTTTAATTTTGTAAATTGCTTATAATTTCGTAGTCATTTGTCGTTTGTGTGTATGTGTAATATTTGCTGCTTTGTGCCTACACAGCGTTTTATATGACACATTCTTTGACCTTCAAAAGTGCAATGTTCCTTGTTCAGCGCGCCATAATGGCCGGACTTATTTGAATTAGTTTTTTTTTTTAAATACCCCCCCCCCCCTCAAAAAAACAAAACAAAAAAAAACAAAAAAAAACAAACAAACATGAAAACAGGAGAACGCATCCCGCTCTAGAATGAGTACAACAAAAGAAGGATCCCAGCTACAATAGTCACCCCGGAATGAGATACTAATAAAACGTCACTTTTGATAATATAACGTTTCATTTTAAAAATTTCCGTTCATTTGTAATTCGTATATGTTTTTTTTTATTTTATATAGAGGTTCTACGCTTAGGTATGATATTTATTTGAATAAAGTTAAATAAACGATTTTATATGTTGTAAATAAAAAATAAAAATACATACTTTTCTATTTTATTTCCTCAGGAGTTTGTGGAGACTTTAAACTTGTGGGAAATGATTTTTTAAATGCTAGTTTATGTCAACTCCTTTAGGGCTGTTGGTAAAGTACCTGGGTATTTTAATTTCGATATTTACCTACATTCTATACCTAGTACTAATTAAAAATAAAAATAAAAGCGCTATTTAATATTTGCTTTTGGTATGAGAGAGTGATTACAATGAATGTATTTACGTATTGTTTTTATTGGTAAAAAAATATTATAACTTGTTTTTAAACAAAAATAATTCGTTTTGAACTGATGCCGAATACCCTTTAAGTTTACTTTTTGCAGATAATCCAAAAAAGGTCACTTTGTTTAAAAGAAAATATTTATGTATTTTTCGTGTTATTATTATGCTATCTTATTTTATTTAAATTCATAAAACACCTATTCAATTAAAAAAAAATCTTTAGACTTACGTAAGATTCGAACTCGGGTATTCACATCGTAAAAACGACTGCCTTGGTAATGTGCACGCTGCCTATACCCTTTTTCTCAACCATCTTTCTATTTGCGTACTAACAGACAACCTCCCAAAAACACCATAACTTTGTAATAGCATATAGGTAGAGATGCTGCGATTATGATATTTATTTGAATAAAATTGAAATAAGCAAAATATTTTTTAAATAAAACCTAAAAAATACATCTTGTTTTCTTTTTCTTTCTAACTACTCAGCATATATTGTTAATAACCGTCTATAAATTGTTTATATGGATATTTGTATTTTTTTTATTACAAAAACATGTAAAACGTTACTTTCGTTTGTTTGTTTTTAAATTTTTATTCAAATAAAAAAAACGTTTTTGAAAATCTTCATAAAACATATAACAAAAAAAAATATCAACCGAAAAACAAAAGCCGGTGTAAAAGCAAATAAACCATCTTTATTTTTCATTCCGGGATTCGTATTGTATCCAGAATCTATCAAGAAAAATCGGCACGGTTTATATTTTATTACATTTTCATTGATTATCTCCCTTAGAATGATAATTGAGATTTGATATGCCCGATGAAAGGTGGTGGACGTTGTTCGCTTCTATCGAGACCAGGGTGGAAGCTGCTGTGGTGATACTGACTGGTTTGTACGGGTAGCTGAACCATGTTCAGATACGAAGAGCATTTCATCTCAAAATGATACTTTATTAACTTAAGTATGGATCAATTTCCTTAACTCTGAGTCGCTTTAGACTATCGTCGGTGAGAAAACGTGGGCTTTAAGTGTCTCCATCTATAGCATGACAACAGTGACTGACCTACATTTTGCGGACTTAAAAGGTTGAAAACTGTTTTGAGGACCTTTTTGTAAAACCCTTAATAACAAGGCAACATAGAAAAGCCTAGTTGTTCTTGCAAAGACGTTGAGGCCTAAATGGGTTTTAGGGACTTTGGGGACTTTAAAGGTTGAAAACTGTTTCTGTGACCCTTTTGTAAAACTTTTAATAATAAGGTAACATAAAAAGCCTTGGTGTCCTTGCAAAGATGTTGAGGCTCAAATGGGGTTTTCGAGACTTTGGGAATTTTAATGGTTGAACACTGTTTATGGGACCGTTTTTTAAAACCCTTAATAACAAGGCAACATAAAGAGCCTTGGTGTACTTGCGAATACGTTGAGGCCCAAATGGGTTTTAGGGTGGATCCTGTAAAAATAAGTTATACAGTAAACCCGTTCACATATAGCTAGAGAAGTGAGTGCTCAAACGCTGCTAATCTTCATTACAAATCTTGAAATCTGATTAATTACAACATATTTTGTGGCCATAGTAATTGAAATGTAGTAATATTTGAACGTATATGTGTTAAAATAATGTTAGAAACGGAATTTCCCACATAAATATAGATTAAGTGAAGAGGATTTTTTCATTGACAGTTAAAGGTAGAACATTGAGCTAACGTGTCTAGAAGTTACACACAGATAGGAAGTCTGCAGCGAAACGTAGCAGATAAGCCGATAAAATATTTCTCTTTGTTTTAAACCGCTAAATAGAGCGGACGTGTTTGGGTGAGCTGCTCCCTTCCCCTATGGAGGATGGGTTGATGAAAGACCAATGATGTACATATACACTGTAAAGCAATATTAAACCCCCTAAAAATGGTAAAACCCCAAATTATTTTGTGCTGTCAATATTAATAGCTTTTACAACCGCTGCTATTAAAAAAAGAAAATGAGAGTTAACTTTCTTTATTTTGTCTATTATTTCGAGCGCTTTCGACAAAGTTTAGTTATCTTCCGGAGAAATTGCAAAAAAAAAATGTGAGTCCGATCAAATACAAAAAGTACACAATGGAAGAGATCTCTTAACGTTTAATGGGGAAAAAACATTAGAAATTTTAGACAATCACATGACGTAATTCAGTTCGAAAAGTAATCTAGTAAGTAATGAACACAGAGTCTGAAAATAATATAGTTTCTTAACAGCATTTAACATCGAATCGTTTATGTATTTAAGCGTTAAAAAAACCCACTTTAAACGTAACTTTGCGAAGACACGATTTATTCATAAAGAATAATATTTTATTGCGAAATACTAGTGCAAGTACTAATGCTCCTGGGCAACGCCAAAACAGGACAGCTAGTATATATATATATATATATATATATATATATATATATATATATATATATATATATATATATATCGGAAGATGACCATGATCATGTGGTTGTTTTGTGGGTCCGGAGATGACTCGACAGTCCGATATAACTCTGAAATATCTCATGCATCTAGAGCACCTGTGTGATGGTTCTTTTCGAATAGCACGTTTTCTCTTGCGTTCCTCAATGCGTGCAAATTCAGCAATCGTGGCCTCTTTGTGGCTTGCAGTACGCCAGGAACATCTGTTCTGAGCTAGGTTTATCCTACGAGTCGGATACAGACCGAACTGTTTGTGGGACACATTCAAGCTGCCCTTGAACCGTTTCCGCTGTCCTCCTATAGTTCTTTGTCTTTAGCCAGCTCACATGCGGCATATATGACCCGCCCAACGAACCCGACAGTGTTGCAGCTGTATATGAGTTCATACCTTTCCCAAAGGTATTAGTGTAAGTGGCCCAGGCAGAATTTGAACCCGGCACGCCCAACCAGGGGTAATAATGCTGTAACATGTTAAGTTAGTACTAATTTTTTTTTTCTTAAGCGTAGTAAGGTTATCAGATATGATAGACGGGGTTTGACCCGATGATTAGTGAATGTCGATATAAGAAACAGATAGTTAATTGGCCGATTGAGTCACCTGCATTTATCTAATCTAATTTTATATAGTTAAACGAATCAGTTGCAGTCAGAAATCAGAAACGAACGGACGTTATATAGAGGCGAGGAGTCGATGATATAGACAGAAGCAACTCTCGTTCAAGGAAATTGATCCAATTCAAGAGAAATAAAATATACAAATTAAGTTTCAATTATTTCACATTGGAGTTCCGACTTGCGGCCGCACAAACCACGATGGAGCGAGAGAATCGACCAGCAATTGCCCCTCCTCCACACGTCAGGGTAATTATGCAGCAATACCTAACTTTAACACCCAATCCTGTGATTCCGTTGGAATGTGATCATCCTATTAAAGGAAATAAATAAATAACAATAGCCGAAAATAGGCTCATTTGTGCGAATTGTAAAAATAACAAAACATTCCCGGATGCTGCATACACATTGGGAAGGATGGAGACTGCGAAGCATGAAACACAGTATCAAAAAACAAAGCTAAAGACAACAATCCGAAATAAAGATTTTTCTACTCCACTTCTTTCCTCAGACTGGAATTCCACCTCTGCTCCCTGTTTCCGCGACCGTACCAACATGCAGAAATTTAAATGTCATATTAATAAACATCTTGCTGCTCAACTCCCCATCCAGGTTGTTGCCCTACAAGTGTCGATGTACATCTTTTCTCATTTAAGATAGAGCTTCATAACAATAATACATAATTTAAAGGGGCTTAGCTTAAGACTTTACTGCGGTTTGTTTCACTGAAGTTCCTATCATCAAAAGTGTAGTCTTATCTCACACGTTTGTATACATTTGAATGTAGTTCGAGCTTGCACTTTCATGTATATATATCTGGGATAAAAATGCACTTTTGACATTTGGAACTTCGCTGAAACTGCAGTAAAGGGTTGATAATCTCCTTTTAATTATTTATTGTTATATATATATATATATATATATATATATATATATATATATATATGTGTGTGTGTGGGTGTGTGGGTGTGTGTGTATGAAAATGTACTTATGGCAAACAACACACAAATCTATGTGTTTCACGCTGTAAGTGCTGATCAAGCTGACTGCGAAAATAAACATTTTTCTATATCTTTTATGAGCAAATAATTATTCGATTGATTACTATCCACATCTATTGAAGATGAGAATAATAGTTAATGTAAGCATTATTTGTAGATCACAATTGAACAATAAGGTGCGTCTAAACTCATAGTGAAAACCGGAAATAGTTCATTAGCCAATGAAACTAAATAGAGAGGTAGGAAGGGGTGTAAGTAGGTAATTACACCTAGAGTTTTAATTGATAGGAGTAGCAATCAATGTATCAGGTTGGCTCACTTGAAATACGGTGTATCTAAACTCGTAGTGAAAACCGGAAATAGTTGATTTTCTGATAGAAGTGAATAAGTACAGAGGAAATGATGTAAGTCTATTAATAGCAAATTAAACAAAGAAATTAATATTATCATAACAAAGATAGAAAAATGTTTTTCATCGCAGTTTGCTTGTTGACTTTAAATGTCAGTGTAGTTTGCTTCCCATGAGTGAGTATATTTTCATTTCTACTATTATGCACTACTCATACGTTGAGCAACGTTGAAGTAAATACCGATATATATATATATATATATATATATATATATATATATATATATATATATATAGAGAGAGAGAGAGAGAGAGAGAGAGAGAGAGAGAGATAACAAGATATACACACACATATATATATATATATATATATATATATATATATATCACTGTGAAGGTGGCGGTCAATGTTTAGATAAATACATTTTATATATCATTTACCAGCGCCTCTCTCGTGGCTCAGCGATGAGAGCTGCCAACTATTAGCAAGATGGTGAAAGATTCGCCCCCTGGCTTGGTGATAGCCGCACCGAAGAGCTGTGATACAGCAAAACAGTCTATCTGTGGATGACTATATATATATATATATATATATACAGACAGACATTTAAAGTGATTTACACAAATCATTCTACGTTTTGGTGCTAACGTGCTCACTCGATGGGACCACAATACGTAATATATATATATATATATATATATATATATATATATATATATATATATATATATATATATATATTTGTGTGTGTATGTGTGTGAAAGACACATACACACAAATAATTAAACACAGGAAGAAATTAAAACAAAAACAAAAGGGATATTTGACCGGTTTCGTTCGGATCCGAAAAGGTGAAATTTCGATTCGAACGAAACCGGTAAACTCACCCGGTACTTAAAAATTATTTCTTCCTGTGTTTAATTGTTTTTCCTTTTTGTCTTTCATACACTGTGTCTCCACAATTTGGCATGTTATGATATATCGTGTATTTTATCCTCATATATATATATATATATATATATATATATATATATATATATATATATATATATATGTGTGTGTGTGTGTGTGTGTGTGTGTGTGTGTGTGTGCAACAATATAAAAAAAGTACTTGCTGGCAGATGATTCTGCCCTAATGTCACGACATCCAGGACCTCCAAATAAAAAAAAACTGTCTGCATAATGGCGAGGGGTAGCGTAAGGTCAGTCACACCCGCGCACACTACCCCTGAGACTTCACAAGATTGTTCTTTTACTCCCCACGGTAGGAACATTTTTGGCACTTCTCTTGTAGCAGGGTTCGAGGATAGAGCTTTCGTCTCTCTAGAGGTGCCTCACCCCCTCGTAGAGAATGTAGTAAATATCGAACAGTAATCACTGACTTACCTTCAGCCGCGAAACAATATTCTTTTTTTTTTTTCTTCTTTTTTTCGTTTACATTAAAATATTTTTTTTAGCTTTTGAGGTCGACCAATTACTGCCTTTCTTTCGGAGGTAACGTATTTTTCTTTGGGTTGCCTTCTTTTTTTCGACAAGAAAATTTACCGTTAACCTCTCAGAAAGACCAATGACGCATAGTTTCCTTGATGAGTTGTTAGATCAAAACACACCGTACATAATAGTTTGCTGACCGAGGATGAAGCTGTGCTGAGTTTCCTAACCCAACCGACCGCATTTTCTATACCTTTTGAAAACGCTGGCGTCAATATGACGAATCGAATGTTCACAGTATAGCATTATATATATATATATATATATATATATATATATATATATATATGTGTGTTTGTGTGTGTGTGTTTGTGTGTGTTTATGTGTGTGTGTGTTATGTGTGTATGTAGTGTGTGTGTGTATTTATGCAGCATTCTTTCATTTAAGCAAACATTGTGAAACATAACAGAATCTTTTATTGATTACGCCTTTCTTATTTTTTGTCACTTTTTCTAATAATCTTTTTTGTGTCAAAATATAAATATAATAAATAACAAATAGATGTTCTATAAGTATCGCGAGCACTTTCGATTCTTCGTCAAATCATCTTTAGGTTACAAGAAACGCACCAACAAATAGCTGGAGAAAAGAAGAGAATTATTTAAAAAAAAAAAAAAAAGAAAGATAACAGCCGAGAACGCTGTATGTGAAATCATTAGACGTTAAAAACAACAAACCGGTACAGTCCCAGAAGAACGTTTACAATTTAAAACCCGGGACGCCCGAATTAGCGTCACAGGATAAATTGTATCTACGTTAAACATTTTAAAATGTTGTTACTCGTCTCATACGTAATGTTATTTATTGTAGGTTGCTGGGTTTTATATAAAAGATAGCTTTAAGTATTTTTTAATTATCTTTATTAAAACCCAGCAACATACAATAAATAACATTACGTATGAAACGAATAACAGCAATTTAAAGATGATTCGACGAAAAATCTAAAGTGCTAGTGATACATATGAAATATTCATTTTTTTAATTTTGACACAAAAAAATTATTAGAAAAATTGAGAAAATAAAAAAGGTATAATCAAGCAGAAGAATTATGTTATGTTTAATAGTGTTTGCTTAAATATATAAAATATTCATGGAAATACGCTTTCCAAGTTGGCAAACGAACATTATTAACCTTATTTAATACGTCTTGGTGTAATGCACTTTGGACTGTTAGATGACATGTAAGTCTATATAATAGTTTTCTTGTAATATAGCCAATATAAAACGTTTTGAAATTCGTGGAAATATAATTTCCAATTGGAACAAGTGAACATTTTCTAATGTTTTATTTTTTGCGTATATTACCAATGTACTGACTTATAGCACTTTAGTCTGGTAGATGTCATGTATGTTAACGGGATACGGTGGTTGTCGTATAGCCAATAAAAGACGTTTGAGTTTATTTGTATTCATGAAAATGCAATTTCTAAGTGCGCATATTAGTCTTACATAATGAATTTGTAGAAGTGAAATTATGATTTCTGTGAACAATATTAGGTAAATCTGTTACCCTGCGACCTTTTCTAATTCACAAAAAAAACGAAATTCTACTTTTTAAGCGATTACATATAAATAGACTAAAAAGTAGAAAGAAAAGAAAAGAAAGGCGGTAAAAAATAAATTAAAAATATCAATATTTTAGACTTTAGAATGAGGGATCACTTTCGCATGTAAATTTAACGTAAAATGATGACTCACTTCTAGCCACGAGACATTAATGATCACCAACTTCTGGTACTTAAAAACACATTCTGATCTGGAAGTGGGTGATCTTTAGAGTTAGGGTGCAGGGCTCTGATAATACTTAATATTAAAAGTGTTGTGGGATTTTTAAAGATAATAAATGATAACCCTGATGTGTATATAATTTTATCAACTGATTTGAAGCTTTTTTTAATTGGTATTTCGTGACGGTTGAAGTTCAAAAAGTCTGACGTAGGTGATTTTATAAGGATTTTGCAAAGAATAAGACGAACGAATGGAAAATGCAAGACTATACAAAGATGTGAAGTTTAAATAGTGTGACTTGTATATGCTTGTTAAGATTTTTGAAAGAATGACCAATAGATCAAATAGACACTGAAATATGATTGGATGCACGATTGATGCGAAACTGCGCAAAATATTGGAAGTTGTCTAACTCTGAATTACGTACATTTGTTAGACGTCTTGGATCAGATGTATTTGAGGCACCTCAGAATTAGCAACAACTAAAAGGACACCTTTTGTTTTAACTTGAATCTTCTTCTATACATATAAAGTTGAGTTAATTGTCGCGCTGACATTGCTATTAAAAACCCATTTTACTATTTAAAAAGTAAAAACAACTTCTTAATATACTCAGTCATGTATATGCGAGCAATTTAAAAAAAGATAACTAATTTGCATATGCCTTTACAAAACGAACTCTCATTAGTTCACTATTCGTTTTTTCTATTTTCTTATTGGATGATGGATTTCATTTAACAATTACACACAATTCTATGTATGCATACTTTCTACATTATGCATAATCGCGTAGCATTTGCGTTGAAAAAGTTCTAACACACACACATATGTATATATGTCTATCTACAGGATAATCTTCTAAACTAATTAACGGATCATTATGAATTTTGGAATATATATTCTAGGCAACACGGTGAGTAACGTGGACACATTATTTTTGTAAAATTAAAAATTTAAATGAATATATATATAAAGTTAGGTAATAAATTTCGTTGTACAGGATAAACTCCTAAACTAATAAACCTATCATTATGAATTTTGTAATATATATTCTCGGCAACACGATGAGTAACATGACCACATTATTTTCTTTATAAACTTTACCATTTAGGTGGTGCACCAACCCCCAAACTCGCACCCTCCTACTAAAACTTTTTTTTGAATAAGTGAGATACAAACATTTTGATAGATAAAAATTGCTCTACATCAAATTTTGAGTTATATTAAGTAGATTTGATTCGCCGTCTTCTCTTTCCAATTATTATATAAAAGGTAAGCAGATCGATAGAATATTACATTTCCTTGCCTTTGGTAACAGTTATTTGTTGACTATTTGTTTTTTCACCCCTTTTTTTCTTCGGCAAATTCCGGAAACTGTCGTCGACCATTTTGAAAAGTAACGTAAAATCCATCGTACTTTTATCGGATTATTAAAATGCGATAACAACTTTAAAATACATTAAACACACACAGAAAAAAAACATATCCGGGTAGGTAGAAAAGTAATTTTTATTGCCTTTGGTAACATTTATTTGTTGCCTATTTGTTTTTGTTTTTCACCCTTTTCTTTTCTGTTATCTATTCTCTAAAATCGCCAATGTACGTATAACAAAACGTGCTTATAAATAAAATTATGTATTTTTAGGCTAAGTAAATCTTTTTGTAGATAAAAAAAAACCTTTAAAAAATCTGCGAATGCACAATAAAAATGTGCGTATACGCCATATTGTTTTATTCATAATTCAACCGGAAGTTAAAAAAACGGTGTTCAAGCAAAACGTGTCCCTTTAATCGTTGCCCATTCTAGAGTGCCTCAAATCCATTAGAGCCATCAACAGATAAAATCGACACAGAATGTTTATTTTATGTAATGAATTATGTTTGGGTGTGCGAATGATCCAAATTGCGATTCCCCCCCAAAAATGTTTGTGATTATTTTAGATGAGGATTGATAGTTTGTATTATTTAGATTATTTGGACTACTGTTCTCATCTTACATCTTATTCCCACAACGTTTCGGCCAACGTAACCTTCTTCATGTGCATCTTATCGAACTCGGGAATCTTTATTTTGAGCTCGTAGATCTATGCAGAACCTCGAACTGAACACGTTATTCAATCCACAGGAATAGATTATTCTCGTTGGCGCAACGGATAAAGGTGTTAAGTACAATCAGTTCCAAGTGATGTTCTTCTGGGGAATGACGGTTCAATCCTCACTATCAGCGATACAAACTAAGGATAAAATAAATATTATTTACTAATATTACAAACTTCTGCTCGGTCAGGGCTGACGGGACGAGAATAACTTGCAGTCATAAAAATTAACATTTATTTTTTCTTGCGGAGAGCAGCCACTGCAAGGTGGTTTGGTCACACAATGAGCAATCAGCCTCCAGGGTGTATTAATTTTTACCGAACCCTTGCACAAGTACTTCCACACCCCTTAGCATTTAGACAGCAGCCACAGAGAGTTTCCAGGCACCAAAGAAGAAAGACGTTCTCTCTCCTGCCATTCTTTAATTGAAGACATACAGCTTGAATAAAAGCGACCGCCGAACATTTTCTTACTATAATTTTTTTTCTTCACTTTCTAAACTTTCGGCAACCTACACCCAACGGTGTAGCTCACCTAAATAAATATATCGTTATTATTTATAGAAGGGCTTTGTTTCGTTTCGTTTGACGAAGGTTTTGTACAAAATTTTAATTGTGTCTTACAGTTCATGCGTAGATAAGTTCCTATACAATGGTGACCCCGATGTGATCTGAACACGCAACCCCTTCGTGGACTAAATAATGTCCCAAGATGCGAATTATAGTCCGAACAATCCAATTAATACAAATTAAAAAGAATTATTTTAAATTTTATAACTTAATTAACAAATGACAATAAAATTGAAAATGTGTGTATCCTTATAAGTAACGACAGAAAAGATTTGTTTCAATTGTTAAGCAACAAAAAGCTGTAAAAAGGAATAACTTGAATTATTTCGTCGCCAAAGACATAACTATCTACTTTCTTCGTTCTTAATACTTTTTTTTCGATTCCTCAGACGGGAGACAACTTTCGTCTTTTAAAATTTTAGAAGGGGGATCAATTATTACAACATTACAGATCCAATTAGCATTTCAGTGTCAGTGTAATGTTTATTTTATTTATTTTTATTTTTTTTTGTGTAGAATTATTTTTTTCTTTTAGCTCAGAAAAATAAAAGTAAAAAAAAAAAATTAATAAATAAAATTACGGAATTTAAGGTCATAGCATCTTCTCTAAATTCTCTTGGAGAAAAAAATTCTTCGGATTATTATCGATTAAGCATGTCCAGATTAAAAAAATGTCTTGTTAAATTTTTAGAATAGGTATTCAGTTTTATATGTAACAGTTTTATATGTAACAGTTTTATATGTAACTAGTTGCCCCTGACTGTCGTTGCTCGGGATTAAGCAATGTATTACTATTTAGTAATAGACCCCTAATCACATTGAAACCCCGGTTCCCGTTAGATCACCGGAGTTAAGCGACGTTTAGCTTGGTCAGTAATAGATGGGTGACCATTTGAGAATACCAGTTGCTGTATGTGGTCTCCACTTATCTCGGCATTGTTTCTAGTCGTCCTGGACTTCCCCCCTTGCCACTGGATTCAAGCAGTGTCGATTCAGGAGAGGTGTGGCTGGATTGCGCAACCCTTGCCTCACAATTAAATGTGCGGAAACCCTTACAGGGTGATTTATTGTCTCCCGAGACAATAACGGGGGCCATAAATATACCCCATCCCTTAAAAATATGGCGAAAAACCGAAGTGTTTTTACTATTGGGTCACAACTTATCAAAGCAAAGAGCCACTCGAGGATGAGGGTAAATGAGACAGAATAATTATAAGCCGAAAGATGAGGAACATTATGGGAGTACATTGGTATGAACTGCGTTTGATTACTTAGTGGGCACTTTATGACAACATTTGTTGACATTAGATTTGAAGACGACCATGGTGTAACCAGCAGGGAATCAGTCGCGCGGTAATGTGTTCCACAGGTGGGAATCCCTTGCAAATAAGCTCTGTCTACTGAGGTTTAGTGGGAAGGAGAAAGGCAAGTCTGTTTCCGTTATCGTAGAAAGGCGCGTTCTTGCAGTGAATATCTTACAAGGTCGAAAACGCTACCACCCGAAACGATTTATTTTGTTTTAACTACGTATTGTAAGCAGTTTTTTTTTTTCGCAGTTATATAATCCTGTCAGTCTAGCAAAAAATATGCAACCGGAGGGAGCATATGTTTATTAGTATATTAAAAAAAAATACATGATTGAGGGTAATCCGAAAAGTTTTTACTCAAAATATATTTAATCGAATAGCGTATGCCTTTTAATTCCAATAATATTTAAAAAAAAAAAAAAAAAAAAAAGAAAGAGGGAATGGTCAGGAGTATAGCGTATAGCTAATGTGAACAAATCGAGAGAGAAAAATTATTGAATAAAAATCTTTTCTTTTGCTATGAGTGAAAAAAAAACAGTGATAAAAGTTTTGTGTGCCAGTAAAATGCATATATTTATATTTCGTTTTCTTATATAAAGAAAAGAAAGTGTGCTAAGAAAATCACACACACTCACATACGGGGGTCTATCTTTTTCTATTTTGAACTTTTTTGAATATATATATATATATATATATATATATATATATATATATATGAAAACATGCTGTCTAAATACACACACACATTATATATATATATATATATATATATATATATATATATATATATATATATATATATATTATGTGTGCGTGTATTTAGGCAGCATGTTTTCATTCAAGCAAATGTTATTAAATAACATAGAATTTTTTTGTTCGATGATACTTTTTAATTATTTTTTTTTTGTATTTCGGTCAACTTGATGTATATAGGATGTTTTGATGACTCAAATCGAAAGTACTCGCGAAAAAAATTTTTTTAAACTGAAACAAGAATACTACAGAACTTATATAAATTTGACCGAAATGCTCCATGGACAATACGAATTTGAAAAAAAAGAAAATGTCACATGAAGCAAAAAAAACTCCGTGTTAACTAATAACATTTACCATTATATATATATATATATATATATATATATATATATATATATATATATATATATATATATATTTAGGCAAACGTTGTTGAATAGCACGGAGTGTTTCTGCTTTGTGATCTTTTTTTAAATTTTTTCCATCTTCCGAATGGTCAACTTCGTACCTCGATCAAACTGGTGTATGAAGTTTCCGTAGTTTTGTTGTTCCATCTTCTTTGCGAGTACTTTCGATTTAATATCCTCAAATCATCTTCAGGCGTGTTAGTGTGAAAAAAAGAATATGTATTTATAGAGTGTAAAGAGAGGAAAAGAGTATGTCTTTACTTTTTAACAAAACTACGGAAACTTCATACACCAGTTTGATCGAGGTACGAAGTTGACCATTCGGAAGATGGAAAAATTTTTTTAAAAGATCACAAAGCAGAAACACTCCGTGCTATTCAACAACGTTTGCCTAAATGAAAACTTGCTGCCTAAATACACACAATATATATATATATATATATATATATATATATATATATATATATATATATATATATATATATATATATATATATTTAGAGGAAGCATTATTAAAATCCCCCTTCATTTCTCATTCGACTTTTAGTTTTTAATTTACCATTCTGACGTTTCCTCTGAGAGGGTCAGACGACAAGGCCTTAAGGTAATTTTAACAATTTTCCTTTTTTTTCCCCCACTCGTCTGTTTCATTGATTTTAATAATGCTTCCTCTAAAATTAATCCTACCATTCTGTTGTACACGTAATTTACTTATATATATATATATATATATATATATATATATATATATATATATATATATATATATATATATATATATATATATATGTGTGTGTGTGTGTGTGTGTGTTTCTATATGCGTGTGTATGTTTGTAAATGCGTGTGCGTGCGTGTATACGTGAACAGTGTGCATGTTTTTCTGAATAAACAAAACTATTTTAGCGATAATTTTTGTTTGCAAGTTCCCGAATTTCACAATCTTTCCAAAGGTAAACTAAAAAACAAAAAACAAAACAAAGACGATTAAAATACTTCGTTGAAAAGATAAATGACTTTTTGTGTGTTTGTTTGTTTGTTTGTTTATTTGTGTGTTAGTTTGTTTGTTTGTTTGTTTTATTTTGTTTTGTTTGCGTGTTTGTTAGTCTAAGTTTATAAACAAGTACCCTGAATACATCTGGGTAGTTTATTTCATCATGTTTAAACTAGCTAGTCTTTCATTTAATTTTTGTTTTCATGCTGCGCCTTTTCCTTTTAGATTAAAGTATAAATGTTGAATGTCTGCGCGCGGCAGTGTATGTAATGACCTCTTGGTCACCAATGGCGACCCAGTTCATCGAGCCCCTCTTCGACCCGTTAGGGGTAGGGTTAGGAGTAGAAGTCCTACTTGTGCTGGGCCGCAGAGAAGTCTTTCTGATGAGATCCATGTCGACACTAGACGTCGACGGGATCCCACGACTACAGGCCGGTGGTTCTGTGGAAATAACAGCGTATTTTAGGGCCAGCTGTCGGGCCCGAGCGTCCAATTGGTTTGAATGGCAGTAATAGGCCACACATACGAAAATAATGATGCTGACCGCAGCCACGGGACTTGCTATCAGAAGCGGCAGGGGAAGCTCTTTGGGAAATGCCTCTTCAGAGGGTACAACCGAAATCGCGGTAAAGTCTACGGGCACCGTCTCTCGCGTCACGCCGCTTCCATTTGAAGCAACCCGGGTAAGGGTCTCGGAAAGTGTCTTATTTGACATCGTGGAAGACGGCGAAACTGGCGATCCTGAGGTTGATACTTCCAGTTCGGGGATGTCGGACAAGGAAATTTCACCGGGTAACGTAAGAGATCTTGTTTTTAGTCGTTTTGCGCGCCTTCGACTAATTGCAGCTGGATGCATCTTTATGCGACTTTTGATGGATTGTTCTTGTTGTTGAGAATAAGGGTCACGCTCATCGTTGAGGGATAGCGTGTTCCCATCAATCTGAGTGTGGCTTTTTGTGGGCTTTTGTTGCTGAGAATTAGTGTTAGGCTCACCGTTGGGGGCTAACGTGTCCCTATGGATCTCCGTGTTACGTTTCGTGGGCTTTTGAAAATGAGAACTAGTGCCAGGCTGACTGTTGAGGGCTAACGTGTTCCCATTGATCTTCGTGTGACTTTTCGTGGGTTTTAGTTGCTGATTATCATTGCTTGTATCTCCTTTGTGAGCTGACGTTTCCCCGTGGACTTTCGTGTGACTTTCCGTGGGCTGTTCTTGGTGGAGGTAAGTGCCGGGATCACCGTTGTGGGCTGTCGTGTCGCCATATATCTCCGTGGTGAACAATGCAAATAAACATATAGAACATAAGAAATACGCGAAGATATAACGATGGGCGTTGTTTCCTTCCCGATACATTTTGTGTTTCGTTTTTTAAATTTCTCAGTGGTTTTACCCACGCAGGTGAGGGAACAAGTTCATTATTAAATTCGCCGATTCTTAATTCGATGTTTGCGAAGTGCCGGTGGGAGAGGGACTGGAAAAAGTCTTGTTAAAAAAAGAAAGAAGTAAAATGGTCTGCTTTAAAATATTGGATTTTAGCAAAGGAATGTGTTGATTTTTTAAACAAAAAATGTTGTATAAACATACATACATACATACATATACACACACACACACATATATATATATATATATATATATATATATATATATATATATATATATATGAATACTTTTACACTTCCGGTGTAAAATTCAGAAATGTGTTGTTCCTTTCTTCTTTGCCCTTACGAGTTGTGAATGGATGTCAGAATAATCCCACAGTCTTCGAAATATTTCTGAAATAGAAAAAAAAATTTATATTAACGAGCGCTAAAAGTTTGAACCAAAAAAGATATCAACTAAGTATATTACATATCCCCTTATGAGAAATGAAAAAAACATGAAAATAGGAATAAGAATGTAGAAAAAAAGAAGATGAAAGAAATGAAAAAGAAACATGAAAATAGGAATAAGAATGTAGAAAAAAAATGAAAGAAATGAAAAAAAAACATGAAAATAGGAATAAAAATGTAGAAAAAAAGAAGATAAAAGAAATAAAAAAGAAACATGAAAATAGGAATAAGAATGTAGAAAAAAAGAAGATGAAAGAAATAAAAAAGAAACATGAAAATAGGAATAAGAATGTAGAAAAAAAGAAGATGAAAGAAATGAAAAAGAAACATGAAAATAGGAATAAGAATGTAGAAAAAAAGAAGATGAAAGAAATGAAAAGGAAACATGAAAATAGGAATAAAAATGTAGAAAAAAAAAGATGAAAAAAATGAAAAAGAAACATGAAAATAAGAATAAGAATGTAGAAAAAAAGAAGATGAAAGAAATGAAAAGAACATGAAAATAGGAATAGAATGTAGAAAAAAAGAAGATGAAAGAAACAAAAAAGAAACATGAAAATAGGAATAAGAATGTAGAAAAAAGAAGATGAAAGAAATAAAAAAGAAACATGAAAATAGGAATAAGAATGTAAAAAAAAGAAGATGAAAGAAATGAAAAAGAAACATGAAAATAGGAATAAGAATGTATGAAAAAAAGAAGATGAAAGAAATGAAAAAAAACATGAAAATAGGAATAAGAATGTAGAAAAAAAAGATGAAAGAAATGAAAAAGAAACATGAAAATAGGAATAAGAATGTAGAAAAAAAGATGAAAGAAATGAAAAAGGAACATGCAAATAAGAATAAGAATGTAGAAAAAAAAGATGAAAGAAATGAAAAAGAAACATGAAAATAGGAATAAGAATGTAGAAAAAAGAAGAAAAAAGAAATGAGAAAAAAAAGCTTTACTACAAATCATTGCGGTTGGTGCTAAATAATTATTCTTTATATATTCACTTTGAAATGTGTTTTTTTTCGATTGAAAATGAACACTTTAAATAAAAGTGAAAAACAGATATGATGGACATAATACACCAGAAACTTTTATATACATAAAAATCGAGATAATTGATGGATTCCCTTTTGATTTGAGTGAAAAACAAATATGTATGAGTTGAATGAATGTCGGATGCATTTGAATATTTCAGCCTGACTGTGGGAAATTATGCACTGATGAAGCCTCCTCATGAATATTTGTGATATTTTGTATACACAAAAAATATATGTTTTCCATATGGACAGAAAAAATTGTCCGCCAATAAAGTGTTTTTGAAGGAAATATGAAGTGTTTCTTTGAATCGCTATATAAGTAAGCTTTATATATATATATATATATATATATATATATATATATATATATATATATATATATATATATATATATATATATATATATATATATATATATATACGATTTTATGAAGGCTTACCAAAGCATTCCTTCCAGGACACCAATGATCACCATTAAAGATATTTTTTCTTACAAATATTGTTTATTCAAATTAAATGTTTTTTCCTACACGTGTTTCACTACCAAGCAGGTACTTGCTTGGCATCAGGGAAATTAAATGTCTGGAATAAGGGTTTCAACTGCCGACAATACACAATGTGGCGTTGCAATAGTTGAGGTCACATTTATGGAACACATTGCCACGGGACTGCTTCCCGTCGGACTACAATGGGGTCGTCTTTAAGTCCAATGTCAACAAATACTTATCAAGGTGTCCTATTAAGTAATCAAACTTTGTCCATTCCGTCCATCATTCTCAATCCTCTCGTAGTATTGTTCATCGTCCAACTGACGATCTCATTGACCCTTATCCTCGAGTGGCTTT
>OY744525.1:128278210-128283210 GCA_963556195.1 Sepiola atlantica
TTTTTTAACAAAAATTATTTTAATAATTTTTAATAATAATTCTCATATTTTTCAAATATTTGAACTTTGTTTTTTTCGAAAGCCAACTTATCCATCTGTATTTCTCCTCTGATGATAAGATTTCGATCTTTGAAAAGCCTTGGCTTAAGGAAAGAAAAATAAACACTAGTTTATTACTGACAACCTTGCATTGAACAATTGAAATTTGAAATAAATTTGGACAATTGTCGCATATTTATCACTCTTTTTTCTTCTCTCTCTCTCTCTCTCTCTCTCTCTCTATATATATATATATATATATATATATATATATATATATATATATATATATATATATTTAAGGTAAATGTATATATATATATATATATTTAAGGTAAATATATATATATATATATATATATATTTAAGTAAACATTGTAAAACCTAACATAATTCCTCTGCTTGAATATACCTTACTTATTTAAAAAATGTGTCTAATAATTTTTTTTGTATCAAAATCAAAAATTGAATGCACGTTCCATACGTATCGCTAGCACTTTCGATCCTTTGCGGAACAATCTTCATGTTGCAAAAACGAATGAACAAAAAAGCTGGAGAAAAGACGAGGATTTCAAAAATCAGCCGAGAACGCGCATGTGAAGGAAGTAGACGACAAAAGAACAAACCGGTGCAGTTCCAGGATAAACATCAACAATTTAAATACCGGGATGCCAGACTTAGTGTCACACGATGAATTGTATTACGTTAATCATTTTAAAATGTAACTAATTACTACATTGGTTTTACTACTACTAATCTTCCCACCGACTTACGATGCATCTAGTAAACTCTACATAAGAACTAAGCCTGTCTTTTGACACTCACATGACATATTATTTTTCTCAATGCAAAGCATATCCTTAACCCTCACTGGCCAGGTTTAACTTATATAGAGCATCAAACTACGTACATATGTCTGATAGACTCTTCACTTGCTTTACAGTGGTAATGCTATGCTGGTTAGTAATAACAGAAGTTCGCAACCCACTGTTTTTATTTTATACAGTATCTATCCCCCCTCTCTCTCTCTCTTCTGCACACAAAGCAGAATTCTATATGTAACTTTTATTTACGAATCCATACCGGTCATAGAAATAGGGAATGCTCTGACTTTACTTTATCTATAAGATATATATTACATGTTGTATTTGGTTGACTTTGTTGTTATATTACGTGTTCTTTGTATTCTTCTAATATTATGTTGGTATCTCTTATGCTCGACTTGGAATAATTTATTATTAATTTATGCTTACAGTTTTTTCTTCGTGATTCTCATCAGATGAATTAATTATGGCATCCGATAAAAAATATATGAGCGGCTCTTAAAAGAGGAAAAGAAACCGAAGTGGCACAACTTCAATCAATCCCAAACTAGATAACATTTCTATATTTCTATTATTATACTAAAGATGAGTTAATCAACGTTTGTCTCCCGAAGGCTTTTCTCCTATCTTACACTCTATAATAAAGAACAATGTGAATTTATTTGTAAATATATATCCGTCCTGTCACACGAAAGTTTTCTTGACAAATAAGGAAATGAGAACGTAAATCTATTTCCATAATGAGACTTTTCCTTTCTTTTTATCTTTCTGATTTCTATAATGACTAATACGTTTTTTTACTTGCCTTTTTTCTTTTTCTAAACATTCTCCTTTGCGCGTGCACACACACACACACACACATATATATATATATATATATATATATATATATATATATATATATATATATATATATATATATATATATATATATATATATATGTTAGAGGTGAAAGATGAGAATAAAAAATTGTAAAGATGCAATATTTATTAAAACATTAATAGTTTAGAGCAAGGAGCCTCATATCCTTAATCCATGGATTTTCAAAGATAAACTCTTCTCATCAGAGGATAGGGAAAGGCCGATACTGTAGTCGTAAATATTATCGGTATCATTTAACTTTGAAAATTTTATATAAAAATAGAACAAAATAGAAATAAAGAACAAAAGTAAGGGCCAATAGGTAAAGAGTCTTATGTTGAGATGAGGGCGTAAAGTCAGGGTGGATGATATCCAAAAACACGTCAAAACAAAAATGAAAACAGCTGTTATTTTGAAAATGAATGTTTGAAAAAGAAAACAATACTCAAATTGTTTAGGAATTATTTTATTCTTCACCACAATTTTAAAATAACACTTTCTGTTCAGCTCTGACTTGAAAACTATCGGATCTGAATAGATGTCTATAACCTGCCGATATTCTGATCAACCAGGAAGCAAGCGGTGTTCGAAATGCTCAATTTGATATATATCGAACTCTAACAGACAAAACTCAATCTGAACCCTACGAACCGGACAATTCCAGCACCAAACTAATACACAGACAGGATAAAATAGAAGTTACCAAATACCGTCGGACCACCAGCATCTTACAAAAATATTTGGATTCCTAAGACCACTGCCAACTTATCTATCTATCTATGTAATTCCTCTGATGATAAGATTTGGATCTTTGAAAAGCCTTGGCTTAAGGAAAGAATAATAAACATAATTTTATTACCAAATATACCTTGCATTGAACAATCGAAGTTTGAAATAAATCTGGACGTTCGTACATGTTTATCACTCTTCTTTCATCGGTTAGCGACGTTGGATTGGGGTTGAAAAATACTTGTAATCCAGGGTTTCGAATCGTGTGCCCGGTAGTGAATAGTCATACTTCTATGCTGATGAGTCTTGATTGAAAAGAGACGAAACGTATACCTCCATAGATAAATAAACAATAACAAATATTTATATTTGAAGCTCCTCGTTAAAAAGTAGAGCACTGTAAATGGTAGTACTAACACAGCGTGACGTCACTTGCTTTATATGCATCATTCCTTCACTTATAGAAGTTGAATGCCTGTATGTCTCGCCGCCTTAAATGTGTTAAAATTATCATTGTTTATAAGCTGTTCAGAATTGGCCTATCGATTAGCGACGTTGGATTGGGGTTAGAAAATTACTTGTAATCCAGGGTTTCGAATCGTGTGACCGGTGGTGAATAGTCGTACTTCTATGCTGATGAGTCTTGATTGAAAAGAGACGAAACGTATACGTCCATAGATAAATAAACAATAACAAATATTTATATATATATATATATATATATATATATATATATATATATATATATATATATATATATATATAAAGCCCAAAATGTTTTTGAGTGGAGTGAAAATACACAATAGAATACTATAGGTATACAAATTATAGGGATACTCAAAATATAGGCATTGAAGAACTCCAAATACTACAGATATTCATATCAGCTCAATGGTTGATTGTTAAGATCAACCAGAGCTAATATAAGGTAAGTTGAGATCAACAAAATTAGAGCATTATTTGTACGAGTTCCAAGAATTCAAACACAACGAATATTTGGCGTACGAGCGTTTCCAAGACAATTTGAAATTTTTATTTTGTATTATACTTTGGATTTCTCGAAAAAGAGTTCATCGGCGCTCTTTACAAGGTAACATACAGAAGTTATTTAAGAAAACAACATCACATTTTAGTATCATTAAATAAATACAAATGTCCAGTCAATATGGAAGACATAACCTCTTCTTATACATCATTCCATCAATAAGATCAACCAAGATAGTTGCAATAAAATACATACGGCAAATTAAATATTCAAAATATTTAAAATATAGAATAAACCAGGATGAAAAATAAAAAATAGAATAAAATTAAATTGAAAAAATTAAAAAAATTAAAAATAAAATAAAAAATAAAATTTTTATTTTTATTTTTAATTTTCATTTTCATTTACTTTTTAGTTTTAAATTTTAATTTAATTTTTTAATTTTAATGTAATTTTTTTCCAGCATTGTTTTAGTTTTAGTTTTTAACTTTAAGAAATTATGAGCATAAACTTGTTAACTATCTAACAATTTCTTATCATAGATCTAATTTAACTATAATAATCATCTATTCTAAATGCCGATCATAACTGTATGGTATTGGGAACATTTGCATCACACCATTAAAATATATATTCATAAAATATTATTTTATAATACTCTTAAATTATACACACACACATATATATATATATATATATATATATATATATATATATATATATATATATATATATATATATATATTGGTACAGAAAAATTAGTACAACATTCGTACCGTCGGTTTCAAGCACAGAAGGACTTAGCCATACGGCTTTCTTCAAAGATGACAACAGAAGATGAAAAGAGCCGGATGGCTAAGTCTTTCTGTGCTTGAAACCGACGGTACGAATGTTGTACTAATTTTTCTGTACACAAAATAAATAAATATTAGGCTCTTAATTTTTAATTTTAACTTTAATTCTTAATTAATCGAGCACTCTGCTGGGATTTTTCCTGCTATATTCCAAAGAAGTTATATATATATATATATATATATATATATATATATATATATATATATATATATATATATATATATATATATATATATATATATATAAACGATTAAGAGGCCAGAGCACACCACTGAAATCGGACATTACACACCAGATTTCGACAAGAACAGAAGTCAATGGCATATTGTCACTTATGACGATATGCCGCTTAAAAAAAGTAAAACAATTATTGTCTGTAGTTTTCTGATGAAGATTTTTGTATGAATCGAACATTCGAATTTTAAATAAATATGTTTATTTAACAAAACATCTGCATTTTAATGGTCTCTTAACCGTTTTAAAATTACAAATTTAAATGCATTCAAACAGTGGAAATATTTTACTCATATATATATATATATATATATATATATATATATATACATGCATAATAAATTATATATATCATAAATTATATATATATAAATATATATATTTATATATGTATAATTTATTTTATTTATACATGCACATAAAAGTAATCTGTGTACACGTTTCATTCATAGTTTTACTAATTGCCAGCGCG
>OY744525.1:128285710-128308210 GCA_963556195.1 Sepiola atlantica
CCCCCTACCCTAAGATATTCTTTAGTCGCCAGACAGTGACGTTGCTTTCCAAGTGGCAGGGGCGGGTTTTGGGGTTGGTGATTCTTGACACGCTGACCTGATTTCTTGAGAGACATTGAATTCTCTCCCTGCCCCTTTACAATTTCCCAGTTTCTCTTTTTATATATGGATTTTCCTTCCCTCTCCGTCATAAATCATGTAATCCCCCTCCTATTAAATTATAGATTAAATATGCTTCAAATTTCCCCCTCTCTCTAAATATGTATTAGATATGTTGTCACTCTCTCTCTCTTCTTATATTTGAATTGTCAAGTGTGAATTTCTCTTTTCTCATTTTCAAAAATGTAATCATCTCACTTTGATGCTTGACAATACCACAAGGTTGAAATAAATTATTTCATCGATGATTATGTAATTTCGTGTTACTATATATATATATATATATATATATATATATATATATATATATATATATATATATATATATATATATATATATATATATGTGTGTGTGTGTGTGTGCATATGATTAAGGTAGAGGAGACGGAAATGTCTAGCCAGTCCTACCAAAAGTTTTAGAAAAATAGATTAATATATTTATAAGTGTGTGTGTATATGTATATGTATATGTATATATATGTGTGTGTGTGTGTGTGTATGTATAGATATATATGTATATATGGATGTATGTGTATATATATGTATATATGTTTTTAACTTTACTTCTATATATAAGTGTGTATGTATGCTTGTGAGTATAAAAATATGTACGTATTAGCGTGGGTGTGAGTATGTATGAGTATGTCTCGATGTCTATGCGTGTGGTTAAAGAGGAAGAGACGGTATGACCCAATTTCTTGCAAGTTGATAGATAAGTGTCAAAATTGGCATCTTATGGAAAGGGTTGTCTCGTCTGAAGATTTTTTAAATGTAATTTGTCTGCTTGTTTTTTTTTCTTTTTCTTTCTTTCTTATGATTGTATATTAGCGGATATTATCTTAGCTCACCAGTACATTCCTGAAGAAGAGCCGAGCAGGTTCTGAAACGATTGTCGGATACTCCAACTATGTTTATATATATATATATATAATAAAATGACGTAAGAAGCCCTTTTTAACAATGCGTGAAAGAATTTATTTCTTTTTTTTCTTTTTCCAATCAATTTCGAAGTCTACAAACTTCATCTTCAGCGATGTATTTTTTTTTTTTTTTTATAAAATAAACAAACTTTTACTTTTGTTTATAACTAGCATCGAGATGGTGTGACGCTCTCCGCCAAGATGGAAAAGGGCGGAAGTGAAAAATATTAAGAACGATTATGCCAGGGGCAAGCCGGGAGTTAAAAGATATTGTTCGTTCTTTTTTTTTTTTTTAAGCATTGAATAAAATGTAATAAAATGACGTAAGAAGCCCTTTTTAACAATGCGTGAAAGAATTTATTTCTTTTTTTTCTTTTTCCAATCAATTTCGAAGTCTACAAACTTCATCTTCAGGGATGTATTTTTTTTTTTTTTTATAAAATAAACAAACTTTTACTTTTGTTTATAACTAGCATCGAGATGGTGTGACGCTCTCCGCCAAGATGGAAAAGGGCGGAAGTGAAAAATATTAAGAACGATTATGCCAGGGGCAAGCCGGGAGTTAAAAGATATTGTTCGTTCTTTTTTTTTTTTTTTAAGCATTGAATAAAATGTAATAAAATGACGTAAGAAGCCCTTTTTAACAATGCGTGAAAGAATTTATTTCTTTTTTTTCTTTTTCCAATCAATTTCGAAGTCTACAAACTTCATCTTCAGGGATGTATTTTTTTTTTTTTTTTTTTTTTTTTTAGACTTCGAAATTGATTGGAAAAAGAAAAAAAAGAAATAAATTCTTTCACGCATTGTTAAAAAGGGCTTCTTACGTCATTTTATTACATTTTATTCAATGCTTAAAAAAAAAAAAAAGAACGAACAATATCTTTTAACTCCCGGCTTGCCCCTGGCATAATCGTTCTTAATATTTTTCACTTCCGCCCTTTTCCATCTTGGCGGAGAGCGTCACACCATCTCGATGCTAGTTATAAACAAAAGTAAAAGTTTGTTTATTTTATAAAAAAAAAAAAAAAAATACATCGCTGAAGATGAAGTTTGTAGACTTCGAAATTGATTGGAAAAAGAAAAAAAAGAAATAAATTCTTTCACGCATTGTTAAAAAGGGCTTCTTACGTCATTTTATTACATTTTATTCAATGCTTAAAAAAAAAAAAAAGAACGAACAATATCTTTTATATATATATATATATATATATATATATATATATATATATATATATATATATATATAATGTACCCTAGTTTTGTATAAATTATACCACCAGTTCAAATTGAGATATTTTGAGTCTGTTTCTTTCATGTTCTTGAAAATAATGGTTTTATTCATATAAAATAAATTCCATTCAATGTGTGCATATATTTTCGCAAAACTACATCAGTCGCGTATATCACACCATTAAATCTTTTTTACCTATTTGCTGTTCTAATTTCTTTACTCATAATTGATTGACGATAATTATTTGATAAACTTATCATGAGATTTTCATCTATATTTTTCACTTGTGCCAATTTTTTTTTTGATCAACTAGTGTAATTTTTACCTGTGCTATTTTTACATGTGCAATTTTTACCTGTGCCATTTTTACCGTAACATTTCATCCGGTGCCATTTTTACCTAAATTTGTTATTATGATCTATAAATTTTAGTTTTAATGGATGTCTAAAAACAATAAATATTTATTATTTTATCATTAGTACCAGCAATGGAAAATTATGTTTTGAATAACAACAAAACAATTAAAAGAATCGTTTTGGGAATCGAAAATTAGGCTCATATTTTTCTGATTCCGATTCGGATTCGGATTCCGTTACCTTTTCCGATTCCGATTCCGATTCCGATTTCGATTAATCGTCTCAACACTAGTAGCTAGACATATTCCAGAGTGGAAATCTATTCAATTAGGCACGTTTCTAAAAGTTTACTTTTTTTCTTTGTTCAATTTTAAATCCCACTTTCGAGTTCAACATGTCTTCTTTGATCAGGCTTACTTTAGCTTTCAGCATCTGAAATCTCACGTGTTGAGAGTTGAGCTATTTAATGTAATCCTCTTGAAGGTTTAGATGTCAAAATGAAATCAATTTGTGTGGTGGTATCCCTGGGAGGAGGTCCACTGGCCGCCTCCAACTCCGATACAAAGATGTTGTGAGGTGAGACATGAGGGTGATCGACATCGACATTGGGTCTTGGGAGAGCACTGCAGATGCCCACTCAAGATGGAAAAGAACCCTGAATCAACATCTGAAAGCAGGGGAGGAGAATATGCTAAACGTTGCTGCAGTAAAACGTGCACGCAGAAAGGAAAGCATCGATGTCGAGAGCATCGATGTTTGTGACCTTAGCGACAGAGACTGTCGCTCCTGCATTGGTCTCTTCAGCCACTGGCAGTTCTGCTTCAGTCGAGCAGACAGTCGGGACTACTAGGCTAAAGATGCATCACCCATGGTCGACTCGCCGACAGAGGCCTACTACTACTACTACTACTACTACTACTACTACTACTACTACTACTACTACTACTATCCATGTGTGTGAACTTTGAAATTTTGTATTGATTATTATCAATTTTTTTATATACAAAAATGGGCAAGTTCCGTATACTGAGGCTATATTTTCCTACTGTACTAATTCATTTTGCAAATTAAAATATGACCACTTTTGAAGAAATATTATCTATAAAATTTCATTTGCACATATATTTTCATATCAAGACTCTTCTGGAGAAGGACACTGACCTCTCGAGATTGGAGCTTCTGGACACAATGAGTGAGTGAGTGAGTGAGTGAGTGAGTGAGTGAGTAAGTGCGTGAGTGTGTAAGTGAGTGAGTGAGTGCGTGAGTGAGTGAGTGAGTGAGTGAGTGAGTGCGTGAGTGAGTGAGTGAGTGAGTGAGTGAGTGAGTGAGTGCGTGCGTGAGTGTGTGAGTGAGTGAGTGAGTGAGTAAGTGAGTGAGTGAGTAAGTGAGTGAGTGAGTGAGTGAGTGCGTGAGTGAGTGAGTGAGTGAGTGAGTAAGTGAGTGAGTGCGTGAGTGAGTGAGTGCGTGAGTGAGTGAGTGAGTGAGTGCGTGAGTGAGTGAGTGAGCGAGTGAATAAGTGAGTGAGTGAGTGAGTGAGTGAGTGAGTGAGTGAGTGAGTGAGTGAGTGAGTGAGTTTGTGAGTGAATGAGTGCGTGAGTGAGTGAGTGAGTGAGTGAGTGAGCATCATGGCGCACAGTACTTTGTAAGTTGTTTCACTGTCAATTGATCAATAACTCAAGTTAAGTGAAGTTAGATGCAAGAGATGAAAAAAGAAATTTCGTTGCAGCTGGTGTAGCTAGACGACTTCTTGCTTTCAGGAGGAGCATAATTATTTCTACCTTTAACTTTACTGATTGAGACGTTTTTTTATATTGGAGTTCAGGTTTATATTACAATCACTTTTCTGGAAAAGGACATTGGCTGCTCGGGATTCGAGTTACGTGCAAAAAGGAGGAAAGGAAATATTTTGCAGTTATTGTAGATGGACGAGTTCTTGCTGTAATTTTTTCCAGGGGTAACACATGATTTGGTTCTCAGGCGAGCACTACTTTGAAGATACTGATAGAGTAGAGAAAGACTAGCTACACTTTTTATCTGTGTGCAAGAGAAGGGGTAAACGTTTTGGCGATATTGCGGCAAGGGAAAGGTATGCGATTGTATCACATAGTTATAGACGATAACAAATCCGCCAAGGGAAATCGTGTGGTCCGGGTATGTGTTGGCAAGTTAACACCGGACCGTTTAAAATAAACGGTATTAAGCTTCTATTTTGGCAGTAAAATAAATTGTTTGTGATTGGCTCATTAGGGGGAAAAATACACGTTCATGGTGAATATGAAAAACTTGGCAAATCTCTAATAAAGTGTCGTCCATGACGGCCAGCGGTCCAACGAGATAGGGGGGTTGCCACACATTTCTGAAAATAGTCTTGTTTGTTTAGCTGGGGTTTTAACCAGGGTTGAATTCATAAGTGCCAATTAACTTGCGTCCCCACACGAAGGCAAAGTCAGACACACGAAAATCGGTTTTCTTGTAAAAAGAAAAGGTCGTTCTGGATTAGGATAAAAATAAAAATTGTTATAATATGGGGGCGACGCAGGGAGACGACACATATTAGAATACCGGATTAAGGCATCTTGGCTCGAAGCTGTGTATGGAAAAATAATAATAATTAACCTCAAAACAAATACGAAAAAAAAAGAATTACTTTTGAGAGAAATTGGAAAGCAGAACCTTCCTTAGTCCGTGACGTCAATAGGTCGAAACAATGGATAAGAGAATGGCATTGTTCTGAAAGAAATGTGTTTCAAACACTAGGACCAAAAACTAAACGACGACAGAATTGACGTACATTTAGGTAAGCACTTATTATAAAACAGGAGCTACTATGGGTCCCGAAGGAAAGGGAGTCTGACAGATAAACAGACAGGATAGAAATCAGAGTATGTGCAAATAAGCCGAGTGTTGTTTTTTCATCGGAGAAGGAATCAAACAGAAAATAAAATCACTATTTTGGATAAACAAAATCATTGTCTTGTTATCTCATTTAAGGGGAATAACTCGTCCCCTACAAGGATTAAAAATGTAAATCGAATTACGCCCCTTAGATCATGAACATCGGATTTACGAGACAGACGATAAAATTAGATCCGGTTGTGTGACAAAATTGACTCAGTCTAGAAGAACAGATACTACACTATGATTATGTGAAGAGGTGTCAGAGAAAAGAGCCGCCAAAATTATATCGGAGGTTTGGCGGTTTTACCAAGTATGCACGTCGGGTAATCTATACATTTAAGAAAAAAAATTAATTTATTATTATAAATAAAAATGTATCTCAAATACGCTCAGACATACTACAAATCCATGCAAAAAAATAATCTGTTGAATCTGGATTTTCTTAAAATTAAAACAAAAATTAATCTTGGATAGCACCATTCGTTCTTATAGTTTTCTTTTATCTCCTATGTCTAGTTTCCACTCCCGCTTAGAGATCGACATGCCTATTTTGGGGTTTTGTAACAATCCGGAAACAGTGAGCATTCTACACTTAGAAATGGTTGGGAGGGCTTTACAAACTTGCCCCTTATCTCATTTTATTTGGTTCTTTATTTTTTCTTTTGGGTGTTTGCAATTTGCAAATATATCTTTGATGCATTTTTTTTTGTAAATGAAATTCATTTAAAAATAATTTGGGGATATTTTAAGTAGGGTGCAATAGAGTAAATGCGGTATTATTGTTATTAGGTCTAGTTTTAAGTAACTTTAGAAAAATAGTCAGTAAAAATATGATATGACTATCGACCCCATAATCGCTCAAACAATGCTGGCCTTATGCCTAATTTACAATCGTCATGTTTATGTTTAATTGTAAATATTGTGAATAAAAGAAATTAAAACAATTACACAATTTTTTTAAAGAAAAATACGTGTTTGGAACAAATATATTAAATTTTAATCAACTGGCCGAAGAAAGATGAAAGCTTATTCGAAAAACTTTTCATCGCTCCCCAGCATTGTTGATAAGATACCACATTCCTCAAGACAAAACGTCAACGATCCAGATAACAGATCCAGCTTTAAGTTGATAATTACCCAATATATATATATATATATATATATATATATATATATATATATATATATATATATATATATATAATGATTTATAACCTACATAAGCTAGCGTTTTAAACTTTTTGCTCTGATAAGGGCAGGAAAGTAACAATTTCAGACGATCGGGAGACGCGAATCCGGTTCACAGAGTCAGCCTTGAATCTGCAAGCAGTCACCATACCATCGCGGCCACTAGAAACCGTCACGTGATTAAGGAAAATCAAGATCTATATGTAGCTAGAAGCAAGAACAGACAGAATACTAATCGAGAGCTTTCGAAAAACGTATTATATATATATATATATATATATATATATATATATATATATATATATATATATATATATATATATATGTAACAACGCTGAAGAGTTGTAGACGTATCCTACCCTTCACTGTAAAGCTTTCTACTCTAATAGCTTATTTCCTCCAGCTGCTTGCCTTTGGAATTCCCTCCATGCTCCCTGTTGCCCCGACTGTACAAACATGCATAAATGTAAATATAATGTGAACAAGCATCTCGCTGCACGACTCCATACTTAGGACGCTACTATTAATATGCTCCCTTATCTGCAGTATCCTCTTACGACGTTCATCTGGGGTTAATATAAGTAATATATATATATATATATATATATATATATATATATATATATATATATATATATATATATATATATATATATATATAAGCAAATAATGCTATTTTAAATTCAAATGACTAAGTCTTTATTCATTTTTTCATGACAAATTTCAACATAATTCAATATAAGTTGACAATTGTTTCGCGCACAAACAAACGAATGGGAATTACTATATAATTGCAAGTATATTTCGTTCATGCAGCTACTCAGTTCACTTCCGGAGAGAAATCCTCAAGTAAAAAAAAAGTAAAAACAGTTGCATGCATTTCCCACAGAAATTAGTTCCTTAAAAGAACCAAAGATTTAATTCACAGAAAATCGGTCATTTGTTATTTATAATGCAGAGCCATGAAAAATACGCTTAACATTACACATGATGCAAGTCAGATTAACTAAAATTTAATTGAATGTATGAAAATGATCTTTTTTGAATTATCAAAAATATATAGTGCATCAGATGTGTTGAATAGAAATCAATAAAGTGCTATATGGGCGCTAAAGGAGTCCAGACCCCCTATCAAATTAAATGGAGGATCATCGATAAACATAAGTCTCTACCTTCAGGAATTGCTCACTATGCACTGCTGAAAAATTCAGAATCATTCAGGCAATCAATAACCTTTCTATAATCTGTATGAACATCAAAACTGAGGTCTTCAAACAATGTCCCTACAGAACATGTCTACGTGCCAAATGTACTAATAACGAAAACATATAACTCACTAATAACCCTATCCGTACATAAGTCTAAAGAACTCCACATTATATGAAACATATAAGGCATATCCCCTGCTCTAAGACCTTTGCAATTATTATCAAATTTAATTATTCATATACAATATAATACAATACAACAGCCCCCACCCTTCAAATATATTATACATACCACATCCACATCTCCTCTACCAACCAAAATATTACATACAATCGCAACCCCATAATCCCTACTTATCACAAAAAACATAACTTATTAAATACCTCATCATATTCAATTTTCTTATTTTTTTAAACATTTTAAATCTATTTAATATATAAAATCTATGAAATCTTACTAGTTAAATACCTACAATTAGATTAATCGAATACTCTTAAATAAAAAGAAAAAATATGTGACCAAGATTTAAACCTAACCGATTCACACAGACCCTCCAATAGGCTCATAAACGCTATTAGATAAAAGCTAACAGAATTAATTAAATACGAGGACCCCATACAAGTACCACATATATTACGATGATAGTATGCCTATATTGACCCATCCACTTAATTTAATACCCATAGGAAACCTTTTCACTGATAAGGATATCTCTCCATTAACACCAAGTCCCCTCATAGCTAATAAGCTACAATTATAAAAACAATTTTAAACTCAAATATAAGCACACACACACCACAAAAATAAAAAAATTAATATAAATATAACACTTAAACCCTTTAATAACAGCAATACACCCTCATTCAAAATCTAACCCACTCACCGACCAATAATCTACACCACACACCCCCACTCCTAAATATGAATACACCATTGAAGCAGAGAAACATACAGCATCCTTTATCAACAATTAAATTATTCTAAATGATACTTAGTTACGATTAAGATCCATATAAACATACACTTTGCTCCTATTGACTCGGTACTTTCTCCAAAAGGGACGCTTGAACGAATTCACCGGTAGAGTACCGGTGATTGCTGAACTCCATTTTTCGATTTGTTTTCATTTCTTGAGTCGCTGATGAATTGAATGAATTCTAACGGCATTTCTAAGGTAAATTCATGTCAATTAAACCATGGCGCCTCTCTGAAATATGTAACATAAAGCTTTTAAATAAATAATTTGTATATATATATATATATATATATATATATATATATATATATATATAATAAATTTTTTACGTACATAAAAGTAATCCATGGACACGTATTTCTGGCTATCAGCTGTCATCAACATAGCTAACTAAGACAAGGATAGAAGCTGCGAGTATATTGCCTGTAGTTTACAGTTTAACCTCCGAACTACGACGCCTTGCCTGAAAATATGCACGATTTTTTATCGCCTAAATATTAAGTTATGAAATTATTTTTTTTACTGGCGATAGTAACAGCGGAAAACAGTGGAAAAAATACGAACGCTGTTACTAGCGCCAGTAAAAACAATAACAAATTCATAACTATATATACATATATATATATATATATATATATATATATATCAGGGCCGGCGGGACAGTTATAAAAGTGGGAGAGTTCTCCTAAAAAGTGTGGGGGCGGTTAAACATATGCATATCAACTTAATTATTGATGACCGTAAAGTGGGGAAGAGGGGCCCAAGTCAAAAAGTGAGGGGGCTTGAGCCCCCCCCCCCTGCCCCCCCCCCCTGCCCCCCCCCCCCGATGCCGTCGTCCATATATATATATATATATATATATATATATATATATAGTGTGTTTGCGGGGTGTCGGGTTAAGTTGAAAAGAAGTTGGGTATATGTTACGACGCTCAGCAGAGGCGCGAACGGGGTCCAAAAAACTAACGAGAACGGGGTTATAAAAATAAATATGCAACAAGTGAGTTTAACCTACGTCGAGAAGAGATATTTGTCTACTTACCTATGATATTTGTTTGTATTTTTACGTACTATAAATGGGTTCTAATAAAGATGTAAAAAAAAATTCTTGTTTATTTTCAACTAGTACCTTTTTCTAGACAAGATGGCGTCTTCTACTCACTCTCTTACGAGCAAGCGCCATTTTGTATTTGCAAGTTCGTGTTACAAAACTATTGATTTCTAATAAATAGCAGTTGGAACGGTTTAAAAATACAAACAAATATCACAGGACAGTTTTAAATTAACTTTTATCGACGACAGTTACTTTTATTTGTTGTATATTTGTTTTTTTTAGCGTTTTTACTCTGCTGAGTCTCGTAAAAGATGCCCAAGAAGTTAATATAGCGCTCTATCTATTATATATATGATCAATACGATAGTACTTCCGGTTTTGTAAGACTCTATTTTGTTAAAACCTCGATTATTCTAGCATATTTACACATTCCAAGCGTGTTATTTTTCTTCAGATTACGTGCGTAATACTAAATAGATTTTTACTCGAAATGCATCCTCATTTAATAATACTTTAAAAAAAAAACAATAAAAAAACAGCATAAAACCATTTTAATCGCCTGTACACAGTTTTTTTGGGGTTTTTTTTCGTATTCTGTTTAAACCGTCGATCTTTATATTTACCGATAGTCTTGGGATGTGACCGGTACCCACAGCGACAAACTTCGTCCAGACGTCGACCACATTCGATATTCAAATCGGTCTAGTCATGCGCAACGCTGTTCGGTTGGTTGGCGGCGGAGGAAAGGGCGCGATCGCGGTGTGTATTTGGCCTAACGCTCGCTACGCGCGCTGGAAAATGCCACGTTACCTCCGTCCCCACCGCGGAGAGGCAACGCCAGCCGATATGTTCACACAAAGGAGGAACGAAGCGCATAATTCTTTGAGATGGAAGAGACCTACTAACAATGGAATCTGCAGCAGCAAAGGAATCAAAAGAAACGCGGGCTCGGTTGGGGGGGGGGGATAGGTTCGGCGCGGAGGAAAGATTGGCACTTTTACTCATCCGGCAAACAAGAATAGAATCATTCTGGGTGTTGATCAAAGTAACATTTCGGCACTACACTATTCATAAAATGTTCACACGCATAATATCTACATCTAGATATTATATATATATATATATATATATATATATATATATATATATATATATATATATATATATATATATATATATGTGTATATATATATATATATATAGTCTCGGAAGTTCTTTTAACCTTCAAAAAAAAAAAGATTTTCGTTGAAAGATTTTAGTCTAGTAAGTCTAGTAAGTCAATCAATCTACTGCAATCACTATTTTAGTTAACTTCCAAGAATTTACTCTAATATAAATATATTTTTATATATGTTTTTATATATAAGGGATCGTCAGTTGTTTACCATGAAAACGGTTTCGGGATTTTAAAAACAAAACAGTATTTCTTTATCATGGCATCCCAGCCGTGTTGATCAGACACCACCTCCCTATTTAATAATTATTTTTTAATTTAAAAAGTTTACAAATATTTGATTTTGTTTTGCCTCCAGATTTGTTTTTCTAAAGTATTAAAATATAGTTTCTCCTTACCTGTGTTGGTATATATATATATATATATATATATATATATATATATATATATATATATATATATATATATATATATATATATATATATATATAAAGTTAGGCATATATATATATATACAGGGTGGCCCAAAAGTAGGTTTACAGTTATTAAACTATTTTTGATATGGTTGAAGTTATTTGCTAATTACAAGCAATATAAAATACTCCTCAGAGTATGAAGCACCACCACATTATGCGTCTAAAGTAAGAGACTACCGTAACCAGGTTTTTCCACAGCGTTGGTTCGGAAGAAGGGGCAGCATCGATTGGCCACCACGTTCACCTGACCTGACACCAATGGATTTCTTTTTTTGTGGGGTGTTGTTAAGAACAAGGTTTATGAGAAGAAACCAAAAACAATAAATGATTTAAAAGATTACATTCATGTCGCATTCACAGAAATTGATGAAGATCGGAATTTGTGTTGCACTGTGTGTCAGAGTGTCCTGGGGAGATTTAAAGAATGTTGCAATGTTGAAGGAAGACATTTTGAGTATCTGAGAGATTAAATTATTTGCTTTTATGTTAACAGGTATAATGAATTTCCCGCTGTTCTGGTGTAGAATTTCAAATAAATATTTAACCTATTTAAAGTTTTTGAATAACCTAGTTAAAAAACTTCAAATATTAAATGATAACTGTAAACTTACTTTTGGGTCACCCTGTATATATATAGAGAGAGAGGGTAAGGAACAGGAGTTATAAAATAGATGATAAAAGTAATGAAAATAAGAAAGGTAGAAATGAATTGAATGGGTTAACAAGTAAATAATGTAATTCGATACCAAGCTTGACCGGTGAAATTATAAACATGTACCATCGCTTAAAAATATACTTAATAAGAAAGTTTTCCAAATCCCATTTCACTTCCTCGTTTTCTTTGGTCTGAAGAGGTTGACTCTCTGTGAAGAGTACAACCGAAACATGTATGCACATATGTAACCAATAATGTTTGTATGAATAAAAATTAATACTAAAGAACAGTTCTACTTGTTATTGAGCACTTTTTATAAACACTGGATTTTCAACGGATTGACATCTACAGAAACTAATATAACACATGTACTATATATATTAGTAGTAGTATGTTTTTAAAGGCGGTGGGCAATGCAAATTCCGGGTAAGATGTAAGCTGGAAGGAACAAAAATAATATTCTCTGCACAGACGGAGTTTTCCTCTGATGTTTATTATTTTTGACAACGGGAAGTTTCTTTTCCCGAAATATTAAATAAATGATTTTTATAATCATCCGGACATCACACAAACAGCTAACACCACACTTGCTGTTATGTAAGATTTTAAGAAAAAATAAATAGTAAGTCATATTTCGAATTCGATTTATTATTATTTTTGTTCCTTCCAGCTCACATCTTACCCGGAATTTGCATTGCCCACAGCCTTTTAAAAACATACTACTACTATTCCCAGCAATGCTTCAAGCAAACTACCATTCTCTCTCTCTCTCTCTATATATATATATATATATATATATCTATATATATATATATATATACATATATATATATATATATATATATATATATATATATATTAGTTCAATACTCGGGTTTGGTATAAGCAATAAATATAGCAATAGTCTTAAATTTCAATGTTTTTCTTTCTTTCGGTGTTATCATACGGCTTCGATGGAATAATAAAGTTTACCAAAAAAATGTCCCCACGTTATTCACCCTGTTGCCTAGAATACATATTCCATATTTCCTAATGATAAGTTAAATAGTTTCAGATTTTACGAATCACATGCATATTATCCACGCTCACAAACGCGAACCGATCCTTTTTTAATATATTACTTCTGCTACAGTCGTGTCTCGTTGGGAACGACAAGACGGTCACACAACAAAAGTAAAATAAAAAGAAAGAAAAGGTTTTGGTCCTCAGGTTCAAATATGCGTGCACACAAAACAAGAGGGGGTGAGAACTCTCTCTCTCTCTCACGACACCTGTAAAAATGAAGAGACAGACGACAAACAATTCGTGAACGAACGTAAGAAAAACACAAGTTAAGGGATTAAAGTGATAACATTTATTTTTATAAAATATATAAGTAGGGACAAGATATAAAAACAAAACACAAATAGTATAAGATGGGGTCTTAACATAGATGGCGAGATTACTAATCCCTTTTTAACGGTCACATTCTTTTGGGTCATAACCCAAAAGATGAAAGGTGACAGGCAGGCCTACTGAACTATACGCTCCCCCCCCCCCCATTCTATGTTTATCTTTTTTTTATCTCCCAATCTTCGCTCGATATTTTAAATTGTGTACTGAATGTATATTAAAATTAAAAATTTAATTTGGGGATTACATCACACTTCATATAACTCAAAATTTAGTATAGAGCATTTTTTTCTGTATTATTATTTTTTTTGTAGCTAACTTATTTTAAAAGCTTTTTTGAAGACTGGTGCTAGTCTGAGTGAGCGCAAATTCATAATGATCGGTTTATAAAATATAAATAAATAAACAAACAAACTTTACACATATGCACTCCCTAAATGTTAAAAAATATGTGCCCATGTTACTAACGGCATATTTTAGAATATATATTCTCAAAATTCATGATGATTCGTTCATTAGTTTAGAAGATTAAAACTCTTTTAGGGGCGGGTGTATGTTTCGGTGGGCGCACCCCCTAAATGGTAAAGCGAAAAAAAACATAATGTGCCTATGTTACTCACCGTGTTGCTGAGAATATATATTCTAAAATTCATAATGTGCCCATGTTACTCACGGGGTTGCCGAGAATATATATTCCAAAATCCATAATGATCGGATAAAAAAAAAAAATATTTAAAAAATATATATATATGTACCCTCTAAATTAACACAAAATGTGTGCCCATGTTACTCACCGGGTTGCCGAGAATATATATTCCAAAATTCATAATGATCGGTTCATAAAAAATAAACAAATATCTTTTTAAAAATCTATATGTACCCTCTAAATTAACACAAAAATGTGCCCATGTTACTCACCGGGTTGCCAAGAATATATATTCCAAAATTCATAATGATCGGATCATAAAAAATAAACAAATATTTAAGAAATATATATATGTACCCTCTAAATTAACACAAAATATGTGCCCATGTTACTCACCGGGTTGCCGAGAATATATATTCCAAAATTTATAATGATCGGATCATAAAAAATAAACAAATATTTAAGAAATATATATATGTATCCTCTAAATTAACACAAAATATGTGCCCATGTTACTAACCGGGTTGCCGAGAATATATATTCCAAAATTCATAATGATCAGATCATAAAAAATAAACAAATATTTAAAAAATATATATATGTACCTTCTAAATGAACACAAAAAATGTGCCCATGTTACTCACTGTATATTTCAAAATATATATTCTAATATTCATAATGATGAGTTTATTAGTTTAGGAGATTCACCTGAATATATATATATATATATATATATATATATATATATATATATATATATATATATATATATATATATATATATATATTATAGCATAGATCTTTGTAAACTCAATTACATGATCAATTTGCGTTCCAAGAATTCAACGTAACAACAGATTGTGTACGATCGTTTCTGAGACCATATATGTTTATTACTATCCGATCACATCGTCAGCACAGGGTATTGACACGAAATTAAATGTTCATAGACAGCATGTTTTTCTTTTCTTTTTTACCTGTTATAATTTGTTAACCTCCTGTCTCCACACTCTAGGTCCTTAGGTAAAATGGAATAGATTAGATAATATATTAATAACTTTGTAATTAAATGTTGTTTTTAATTATATATAAACCATTTTCCCTTCCTTTCTCTCTTAACAACCTCCTGTTCCCACACTCTAGGTCCTTCAGTATAATGGAATAAATGAAGGCTTTAGATTGGCTAATTCTATCTGACCATGCATTAATTAACTTTACTTAATTATCCCCCTTTAACCATCAATAACTCCTCTTCATCTTAGAGCTGATCTCTTTACCACCCTAATTATCCCCCCTTAATCATTACCTGACTTGACTTTCCGTTCCAACCATCTGTAGATCCGAACCTATATTTACAATTGCAACACTTAACATAAATATTAAATATTAAATTTTTAAAACGAAAAAGTAAATTAAAAATAAGTAAATAAATAAATAAATAAAAATAAATTAAATCTAAATATCATTATTTAAGATTAACTAAATTAATTCATCTTTATCATTTATTACATATCTTAACGGTTGCATTTTCTGCGAGCCTTGTCTTTCTGCGAATCTCATGTTGGTGTTTTTGTTGAATAGCAGCGTCTTCTGGGGTTCCTCAACTGACACAGCCGGTCCATTTTTCTTTACTTTTTGAAAAAAAAGAGGTTATTACTCTCGAAATTATTAAAGTTTCTACCATTCCAGACCTTTAAATATTTAGCAGTAAGCCCACCAATTTTACAATTTACTGTCTTTATATTAAAGTTTTTGAAATATAAATGAATTGATCTGAGATTTACCGTCTCTTGTCATTTATTTTTGTTCATCCCATATTCCACCTTCCGGTTTCTCAACATTGCATTGCTCCTGCCTCGGAATTCTCACCTCCATACTTACTTGTTTACCAACAATGCTTCAAGCAAACTACCATTTCCTTTTAATTTGATAAATATTTTTCTTAAACAAGGAGAAGATTTTGATGTTTTTTGCATGACTTCTATTTGAGATCTTTTGTAAAATACGCCGAAGCAGAGACATAATGGAATTAAAATGTAACAAAAAAAATCTTAATCGTCTTAGAAACGATCGTACGCCTAATCGTTGCTGATCTTTAATTCTTAGAAACAGTAACGAATAATGTAATAAATTTATTTGACTCAACTTACTCTACAATAGCTCTGCTTGATTTGCAGTTCAATTATTGAGCTACAGTATTTTGAGTATTGATCTGAAGGTTCAATTATTAAGCTGTAGTATTTTGAGTATTGATCTGAAGGTTCAATTATTGAGCTGCAGTATTTTGAGTATTGATCTGAAGGTTCAATTATTGAGCTGTAGTATTTTGAGTATTGATCTGAAGGTTCAATTATTGAGCTGCAGTATTTTAAGTATTGATCTGAAGGTTCAATTATTGAGCTGCAGTATTTTAAGTATTGATCTGAAGGTTCAATTATTAAGCTGTAGTATTTTGAGTATTGATCTGAAGGTTCAATTATTGAGCTGCAGTATTTTGAGTATTGATCTGAAGGTTCAATTATTAAGCTGTAGTATTTTGAGTATTGATCTGAAGGTTCAATTATTGAGCTGCAGTATTTTAAGTATTGATCTGAAGGTTCAATTATTGAGCTGCAGTATTTTAAGTATTGATCTGAAGGTTCAATTATTGAGCTGCAGTATTTTGAGTATTGATCTGAAGGTTCAATTATTGAGCTGCAGTATTTTAAGTATTGATCTGAAGGTTCAATTATTAAGCTGTAGTATTTTGAGTATTGATCTGAAGGTTCAATTATTAAGCTGTAGTATTTTGAGTATTGATCTGAAGGTTCAATTATTGAGCTGCAGTATTTTAAGTATTGATCTGAAGGTTCAATTATTGAGCTGCAGTATTTTGAGTATTGATCTGAAGGTTCAATTATTAAGCTGTAGTATTTTGAGTATTGATCTGAAGGTTCAATTATTGAGCTGCAGTATTTTAAGTATTGATCTGAAGGTTCAATTATTAAGCTGTAGTATTTTGAGTATTGATCTGAAGGTTCAATTATTGAGCTGCAGTATTTTGAGTATTGATCTGAAGGTTCAATTATTAAGCTGTAGTATTTTGAGTATTGATCTGAAGGTTCAATTATTGAGCTGCAGTATTTTAAGTATTGATCTGAAGGTTCAATTATTAAGCTGTAGTATTTTGAGTATTGATCTGAAGGTTCAATTATTGAGCTGCAGTATTTTGAGTATTGATCTGAAGGTTCAATTATTAAGCTGTAGTATTTTGAGTATTGATCTGAAGGTTCAATTATTGAGCTGCAGTATTTTAAGTATTGATCTGAAGGTTCAATTATTGAGCTGCAGTATTTTAAGTATTGATCTGAAGGTTCAATTATTGAGCTGCAGTATTTTGAGTATTGATCTGAAGGTTCAATTATTGAGCTGCAGTATTTTAAGTATTGATCTGAAGGTTCAATTATTGAGCTGCAGTATTTTGAGTATTGATCTGAAGGTTCAATTATTGAGCTGCAGTATTTTGAGTATTGATCTGAAGGTTCAATTATTGAGCTGCAGTATTTTGAGTATTGATCTGAAGGTTCAATTATTGAGCTGCAGTATGTTGAGTATTGATCTGAAGGTTCAATTATTGAGCTGCAGTATTTTGAGTATTGATCTGAAGGTTCAATTATTGAGCTGTAGTATTTTGAGTATTGATCTGAAGGTTCAATTATTGAGCTGCAGTATTTTGAGTATTGATCTGAAGGTTCAATTATTGAGCTGCAGTATTTTGAGTATTTATCTGAAGGTTCAATTATTGAGCTTCAGTATTTTGAGTATTGATCTGAAGGTTCAATTATTGAGCTGCAGTATTTTGAGTATTAAATATCATAATGTAATTCAAGCATCGTTTACATTTGAAGCCATTTTTTCTATTGCCCATTTATACTCTACTTAAGTCTATACTTTGACTTTCATTATATATATATATATATATATATATATATATATATATATATATATATATATATATATATATGATTATTTTCATTTACACAGACATGTACAAAATCTGCGACACTGGCATGTCGATGTTATCGATCAAGAGCTATTATATACTGAGATCTCATCAGGAAGAGTTAGAATCCGATCTTAACCGTAGATCATATTTGGACAGAATGAAGTGGAGAAAAAAAGAAAAGAAATTAAACATTTAAAATTGGAAAGTCACGTGGTTGGGACCGTTAAGAATCAAAATCAAAAAATAATAATGTAAAAAAAAACAAAATATTAATATAAAATATAAAATATAAAATAAAAAATAAAATAAAATAAATTCTTTGAAATTCTTTGGATTACTACCCTGTGGATGTTTTACCAGGATTATATATATATATATATATATATATATATATATATATATATATATATATATATATATATATATATATATATATATAACAACGAACTTTAACTTGATTTGGGTTGCCCATATCAGGATTTGGGAATTTTAAGTGAGTTTATTGAACTTTCTATATTATTTGATTTATTTATCGTTGTAATAATTAACATTAACATTGAATACGTTTCACTTCATCGATTATTGACACATTTCGCGACTGGATAACTTTGTCAGCTCCTTCAATTTCTCGTAAATGGACTGCTATTTATAACTTGGAGTAATCCTCGGTCAACCCTCTGAATGTCTTTCCTGATTATGTTTTTCAATTTGTATGACCTGGATGGATTGTATAGATTCAACAAAAAAGTATGTTTTTGGATTGATATATTTGATGTTATGTATTTTTATGTATTTGTGTATATAATTTTATATATTTTCAAAGCTTAATTTTATTACCTGTAGTAGTATAACTGCGGTAATAGTCCTCTGAAGAGAAGAATTATCTTTGAAAACTCATGAGCTAAGGACTTAAGGATACTTTGCTTGAACTTTGAATTCTAATAAAATTTGATTGACACCTTATTTTATTACTTCATTATATATATATATATATATATATATATATATATATATATATATATATATATATATATATATATATATATATATCGACAAGGAATGTAGACATTCATGACATTTTTATTTTATGGGAGTACGACATTGAAACAATGGTAAACCGAGGGAAAAAGTATAATTATATAAATTTACTAAGCCGACTTTCGTCCGCACTCATCAGAGTAAATACGTGGAAGTAAATACGTGGAAGTAAATACGTGGAAGTAAATACGTGGAAGTAAATACGTGGAAGTAAATACGATTAAAACTTAAAATATCGAGTTACATTTAAATTTCTGCATGTTGGTACAACCAATGAAACAGGGAGCAGGGAGGGAATCCCAAAGGTTAGCAGATGGCAGAGATTTCAGGTTGATTCGTTGGTTAAGAACACAGCGGCTTTCATTAGATCACCGAAGTTAAGAAACGTTGAGTCTGGTCAGTACTAGATGAGTGACTGTTACGGAATACCAGGCGCCGTATGTGGAACAGCGGCGCCGCCCCCTACAAACAAACACCCAACGTCGTCAGCACCTCTGACCGGGATATAATGCGCCTGAGGACGGCTTGTGAATTTAATACCCCCATAAAAATATTCCTGGGGGAAGCCGGTGTTATCACTTATATAATTACGAATTATTTTCTTGTTCTTATTCGCGAAGTCATTCATACATTGTCTGGTCAGAACACTTTTGTGTAGGGGGGGGGGCACTTCCGCCCAAACCTTTTCTCACTTGTTTTTAACAGTCAGTAAAAAAGCGTCAACGTGGCAAAGCGTAATATTTCCTTTCTCCCTCTTAGCCGCGACCAGGCTAGGCGATATGAGAGACCCAACGTCTACTGACTCACATATTTTTGTATTATTGTCTATGTAACTATTACCCGACAATATCCATTGTGTTGATAAAACCTTATGAATAAAAATAATTTAAATTGTAGAAGAATAAGTTTGCCCTTATAACCAACCTATGGTAATTATAGATGAAATAAAGCCTTTATCGTTTTCATCGGCTATAAGTCTAAGCAGGGGTTAATGTAGCAGTTATATAATTACGATCTATTTTAGTTTGCGTGCTAGCATTTTCTCACTCGTGGAGTGATTGATATGCTATTCGGCCAGAATACTTTTGTGTGGGAGGTACTTCTGCCCAAACCTTTTCCCACTCGTTTTTAACAGTCAGTTTTTAAACGTCAAGTTGACAAGACTTGTGCTGAGCGAGATGAAATACCCAAACTCATTTTTATAGTACATGAATATCTACTGACTCAATATACTTTGTATTCTTGTCGTCATACCTCTTTCCCGATCATGTCCGGTTGTGTTGATGAAACTGTATGAATAAAATTGATTTAAATTGTAGAACAAGTTTGTCTTTTTAACCAAACTATGAAAACCCGTTTTTCTTGTTTACATAACTCTTTTCCGACCAAGTTTTGTTGTGCTGATGAAACTGTATGAATAAAATTGATTTAAATTGTAGAACAAGTTTGTCCTTTTAACATGCGGTTTAAAATATTTGGAAGATAAAATGTTGCTTACTATAACAATGGAGACAAAAATTAAAGTGGACTGTTTCGCATGTTGGGCACTCGTTTGTTAGTGAAGAAAAAAGAACTTGTGTTTTAATTAGATTTCTTATAGGTGACATTCAGTGGAGAACAACTACTTTAAGAAAGACGAATTAAGAAAAGACAGAAAATTTTTGACAGCTGAGAGAAAACATCGGAGGTTGAGATTTGTCATTGTTTGTTGCGGTGTTGGTTGAAAATAGGTTATTTTTTTATTTACTGAAGTTTAGTACTTTATAAAAATCATATGCATTTTTTATTGTGACCGTGTTTGAAGTTACTATACAACCTTTTAACCATTGTTTCAGGCAGAGCAAAGTTGTATAACATCTATTGCTATGCTAGAATGAGTTTGTGGACTTTTTCTATGTTTTCTGGGACAACAGCCAAAATTTAGCAGCCTGAAGGTTCGGCATAATTTGTGTCTGTATGACTGTATTTGAAGTTACTATAAACCACTTAACCATTATTTCAGACAGAGCAAAGTTGTATAATATGTATCAATCCATTGCTATGCTAGAATAGTATTTTTTGTCATCAGAAAGCAAGGGTTTATCAACATACGGAATTCAGATTTTTCCATTGTTTCTGAATGTGCAACAGTAGCTTAACTTAAATAACCGTAATTTGTTCACTAATAATCGAATTAGACTGAAATATTTAAATGTGCAATTTTGAATGTGTCGTTTAAAGATTTTGAGGATTAAATGTTGCCTACTGTAACAATGGAGACAAACATTAAGGGTTACCAGCTTCGAAGCATGTGGAATGTTTCGCATGTTGGGCACTCGTTTGTTAGTGCAAAAAAATAGAACTTGTGTTTGTAGTTAGATTTTTTATAGGTTGCCTTCATTTGCATATCGGAAGGAACAACTACTTTAAGAAGGACGAATTGGGGAAGACAGACAGTTCAATTTTTGACAGCTGAAGGAACATTGGATTTTGAGATTTTTCATTGTTTGTTGCGGTGTTGGTTGAAAATAGGTTCTTTTTTTCTTTACAGAAGGTTAGTACTTTAAAAAAAATCATATGTATGTTATGGCAACCATTTCTTCATACCCAACAAGGCCAGCAACCATTTCTTCATAAAAGACGCTTCTTCATTTTTTTTTCATGGAAATCGCTCCAGACAAGGCATGAAGCCACTTGATGTAATGAGCTAAATAAATACCACTTCAAGATAAAAAAAACAAACTAGCCAATGATAAGTGTTAGATGGATATATTCTTACCCAGAAAACAGCATTTCTTCCCCTTTTGTCAGAAACATCGCTCATGGAATGTGAGGACTAAAGGACAAAATAAGGGAAGCGAGAGTTACGAAAGTCCACTTTCTACTCTCCTTACTAATAGGACTTTCTACACGGCTTAACTCGATCAGGGTAAATGTCGCACCAGGTATCAGGTATGAGGAAAAACAGCAGTCGGGTCACGTCAAAGATTTCCAACTTCCTACAATCGACCTACCCTGAATGGCCATGTCTTGCAACCATAGAGGAGGATCGTCCAGGCGATAGATGGATAGACACGCCCCTTAGTTGATATGTAAATCGACCGACGCCATCTACAAGGACCGTTGGAGACGCACAAAGACGGATCTAGCGGCCACAACTCGAC
>OY744525.1:128310710-128400710 GCA_963556195.1 Sepiola atlantica
ACGCTTAAGTTAAGGCCCCCTGTTTTTGTTTCATTGTTAGATACTTGAATCCCCCGTTTTTTTATTAGTCTGCACTATTTTGGATTTTTGTCTGTTTTTTTGTTCACGGAGTTAATTTCCTTATGTCGACTCGAGTTGTCTATGTGCATGTGTGTGTGTTCAGAGAGAGGAATTGGCTGAGCGGACAAGAAAGAGACGGTGGGAAAACAGGGGAGTGGGAAAGAGAGAGATAGAAGTTAAGTTACACTTTTTCTCAGGACAACGCTGGGTAGCCCTGCTAGTATATGTCTAAAGAAGCTTTGAGTCATGTTAAACAAAAAAAAAAAAGGAAAATGCAGTTTAAATACCCAGAGAAACTAACTAAATCCAATAAAAGTGTAAAAAGTTCGGAATTTCCTTGCTTTTGTACATTTAGTGTATATGAATTTTCATCTTAACCCTATTAAGGGCATATGATTTCAGTATACTGCCATTTTTCATGGAATATATATATATATATATATATATATACATATATATATATATACAGGGTGGGCAAAAATAAGGGTCCTATTTTTTAACTTTTTTATTTATTGATTTTTTTTTTTTTTTTTTTAGAATAAGTAAAGGACCCCTTCCGAAGCAAGCATGAGCCGTATTAGCCCTAAAGAAAGTACCCTCATTTAGAAAACATTATTTTTGCTTAAAAAACTCAAAACAGTGTAAAAAACAATACTTTAGTTTTTGTAAGTTTTAAGAAGTGTTTTTCGGCTAAAATTTGTTTTGTTTATTTCAAAAAATCTCGGAAGGGTCAGTCTACACACACATAAAGTTTGGTGAGTTTAACTTTTATTTTGTGGAAGTTATTCAAATTCAAGTTATTCAAATTTAAAGATAGGACCCTTATTTTGGCCCACCCTGTATATATATATATATATATTAGAAGACTACCAGTACTCAGTTCATAGATGGGTAAAATTAATTCCCCGAGCAGAACATATACACATACTTTATTGCATATATATATATATATATATATAGATATATATATATAGTATTTCTTTCAACGGTGTTCAATACGTGATAGAGATTAGTCTTAGTATTAGAATATATTTATGGCAAGTAAGCTACACAGAAACGTTTATGTTTTATTTTATTTTATCAAATTTACTTTTATTCACGCAAAATAAGGCACATTGCCACTGGGACATAAGGAGCTACTGTGATTAGGGGCCAGATTTTTAGGGGGCATCCTAAGTGGGGAGTTGGGCAGTAAGTAGCTTGCTCACATTACATTGACATTTCTACATATCGATACAGTCGGGGAAACAGGGAGCAAGGAGGAAATCGCTAAGGTGAGTGGTCCGAAGAATGAACCTATTAGAGTAGAGAGTTTTGCCGTCATCTCTGGACCTCTACGGTTATTGGGTGGGATTTTGCTGGTCAGGGTCATTTATGTTTAGAGGCCACAAGCGCAGTAAGTTTGTGAGAGCACATTTCATGAAATTACTTGTAATCGGTTTTTTTTACTTGTCACGTTTGCTCAGTTGGTAGCGTATCGGACAGATTCGTCAAAATTATCCTTTGACGTTAAGGTTGCGAGTTCAAATCACGACCACGGCGTCGAAATTATTTATTGTTTATTTAGTTGTTAAGATGTGCCCTAATGTATTTCTTATGTTTTTGACTTGAAAATTAATTAAATAGTATTTACCCTCCCCCCCTCCCTTACGTTTACAAAATTTCTCGCCGACGGACAGACAGACAGACAGACAGACAGAGAACCTGCTCGTTATATTATACGGCGATTGGGTTTGGAATGGAGCTTGGTAGACAGTATGGGATGTGTAAAGTTAAAGAACCTTTTCTGCACCTTATCTTTAGTGATTGGTGCACCAGCCCAGATGTGGCAACGATATTCCATGCAGAAGCGAACGGTGGCTTTATAAAGATATAGGATACTGGCAGGTGTGAGAAGAGTTACGAGCCCGGTAGAGAAAGTCCACTTTCTTTGCAGCAGCTTTGACAATGTCTTCTATGTATTTGTTTCAATTCATGTTGCCGAAGTTTGAAACGTTGGCCTCTCTGGTTGTAAAGGTTTCTTATAATTGTTAAAGGAAAGGAGTTTTGTCTTGATAGCATTGAATGTGACCCCCCATTTATGCCTCCATTCTACTATAGACTGGATGCTATTTTCGAATGATTCAGCCATTGCTTGGATATGTGTGTGTTCAATTTATCCGCATGTCTAGAATACAGCGTCGTGTCATCAGCAAATATACTCATCTCAGACGCAATTGCATCAGGGAGGTCGTTTATGAAGATCAGAAATAATAACGTTGCGAGTATCGACCCCTGGAGCAAACCTGCATTAATGTGATAATGTTTCGATGTACGGCCATCAATAACAACCTGGATCTTTAATTTATCTAAGAAGGATCTAATTATATTAAATATTCGTCCAGTAATACCGTACAAATTATTTTTTTCTGAGAAGACCTTTATGTCAGGCTTTTGACATGAAAAAAATTATTAGGCTGAATCTCAAAGGAAATCATCAGGCATTTAGTCTGATGATATCCTTCGGGAATGAAACATAAACGTTTCTATGTAGCTTACTTGCCATAAATATATTTTATACTACTATATATATCACCATTGACGAAGAATATAAAGGTTTTGCATGACTGCCGGTTTCGTATTATTTAACTGGGCTCGTGTTCAGGAGTGCTGGAGGAAAATCATAGGTTATAAATCACTGCTTGCATGGCTGTCCGTACTTGATTGGTTGCCATGTTTGACAATAATAGTCCTGCCTCCGCTTCTCATATTTCTTCTTTCTTTTTTACTATTGGGTACCTTGATGATACGATTGGAGCACAGGGTGGAGCAGGTGCTAGTGTGATTGCAGGAATAAGGAGTGGATGGAGTAAGTTCAGGGAACATTTGCCATTACTAACCAGCAGAGCGTTATCACTGTCGATCAAAGAAAAAGTCTATCAGACATGTATATGCAGTGTGATGATGTATGGAAATAAAACCTGGCCAGTGAGGGTTGAGGACATGTGCTGCATCGATACAAATGATATGATAATGATATGATGGATGTGTAATGTGAGTCTTAAAGACAGGCTTAGATCTGATGACCCCACAGAAAGATTAAATCTGGACAGTATAAGGAGATGTGTGCAGAAGCGTAAACTCCGATGGTAAGATCACGTTGAAAGAATCGATGAGAGTTCTTGCGTTAGTAGATGTAGAACAGTTGAGGTAGCAGGTTCAGTTCACAGAAGAATGCTAAGAAAATCATGGGAGGAAGTGATAATAATAGTCTTGAGAGAAAGACGGATAATTAAAGACCTGGGCGGAGATAGGTAACTTTGGAAGTTCACGATGATGATGATGATGATGATGATGATGATGATGATGATGATGATGATGATGATGGTGGTGGTGGTGGTGGTGGTGGTGGTGGTGGTGGCATTTAAAATATCTGGTACAAAAGAAATAATTCTCCGGTTCAAAACTGACTTAACATCGGTTATACAAAACAGAGAAGAAACGACCAGGAAAAACATTTCTTGCTATTCAAAGATCATAAGGACTTGGCCATCGCACAGGTAAGTCAATCAATAAAGAAATCAGTTTCAAGCTTTTCGTAAATGATTTTTTTTTCTTTAGAGTTATTTTTTCGTATTGCCATTCTGAAGTTGGGATCAGGGCTTCGGTTAATGAAGGGTACACTTGTTTTTGTTTAAAAAAACAAGCCCATTTTTCTTCAGTTTTTTTTAGCACCCTCAACACTAACCCTAAGTCCAGATGGCAATACAGAAAAATATATATGTTCTTCTTCTGACAGGTTGAGGGTCCAAGTTTGACAGCTTTTCTGACTGGTAGTAAAGGAGCCCTAACAGTTGTATAATATCGGGATAAGTGTAGTGCCACGCCGCGCATGGAAAAGGACCCTGCACTAATCTCTAATGAGCTTTCCCGAGGCTACAGTTGTCACATCTGGGCTGGTGCACCAACCACTAGCCTCTGTCTCTTAGACAGGGTGCGAAAAAGAGCCTCTAATATAATATGTTCCTCATTATCTACCAAGCTCCAACCCCTGTCCCATCGCCGCAATGTTGCATCACTGTGCTTGTTTTACAAGTACTTCCATGGAATGTGCTTAAACAAACTTGCTGCACTGGTGTCTTCTTGACATAAATACCCCCGATCGACCCGATAATCAGCAAAATCCCACCCCTTCACTATAGAGGTCCCCAGATGTCGGAAGGCTTTCTACTCTGATTGCTTCTTTCATCGAACTGCTAGCCTTTGGAATTCCCTCCCTTCACCCTTTTTCCCTGACTACACCAACATGCAAAAATTTAAATGTAATGTAAACAAACATCTTGCTGCTAAACTTCCTACTTAGGATGCCCCTGGAGATAGACCCCAAATTCACAGTAGCCCCTTCCGTCTTTGTGGCAAAGTATTACATTATACATCAATATAAAAAAATAATAAGGCTGATGCTCACCCAACAATTTTTCAAATAATAATTAAAACTTTTTTTTTACTATGTATTAATTTTTACTATTTATAATTCACAAGTTGTTTCCCTCTGATGAGAAGTATATTTTATTACTTTGAAATCTCCGGATATAAGGACTTTTAACTCTTTTAATGAACATAGAAAATAAGCAAATCATGTTCAAACTTAAATAATAATTTTGTTTGTTTGTTTATATATATTCTTTATATATTTCCTAAATATATATATATGTACTAATAAGTCGCCACTTATCACAGATAAGGAATAATGAGATGGCTGGATTGTCAGTTGAATGATGAAGAATATTATGAGAGGACTGAAAACAGTGAATGACAGTTTAACAAATATTTTTTGACATTAGATTTGAAAACGGCCATGTTGTAGTCCGCAGGACTGCAGTCCCGCGGTAATGGTTTCTATAAATCTTGTAAAATTACTCTCTTCGTGGAAATTCTGTTTAATGTGAGGTACAGAGAGGAAGAAAGGAAAGTGCTTTGCAGTCGTGATAGAAAGATAAGTCACATATGATACTATACAGTAATATTTCGATTAACCATTGATAACTTCGGTTTTAGAAGGTATGGGAAATCTTGCTAGTTGGGCTAAAGAATATTGCATGTCCTCCGGGATTCTACCGTTTACCCATCACATGCGGACGAGCCACCGCTGTGCCCGTTCGCTATACTGTCATTTCTCTTTCTATTCATAAAATCCCTCTTTCGTTACCTTTGATTACTGGTTGGCGTTTCTCCTCGTTTTCTACCATAAAATGTGTTAGACCCGCCCCCAATTGTTCTTCCCCGTCCCACTATCAACATATAAGAGTCTGTTCGTCAATATTTGGATAATTGCACGTCATAACAAAAGGTCGTCTTCCTTAGATCTATGTATACACTTCTTAGTTGGTTCTGCCTGCTCGCCATTGCTCTCAGATAACAGCTCTCGCCATATAAATTAATCACTTTGAAGATGAGAGCAATTATTTATTCAATAGTTCGATCAGTTTCCCTAATGCCCTGAAACTCTATAGTGAGCATATCAAAACAGGTCCGTGTGTGTTCACATGAAACGGGGCAAGTGTAATTTAAGTACCGCAACTAGGCCAGCAGCTGAAAGGGATGGGTTTAGCACAGCATCGTATCTGACGTCATACAAAACATGTGTCATTCCAATAGGTAAATATTTTCCAATTGATTTAGTTTGAGAATAAGAATTGTATCTATTAGAAAATGAAAAAAAATATATATTCCATGATAAATGCCAGTATACTGAAATCATATGCCCTTAATAGGGTTAAGATGAAAATTCATATACACTAAATGTACAAAAGCAAGGAAATTCCCAAATCAATAGAAAGCTATAGAAAAAAAGAGAGTTTCAAAAAAGCAGCCAAGAACGCACACGTGAAGTCAGTTAGACGCCAAAAAGAACGAACCAGTGCAGTTCTAAGAGAAACGTTAACAATTTAAATTTCAGAACGACAGAATTAGTCTCATAGGATGAATTTATTATGTTAAGCATTTTAAACTATTGTTACTGGTTTCGTATGTAATGTTATTTATTGTAGGTTGCTTGGTTTTAATAAAGATAGCTTCGAGTATTTTTTTTTAAAGTTTCGAAACTTGAGTTGTAATTTTATTTGGAAAAGAAAACTATTTGCACTGAGGCGAGTATCGAAACCAAGCAGTGAATTAGGACGAAGACGCACATAACACTATTCCTATCTACATTTTTGGCATAAGTAAATCAGGGGAGGCGCGAGAGCGCTCTATCCCTTAATAGACTTCAAAAACGACCTATGCTAGAAATCTCATTTATTTGATCAGTTATAACTCAAAAACCAATAAACCAAATTAGTTAAAACTTTGCACAAAATTTTTATTTGATAGGTTCTATAAGTGTGTAGAATTTCAGCATCATTAGTCAAGGCAACCCAGAGATCCAGAAAGGACAGAAGTGATTTTGTGTTATCCGTGTGTACGTACGTACGTGTGTGCCACCCTGTATCTCATCAACTATTTGATGGATTCAGTTGATTTTTGACAGAGATAGAGGTTCTACGGTCTAGTTGATGACATTTTAATTTCAGTTTACCATATACCTTAGTTTTCCAGAAAATTAAAAAAAACTTAAAAATTACCATTGTCTTGAGGCATAGCCTTTACAAAAGTAGTGACATTCCATGATAAATGCCAGTATACTGAAATCATATGCCCTTAATAATGTTAAGATAAAAATTCATATACACTAAATGTACAAAAGCAAAGAAATTCCCTAATTTTTACACTTTTATTGCCATTAAGGGTATGACTACATATCAACCAAACCATTTCATTATCACATCACTACAGTATAAATCTCTATGCATGAGTGGATGAAGTGTGTGAGGTGCACTGAAGAAAAATTCCTACCAGTAAAATACATAGCCCTGTTGTGCTCGCATACCCTTAATGACAATAAAAGTGTAAAAAGAATTTCCTTGCTTTTGTACATTTAGTGTATATGAATTTTCATCTTAACCCTATTAAGGGCATATGATTTCAGTATACTGGCATTTTTCATGGAATGTCACTACTTTTATAAAGGCTATGCCTCAATACAATGCCTTCTCATAACTGATATAGTTGGTAGTTTGACTAATCAATGTTTCTTCGAATATTCACAGGTAAATATTTTTTTTAAATTATGATGAGTGTATATTTACTCATGATACAATTCAAACTAGAAAAATGTTTTTCAAACTTTACCATGTATTTATTGCAAACAATAAATGGTGATTCAATCATTTTACAGTCAGTGTGTTTGAAAATTAACAAGGACACAATGCAATTAAATTAAAATGCCATCAACTAGAGCCTACAACCTCTATCTGTGTCATAACACAGCTGAATTAATCAAATAGCTGATGAGATATAGAAGAAAGTGTATGTGGACTAGTCATTTTTTAATTTTGGGGGGGAATTTTCTGGAAAACTAAGGTATATGGTAAACTGAAATTAAAATGCCATCAACTATACACTAGAACCTCTATCTTTGCCAAAAATCAGCTGAATCCATCAAATGGTCGATAAGATATAGAATAAAGTGTATGAATACTGGTCATTTTTAAGGTTTTTTGGAATTTTCTAGAAAACTAAGGTATATGGTAAGCTGAAATTGAAATGCCATCAATTAGATCGTAGAACCTCTATCTCTGCCAAAAATCAGCTGAATCCATCAAATAGTTGATGAGATACAGGGTGGCACATACGTACGTACGTACACATAGATAACATGATTTCATGATTTAACTTTCTGGATCTCTGGGTTGCCTTGACTAATGATGCTGAAATTCTACACACTTATGGAACCTATCAAATAAAAATTTTGTGCAAAGTCTTAACTAATTTGGTTTATTGGTTTTTGAGTGATGATTGATCAAAGAAATGAGATTTCCAGCATAGGCCATTCTTGAAGTCTATTAAGCGATAGAGCGCTGTCGCGCCTCCCTTGATATATATATATATATATATATATATATATATATATATATATATATATATATATATATATATATATATATTCATTCTAGAGATGAAAGATGAGAATAAAAAATTGTAAAGATACAATATTTATTAGCACATCAGAAGTTCAAAGCAAGATTAAGGATATGAAGGATATATCTCTAGAATATATATATATATATATATATATATATATATATATATATATATATATATATATATATATATATATATATATATAATGATAATAATCCAGGTAAAACATCCACAGGGTAGTAATCTGAAGAATTTCAACCGGATTTATAAAAAGTGCTCAATATTAAATAGAGCTTTATATATGATTATTTTTTTATTTACATAGACATGCACAAAATCTGCCACACTGGCATGTCGATATTATCGATCAACAGTTTGTATAAACTGAGATCTCATCAGGCAGAGTTAGAATCCGATCTTAACCTTAGATCATATTTGGAGAGAATGAAATGGAGAAAAAGAAGAATAGAAATTTAAAATTTCAAAATTTAGGGAATCACGTGGTTTTGGACCGTTAAGAATAAAAAAGTTAAAATCTAAAATCTAAATTCTAAAATATAAAATAAAACAAAATAGAAAAAATAAACTAAAGTAAAAAGAGAGAGATATAATAAAAAGGGTAGAATGAAGATAGATAGATAGATAGATAGATAGATAGATAGATAGATAGATAGATAGATAGATAGATAGATAGATAAAATGAGATCGTCTATTGATTCAGACAGAGAGTGGAGAAAGGAGAGAGATGATACATGCAAGTGAGTGTGTCAAAACATCGACCAGTTACTTCAGCTTGGGCGAACAACGTATTCTCAAATCAGCTGTATTTCGTAGCAGCTTGTATGTGTATGAGTGTGTAGACATGTGTGTGTGTTCTCAAATCAGTTGTAATTGGTAGTATCATATATGTGTATAGGTGTGCAGACGCGTGTGATGGGGGAGGCAGGGGTTGTTAATTAAATGTGTCACTAATTCTATATTTACACTGTTTTATTTTTCTTTAGAGCTTATCAAATTATCATTAATTAATTAATAGATCAAACAAATATATATATATATACATATATATATATATATATATATATATATATATATATATATATATATATATATATATAGAGAGAGAGAGAGAGAGAGAGAGAGAGAGAGAGAGAGAGAGAGAGAGAGAACAGGGAAAGAATGAGAAGGGGGTAATAAAAAGGATAAAAAAGATAGAAACTAATTGAAAGAGTTATCAAGTAAAGTATATAATCCGATACTAATTTATAAAAAATAGCCTATTTCCAACAAAGATTTATTTAAAGGGGAAGTTTTCCAAATCCATCTCACTTCTCTGTCGTCTTTGGTCTGAAGAGGTTCACTCTCTGCGAAGAGTACAACCGAAACATGTATGCACATATGTAATCAACAATGTTTGTATAAATAAATATTTATACTTAAGAACAACTCTACTTGTTATTGAGCACTTTTTATAAACACTTGAGTTTCAACGGATTTACATCTACAGAAACTAATACAATACATGTACTATATATATATATATATATATATATATATATATATATATCATATATATATATATATGTATATATATATAGTACATGTATAGTACATGTATATATATATATATATATATATATAATAAATGTATAGTACATCTATAGTACATGTATATATATATATATATATATATATATATATATATAAATATATATATATATATATATATATATATATATATATATATATATATATATATATATATATATTATAGATATTTTCAAAATTAATTATCAAAGTATTTATTACCTACGGACGATATCGTTTCGGTTTTTTTGCCCTCATCATCGCAGGAGTGGTGGTTGCAGGCAGTCGCATGGGATCGAACGCTGTTCGTAGATTCGGCATGCCAGTGTCACATATTTTGTACATGTCTGTATGATGATTTTTATTTATACAGACATGTATAAAATCTGTGACACTGGCATGCCGATGTTATCGATCAACAGCTGTTAGAAACTATTATTATTAATTTCATACGTACATAAAAGTAATCTATGGACATGTGTTTCTGGCTCTCAACCGTCATCAGCATGACTAACTTGGACAAGGATCGAACCTTCGTTATCAATGTCTATATTCTGGAGTTTTATCTCCGGACCAAGATGCCTCGCCTGGAAATATGTACGATTTTTATCACCTAAATATTTAATGTAGTTTATGTAATTGTTTTTATTGATGATCATTTATCTTATCATTCATAAATGATCATCATCACGCTTTACTCTTTATCACTTAGGAAGTGAAAAACATAAAAGATAAAGATAAATGATGATTATCAATAAATACAATTACATAAAATCGCATATATATATATATATATATATATATATATATATATATATATATATATATATATATATATATATATATATATATATATATATATATATGTATGCGATTTTATGAAGGCTTACCAAAGCATTCCTTTCAGGACACCAATGATCACCATTAAAGTTTTTTTTACAAATATTATTTATTCAAATTAAATGTTTTTTCCTACACGTGTTTCACTACCAAGCAGGTACTCGCTTGGCAGATCATCAGGGGAATCAAATGTCTGGAATAAGGGTTTCAACTGCCGACAATACACAATGTGGCGTTGCAATAGTTGAGGTCACTTAAGAAGAGAACAGGGAAAAAAAAGTTAAAATTAAAATACAAGAAAGAACAAAGATAAAAAAAGAAAGGCCTAGAAAATGTCTTAGAAAAGTAGCTCGTGCATTATTTCTGCCACCAAGCCAACACGCAAATAATCGGTCCCAAATACATTAAAAAAACAAAATAAAAACCGGAACAATGTGCGATAATACACTTTCACGTCGGGCGGCACAATGATGAAACCCCCCCCCCCAAACAAAAAACTAAAACATTCAAGATACCGCTCACAAGTTACCATTCCAATCCAATGATAGTATGGGAATTCTACATCTAATTCATCATAAGGAAAGGCAACATAAATGTTCGTCTGGAATGCCAGCGGTCAGACGAGCCTTATTTCAAGGGCTGACTTGTTCCCCTTCGAAATAAACACACGACGAGTTGAACGAACGTCAATCCCGCAGAATATATATATATATATATATATATATATATATATATATATATATATATATATTATATATAAGGTACTAAAGCTTTTATTTATTTATTTTTTTTAATTTTATATATATTTTTTTTGTTAATGCAACCTTAATTCCTATATAATTTTATTTCTAGTTACCATATCGCAGAATAGTTCGTAGGTGTAGTGTTTAGATAGTATTTTATTATTATTATTATTATTATTATTATTATTATTATTATTATTATTATTATTATTATTATTATTATTATTATTATTATTATTATTATTACCATTGTTATAAAGAAATTTATTTGATATGCAAATTACCATATCACACGATAATCTTAAGGGTAGTATATTATTATTATTATTATTATTATTATTATTATTATTATTATTATTATTATTATTATTATTATTATTATTATTATTATTATTATTATTATTATTATTATTATTTATGTATATATAAGTAACATTTTAAGCTGAATTATTTCGACACTTGATTATTCGGGATATGGTAGTTTTATCTGTACCATTGGAGAGCCATGCATATAACTGTCCTGTTTTTAAATCTCCGAAACAGTTACATGGTAAACAGCTGATGATCCCCGTGTTAATATTAGATGCTTACGTTAAGGTCTCCTGCTTTTGTTTCACTGTTAGATACTTAATCCCCCTTGTTATTTTATTTACTTACTATTATATATTATTTATTTATGAATTTTCCAACAAATGTTAAGTCTACACTATTTTGGATTTAGTTAGTTTCTCTGGGAATTTAAACTGCATTTTCCTTTTTTTTGTCTTTTTGTTTAAAATAACTGAAAGCTTCTTTAGACTATATATATATATATATATATATATATATCAATGTCATTTTGTGTATGCCATGCAGCCAGCCTATTTAAAATGATGGGATGTTTGATCACTGGACATAAAAACTTACTGACGAGAGTGTCTATTATCTGGTGTGGACATTAATAATGTAGGATTTTATGTGGCCTTATTTCTCAACATGAGCACTTGTTTTCAAGAAACTATTATTTTTTCAAAGAGCTCAGCCATTTTTTTTGGTAGTCGCTTCTCTGGGCTAACTATATTTCCCATTGCCGGTCTGCTGTTTGTAGCATGCATCGGTGCACCCCGCAAAACATCCAGCATTGTGCGGGTTTAGAATTGGAATAATTCAAACATATTTTGATTCTAATTATATCTAAAAAAAAAATAACGATGATATGTAGATTTTTGCAATACGTAAACAATGATACCAAAATTATTTCGGTAGCTCAATTAGCCACCGAATTATTACTGTTCAAAGTTCGTTGGAAATAATAAAATGTGCAGTCTTGTGTTCTATTGGTTCAGAAGGCAAACTTCACAATGTATAACTAAAAAATGCAGGCTTCAAACAAGAAGAACAATCAGGATCCGTCGTCCTATTGTCGTCTCCGCCTCTGTAAAAATAACAATGTTTCTTCTGCGCATGTGCGACCTCCCTTCCTCTGTTTGTTCTTGGCCAAATCTTTCCCTATTTTGTATGGAACCGCCCAAAAATTAGACACCAAATTAATATGATCGATTACTTTGCCCTGTCACTGCTTTTAGAGTCAGACAAAACTAATCGCTAAATTTGGCGGACATGTTTTTTAAAACTAACCACTTCAACATAACCTCATATTGTAAAAGCACTAAAACAAAATTAATACCATCATTGAACTTGTAGAATTATCTACTCTTCTCAACACAATTACACAGACTCTCGCCAGAGGGCGTTTTCAGACACGAGTTATCTTCTCTTTGGAATCTAGGCGGCGCTACTATCGGTGATTATAAAAAGCGCCGCAGATGCAAATTATATCTCTTCCTTTTGGCCTCGACAGACTAACTGACCATAAACCTCGGTCTGGCGACAACACGTGCGCGCCACGCAAACACACAATTCGGTATGTAACCTTCCCTCTCTATTTACGCACACACACGCACACACCATTTACTAACTTTCTTTGCACACAATTTCAAGGACACAATTTCAGAGTGACCCCAGTCGGGTTAGCGAACAATAAATGTTTTTTGAATTCTATATTGTCTCCAAGTTGTTACTTTGTTGGTTTTTTATGTAGTATTCTTGTATACTGAACAAAATTTATATTGGACAACCGGTGCTGACCAAGCGTCGGCTCCAAATCTTTTTATCTGCATAGTTTTACAGTTTTGAAACTTTTTGTGAGTTTTGTTATTTCAAAATTTATTTACTTACTTTCACTTGGCCGACTTCGTCAATCAAAACTGGCGGTCGATAATTTCAGTCTTAAAAGATAAAAATCGGCTTACCCTCTAATTTGACCGGAAACCACCGCTTGACTTAGGGTTAGGAGGAGCCTACCTTTTCTTTTACAATCTCTTAAGCGACCACTTTTCATAACAATCGACGTCTATCTTTGATTGACTCGCGTTAGGCCAAGTAAAAGTAACGAAACGCATTTTAAAATAACAAAACTTACAAACAGTTTCAGAAATTTTAAACTATGCAGGTCGATAGAAAATTACATTTTAATGCGTTTGGCAAAAAGTTATATTTTGTATATGTTGTTCACTTTCGATTTATCGGTTGTTAACTATACTACATTATTAATATATGCTTGTAATTTGAACACGTATATAAATATATGGGGGGGGGACGCTGCCAAGCGGTGAACATATTATCATGCTTCCAAAAACTGGTGACCCCGGAATTTTCTCGTAAAAATACGCTAGAGAAAAGTTGTGTCTAATCTTGGTATAGTGTTTTATTTTCACTTGCATCCTTCGGCAGAGAAACAAGAAATGTCGTATATATGTTAACATTCAAAATTTAGTCCTGGGTTGGGGTAATTCAAAAATATATACCGACGCAAATTCTTTTACGCGAACAGCAATGACTTATCTTTGATCTTTGAAAAGACAAAAAAAAAATGCGGGACGTCACCTACTTCAAAAGAATCTATTTTTTCTTAGACAAAGCAAATGTTTCCTAAAAAGAGAATCGTTCAACCAATGCCGCAAAAATTGCCAAGACGAAAAAAGACAAACAAAATAATTAGCGGCTTAAATAAAGCGTGAAATAACGAACATTTAACGCCATATACTTACACAAGAAAGTCATGTAATTGCTCAAAACGCATACTTGGTAAACATTGTTATCTATATCCATCTAGAGAGTTCAAATGCTTACTGAAGAGTTTGAATGCCTAATGAAAGCGTTTGAATACATACTGGAAAGAGTTTGAATGGCTTTTGGGGAGAGTTTGAATGTCTACTGGAAAGAGTTTGAATGCCTACCAGAAAGAATTTGAATGTCTACTGGAAAGAGTTTGAATGTCTACTGGAAAGAGTTTGAATGCCTACCAGAAAGAATTTGAATGTCTACTGGAAAGAGTTTGAATGCATAATGGAAATAATTTAAATGTCTTCTGGAAAAAAGTTTGAATACAAAAGTTTGAATGTCTACTGGAAAGAGTTTGAATACATACGGGAAAGAATTTAAATGTCTGCTGGAAAAAAAGTTTGAATACAAGAGCTTTAATGCCGTCTGGAAAGATTTTGAATGCCTTCTGGAGAGATTTTGAATGTCTACTGGAAAAAAGTTTGAATACATACTGGAAAGAGTTTGAATGTCTACTGGAGAGAGTTTGAATACAAAAGTTTGAATGCCTACTGGAAAGAATTTAAAAGTCTGCTGGAAAGAATTTGAATACAAGAGTTTAAATGTCTACTGGAAAGAGTTTGAATTTCTACTGGAAAGAGTCTAATATCTACTAGAAAGAGTTTCAATGTCTACTAGAGAAAGTTTGAATGTTGACTGGAAAGGGTTTAAATGCCTACCGGGGAGAGTTTGAATGCCTACTTGAAAGGGATTGAATGCTTATTGGAGAGAGTTTGAATGCCTACTAGACACTATCTTCAGTCTCCCTGTGCAGAGTTTTTTAGCACACTAACATGAGGGTACTTTGCCCTACGAGTAAACCCTGACCCAATATTCAAAATAACATAGTATTCGAAGCCCAAGTAAGATCCTCTCGGAATGCCTACACATTGACTTAATTTAGGACACATCATTTGATTAAATTTTATTTTATCATTCATAAAAATCACTTTTAATTTATTATGTGTTAATAATTGTTTGTTAATTTGTAATATAATTATATTTGGTTAATAATTAATAATTAAACTATTTTTAGAAAAGGTTTGATTTGATTATTGTTAAAAATATTTTAAAAATAAAACAATTTCAAATTATAAAATATTTGATTTTATTATTTGTTATTAATTAAACAAATAACAAATAATTATACCCCCCCCCCAAGACATCAGGCCTAAAATATAATTGGGGATTTTTTAAGATTAACACCTGTTCACAATTTCCGATTTCATATGTGGCAGCCATGATAAAGTGGATACTTTCTATTTTACCGTATTTAAATATAGAGCATTCGTCTGTTTGTCTGTATGTTTCTTCCTCTGTGTACCTAAAACTAATCGGAACTTCCATGAGCAAAGTTTCTTTCCACGAACTACCCTTCAGTGGAACACAATACCACGTGACTGCTTCCCAGCTGACTACAACATGGTCGTTTTTAAGTCCAATGTTAACAAATTCTTGCCAGTCTCACGGTGTTGTCTCACCGTCCATCTTAGAAACTCATTAGTCCTTATCCTCGAGTGGCCTTTGGGCCTTGATAAGGGATGACTCCTTAGTACATAAAATAACACGTTATACGATCGATAAGGTTTGTCACGATAATCCTGCAAGACACGGTGCAATGGCGGGAAAAGACAAACAGCGAATAAGAATTGATTGACCTTCTCCTCACTTATTATTTTTATGAAATTTGAACAAAATAGCTTCAAGCCAGGCGAAATTTTAGTATCTATATCAATAAAATTGTGAGATCACTTCTCGCATGTCTGTGTGTGCGTGTATGCTTCTCGTGACTTCGTTACTTACGTATTATTAATTTTTAACTTACTATTAATGGATTAGTTATGGTAATACAAAATGTAACAGCGTAAAGTACTATTCATATTAAACAAATTAACTTCACGTGGTGAAATGAGGCGAGGTAAAAGTTCCCTACTATATAAAAGAGAGAAGGAAAGAGAGGCGGAGAAAGAGAGAAAGGGAGAGATAGGGAAAGAGAGAGCGAAAGAATGAAAGAAAAGAAAGAGAGAAAGAGAGAGACATCAAGAGAGGGAGAGAGGGAGAAATAGTAAAAGAGAAAGAGAGAGACAGAGAGAATGAAAGAGAAATAGAGAGAGAAAGAAACAAAGAGAAAGAGATAGAAAAAAGAGAAAAAAGGAGAGACAGTATCTGACTTTATCCGAAAGGATTCCACCCCCTTTTTACCTTATTTGCATGAAACAAAATTAAACTAAATACATCCCACATTTGGATCCCTTACGCTTAGCAGCTATTCATGATGATCGGTTAATTAGTTTAGGAGTGAATCCTGTACATACAAATGCATAAACATCTACATAATTTTATATGAATAAAGATTACATTTCTTAGTGTTACACGCAAACTCCCTTGGGATGAAAGTCTTGTTGAAATAACTATTAAAACGTATCTCGACCGAAATCATAAAGACGCCAAGACGCAATAACTACCCGTAACGCCTCTACCGATACCCGAATCAACTTGGGAGCAAATTCAGACTTCCTTGCCAGGTAAATCGAGAAGGATCCAATTAAAGAAATGTTTATGCCAAAATGTCGCATTTTGCCAATAACTCGGTTACAAGCAGACGCAGAGATTATATATATATATATATATATATATATATATATATATATATATATATATATATATAGAGAGAGAGAGAGAGAGAGAGAGAGATAGAGATAGAAGAAAAAAGAGTGATAAATATGCGACGATTGTCTAAATTTATTTCAAATTTCAATTGTTCAATGCAAGGTGTAATCAGTAATAAACTAGTGTTTATTTTTCTTTCCTTAAGCCAAGGCTTTTCAAAGATCGAAATCTTATCATCAGAGGAGAAATACAGATGGATAAGTTGGCTTTCGAAAAAACCAAAGTTCAAATATTTGAAAAATATGAGAATTGTTGTTAAAAAAACGTATTGAATGAAAAGAAAAAGTTCCGTGAAAAAGATAAACAAAAATGTCCGGGTGGTAAATTTCCGTTGAAAAAAGTCCGGTGAAATTATAGAAAGTGAAGAAAAACTCTTTGTGTGGGAGCAGATTGGAGAAAGTGCTCAAAATGTAGGTAAGTCCAGATGCACTTAAAGGAGGTTGAATATATATATATATATATATATATATATATATATATATATATATATATATGAGTTCGAATGCAAAAGGCGATAAACGCCATTTTCATAATCACGAAACTGTCCCTACAAAAAGTGTTGCAGTTGAACACTCGACCACACCCCAAAACTTTGTGTTGCATGATATGATACCGAAATAACTTCTTTTTGATTTTAATTAAAATCAGTTTTCATTCGAAGTCTAGATTTAATATACTCGTGTTTTTATTGTTTAAGGTATCAATTTAAACGAATTGGATTTATCGCGTTTTGCGGCAAAAATAAGGGTCCTTTTTTTTAAAATTCATAACTTTTTTATTTATTGATTTTTTTATTTTTTTTATTTAGAATAAGTAAAGGACCCCTTCCGAAGCAAGCATGAGCCGTATTAGCCCTAAGGAACGTACCCTCATTTAGAAAACATTATTTTTGCTTAAAAAACTCAAAACAGTGTAAAAAACAATACTTTAGTTTTTGTAAGTTTTAAGAAGTGTTTTTCGGCTAAAATTTGTTTTGTTTATTTCAAAAAATCTCGGAAGGGTCAGTCTACACACACATAAAGTTTGGTGAATTTAACTTTTATTTTGTGGAAGTTATTCAAATTCAAGTTATTCAAATTTAAAGATAAGACCCTTATTTTGGCCCACCCTGTATATATATATATATATATATATATATATATATATATATATATATATATATATATATATATATATATATATATATATATATATATTTATATATGTATATATATGTATATATATATTTATATATATATTTATATATATATATATAAAATATTATATATTTATAAAAAATAATGCCTACTTATCCATCTATGTAATTCCTCTGATGATAAGATTTTAATCTTTGAAAAGCCTTGGCTTAAGGAAAGAATAATAAACATGTTTTACCGAGTACACCTTGCACTGAACAATCGAAGTTGAAATAGATTTGTCATTCGTACATGTTTATCCCTCTTCTTTCATTTCTCTCTCTCTCTCTCTCTCTCTCTCTCTCTCTCTCTATCTATCTATCTATCTATCTATAATTATATATATATATATATATATATATATATATATATATGTGTGTGTGTGTCTGTGTATGTGTGTGATATTTATATACATATCTTTGTATTTATATGCATATGAATGTGTATGCATATATAAGTTTAAATGAATGTGCGTATATATATGTGCGTGTTTATCTTTCTCATTATAAAAATAATAAAAAGATAATTTTTTTAAAGTTACAAAAATAATTAAAAAAATAATAAAAAGATTTTTTTTTAAATATTAATTTAAAAACTAATAGATATTTATTAAAAAAAAAATGTTATCGCCAAAAAGTATCAGGCGTTTAAGAGAATTAATAATAAGCTGTCAATCTATGCATAATGCGATGTTCCGGCCTCTTCCGCTAAACACCATTATGCTTACTATGTATGCCCACTGATTCGACATTATATAGAAGTTAATTTTCTTCTTTTCCTATGTTAATTGATAGTGGCCTAGGTGTTGAATACCAGGCTGCAGAGTTAAATGTAATTTTGCAACTGGGTTCGAATCCATAAACCGGCAGTAATTATCATCTTCTACACTGAAGATTGCATAAGCATGAAACATGTTTCTCTAGGTAAACATAATAAATATTTATATATAAGAAAATATTATATATATATATATATATATATATATATACCTTTTCCCAGGGCTTTACGGAGCCCTCCAAAAAGGAGCGCGCTCCTTTTTGCTGGAGCGAAGGAGAGGAGGGCTCATTTTATATTCAGCGGGAGTTGAGCGGGAGCAACTCCATTTGGGACTAAAAAGCGGTGGTTTTATCGCTCCGCGCTCCTCGCTCCAAAATTATTTGATTTTTTTTTAAACATTAGTTTTTTATTCAGCAATATAAAGGAAAAGTAAAGAAAGTCTCAGAGTTTATTTTGAATTATTTTTTAAAATTATATCTCTGGTATAGAGAGGGAGGGGGCTAAGGCGGAAGACGATTTAATTGTAATGTTTTTAACAATCTTTTTTTTTATTGTTTTATTCGTCCCCCCCCCCTCCGTCGACTTGCTATCAAGCGATGAGACAGATCAAAGGCGTCATTAAAGTTGTTATTGCAGTCAGTGACTTGAGCGTTCTATTTCTTTGGAAAGATTAAAGAAAGTTGAAATACATTTGAGTTAGGGGTACGAACGATTTTGATACCATCTGAGTGCAGGTCGGGAGGGGGTCGAGAGAGAGAGAGAATTCAAAATGTTTACTAGCTGACCTGAGATAATTACTAAGGCCCTTTTAAAAAGTACACTGCTATCTGTTGAATAAAAACTCCGAAAATTAGCACTCTAGATAGGGGAGGTAAGTTGCCCAATCAAGGTTTCAGAGTACAGTCTACCCTACTATTTAATTCATATAACTTTGGGGAGGATATATGTGGATTCATACCGTTCCTAAGTGTATTAGTGAAAGTTATGTTGTTTTTCTTCTCTTAGACTAGATAGTCTGCTTGACTGGATAGAAGTATGTATGTATAATACACAATTTAGAAAAACTCGTCAAAGGAAAACTCGGCAACGGAAAATTCGTCAATGGAAAATTCGGCAACGGAAAACTCGGCAATTTTGGCCAAGTAGAGAAATTCGGCAATTATCGAATAGATATCGATTGAAAATAGATTTTAGAACCGTTTTTACAGGAGATATGCTTGTAAATACGGGGCTACCCCCTCCCCAGTGAAGAATATTTTTTATGTTATTTTTTTTGGTACTTGTGCAGTTTACGAACCGGGCTATTTTTTAGATAAGATTTTCAAGTTAAATTAAATTTTTACGATATCTTTTGTTTATTAAATTGTTAGGTGAATGTACAGAATAGTTAACAAAGCCCCGCTCACTCCATGTTAAGAATGGCTTTCTAAATAATGTTATTTCAATCCGGTTCGTAATTACGTTACGAAATTAAAGGTTTGGACCGGGTTATTTTTTACATAAAATTTTCAAGTTAAATTCAATTTTTACGATATCTTCTGTTTATTAAATTGTTACGTGAAAGTACAGAATAGTTAACAAAGCACCACCCCCATTCTCCCCATGTAAAAAATCGGTGTCTAAATAATGTTATTATTTCAAGCCGGTTTGTAATCAAGTGACGAGATTAAATCCATCATAATTCATTTAGATTTCTTCGTAAACAAGTCAGCCATTTTAATTGACAAGACATCAATTACTTCGTGTGTGTGTGTGCAAAAATTGAAAGGAATTTATAAACTATCGAGTAGAAAGTCATTTAAACTGGCTTTAAATTCTTAGAAAATGTCCATGTATTTAAAAAAGCAAAATTGTTTTCTTGTTCTCAGGAAACGAAAATTTACGTATGATCCTATACTTCGTCCGACATGTTCTCCTATAACTCTCAAAATATTAGCGAGATTTTGTCAAATATTATCTTACGGTCTTACACTATAAGTGACATCTCAACCCATATTGACGAGAACCTTTGACGCCCACCCCTATCCTTCGACCACTCATTGGCAGAATAGAACGTTTATGAAAGAAAGTACATTTTTATTATGGAGCGCTGAAAAAGAGCCGCTCCTTTTTTATAGGAGTTGGAGCAGGAGCGGCTCTTTTTGAAAATGGGGAGCGTGAGAAGAGCTAGCTCCAATTTTGGGCGTTGGAGCAGGAGCGGGAGCAGCTCCAAAAGTAGTGGAGCGCGTAAAGCCCTGCCTTTTCCTTTGTTTAAAGCTCTGATTAGGCTTGTTGTACCGAGCGAAATTATTAGGAAAAAGTCAAGATGAAAAAAAATTATTTGAATAAAAAATATCTGCATCTAACACGTGTTTTTTTGAAGGCATTTTGCCTCTTTCTTTATATATATATATATATATATATATATATATATATATATATATACATGAAAAATTAAATTGCTGGCATAATTCTATGATTTCATGTGAATATGATTGCGAACACAGGTAAAACATGATTTTTCCGGCATTTTTGACGGAGAGTGTACACATAAATATATATGCACACATACTTATCAATGTATATATATATATATATATATATATATATATATATATATATATATATATATATATATATATATATATATACATATATATATATATATATATCTAGATACATAGATAGATGTATACAGATATACAGATATACATATATACATATTATATTCACATATATATACATATTCAAACACACACACACACATACATATATATATATAAAGACACACACACACACACACATATATATATATATATATATATATATATATATATATATATATATATATATATATATATATATTATGGTTTCTTGCCAATTCGACCTCGACATATTTACCTAAAGTTGGACTGACTTCAGCATAGATGACAGAATGTATTAACACACTAGGAATATATAAGAACAAGTGTCTTCTTACAGTATATATATATATATATATATATATTATTGAATAGTGCTGAAGAGTGGGTCTGCGACTATGAGCCGATTTCTTCCCCAGATCGATGAAACCTCGGTACACCCAACAAACACTGTAATGTAAGTTTTAAAAATAAAATTCTTTATATTAGCTCTTGTAGAACCTACAATCGAACACTCTATGTTTTTCACCTTAATTATTCTCTCTCTCTCTTTATATATATATATATATATATATATATATATATATATATATATATATATATATATATATATATATATATATTTATTAAATACTGTCTTGTTTTTAAATTCCCGAAACAGTTTTTCATGGTAAACACATGATGATCGCTTACATAATGTTAGAAACAAACTAATATAATAACTGTAAAAATTAAATTGACTTACATGAGTGATTTTCCAGTGAACGACTTCGGACTTAAGGTTTTTTGGGTTTTTTTTTTTCCTTATATAGTTTTAATGGTTGAGATACTTCCGAGACTATATATATATATATATATATATATATATATATATATATATATATATATATATAGAGAGAGAGAGAGAGAGAGAGAGAGAGAGAGAGAGAGAGAGATAAATGAAAGAAGAAAGGTAAACATGTACGAATGACAAATGTATTTCAACTTCGATTGTTCAATTGTAATAATGTAATGTGTGTTTTGTGTTGCCCTATTTTTAATACAGTCAAAACCAGAATTGCGACACCTGTAATAGTAATTAAAATTGTAAAGTCAAATGAAATCAAAACCACTTATTTATCGAAATGCAACGGAATTCTCTGTGTTTATCATATAAAATGCGACCATTCAGAAAAGAATACGACGCTTATCATATGGTGGGGGTTATTGTATCAAAGAAACACCGATTTTTACTTGGCAAAATAAAGTAAAGTTTTTCTGCCAAGTAAAAATAAATTCAATATTTTTTTATTTTTACCCCTTGGAAAATGTCTTTGTGACCTAAACAATACACGACCCCAGGGGACCAAAAAAGTAGGGGTGAGTCATCTCGAAGTCGGCCAAAACAGGGTTTTCAAGAAACCAATATAATTATTTACATACACGCACATAGATATAGGGAGGGCCTGTGCACTTGTCTTTGGGCTGGACGACCCGGGTTCGATTCCACTCACGGCATACGAATTTTCGGGTCTGAAAACTCCCTCTGTCCACCCAGCAGTAAATGGGTACCTGACTAAAACCTAGGGAAGGTTCAAGGCAGCGGAAGGAGAGGGATGGGCTCCGCCTTCCATATGCTGTGCCCTAGACACGGTGTTTCTTAACAAATTACCGCCGCTACGGCCATGAGCAGTGTGCAATGTCGGCAACGACACTCGTGCGTGTCCAGGCTATGCGACCTTTATCTTTTACATAGACATATATATTATACGTCCTCTGCCCACATATATATATATATATATATACATATATATATATATATATATATATATATATAATTATTAATGACAATATATGTATTAGCATATACTATCAGTGCCCTTTTACTTTGCAGTCTCCTTAAAAGATTCAGCTCGATGATTGTCAATTAGTGACAACAGAGCAAATATAAGTCAGGTTCATATTATATTCCAATAACCATGTTTTTATTTTATTATTTTTATTTTTATTTTTTCACATTTCCAAAAAACATAACATTTCTGTGAGATATATTTTTTATGGTCCGTTTCATTTGTCTTGTGCCAAACAACATTTTTATGCCAATATTGTCTCTGCAACATTACAAAATCATCAGAAAAATTCCCAAAGAGTAAAAAGTAATTGGATTAAAATGTCTTAAAAAACCTACACTATACAGTGGTTCATTTTTGGGTGAAACCAAGCAAAAAACAAAAAAAAGAGCAAACTCACATGTGGGGGATTCTCTGTTGAAATTCGGGACTGACTCTGTAAATACTGAAATTATCTCGATACCCATTCCTTAAAAGTACCAAAATCTTATTTTAAACAACCCTCAATACTAAAAAAAAAAACGCATGCGTTTAATGTTTAATTTAGGTCAGTGTTTCCCAACCGGGGTTCGTCGATAAATGGCCCTAAGAACTTGCGAGATAAGCCGTTGTTATTTCTTTGTGAGTGTTTGTAAGCCAGAAGCTGCTCATGATGATGTCTATAATCGTGCTGTGCACGTGTGGGCGTGGGTGTGTGCATTACTACTGTTGTTGCTGCCAATTTTTTTAATTATGAAATAAATAGTTTGTCTTCAGTTCCAGAATAAATTTTGAGCATTTCACACGTGCTTTGTTGTCTTCTATCATTCGATCTAATCTTGTATTTCATTTTACTTCCAAACATCCAACAATGAATGATTCAACAAACTATAGTGAACATTCTGTAAACTCAACGTGAGGAAATGCATTTTTTTACTTTTTATTAAATTACATAAACGTAATATTACTAAACATGCGCAATATATTATTGGTTATTGTAATTCTGGGACTGACCTTCACTTCAGACTTACATAAAATCTGTTACTAAGTTTGCTGGGAAAATGGTTGGATCATTCTACCGCTCCAAGATGGTATATCATGCCTGACGTAATCTTCTACATCAGGGGCGGGCAACCTTTTCAGAGTGAGGGTCAGATGAGACTTTTGGAAGGAGATCGCGGGCCGGAGTGAAAAACGAAATCTCAGAATTACTATATTTTGTTTACATGAATAAATTGTACAAAAATTCCATTGAATACTCTACAAATCTGATATTTTTTCTCAAGAGACTTCTGTATGTGATGTTATAAAAGGCGCCGACGAAGAGCCATTTTGAAATCATAAAAAATAATGACGGGGGAAGTAGCAAGTTGATCCAACATTCGTTTTGACACACCTCATCTAGGTTCTATGTTTCATGCCCTTTCCTCGTCTCACGTTTCCTCTTTGCCTCTCTTTTTCTCTTTTTGTCTCTTAATAGTTAAAGAAAAATGAAATGTACATGCATCATCGCTCGCTGATATTCACACATTTTTATCCCACTGTAAATCTTAATTGAAACCTACTTTTACGTCTATGTCACAAAATGAGATGAGTTTTACTGGGAGGTCCGCGGGCCGGATTGCAATAATAAAGCATAGCAGGGTGGCGGGCCAGACGCTAAGCCTTCGCAGGCCGGATGTGGCCCACAGGCCGGAGGTTGCCCGCCCCTGTTCTACATGTATAAGAGTCAAATACGTCCTAGGTTGAAGTACTATTGCCACATCTAGGGATGTGTCACTCAGAACACCCTTTCTTGCCTTGACAGATGCAAAACCGACTTCATAATCTAGTTAGAATGTCCTCATCTCTTCCCTACAGCCACTTTCTCACAGAAGAGATGTTGCTAGTCTTATGTTATTTTCATAGGTGCTCGACTGAGCTTCAATCTATGGTCCCCCCTCTAAAATATTCACAACAAAAACTCGTCTAGCTACAACCACTGTCAATAATTTCCCTTTCTTCGTCTGTGTACCTAAAACTAAACAGAGCTTCCATGATCAAAGTTTCTTTCGTAGAACTACTCGTCTGTGGAACACAATATCGTGGGACTGCTTCCCAGCTGACTACAACATGGTCGTCTTCAAGTCCAGTGTAAACAAATTCTTGATGAGCCGTCCTTTTAAATAATCAAATTCTGACCAGTTTGAACCATAATTACCAATCATCATGGTGTTGTCTGACCATCTACCAATCATCATGGTGTTGTCTAACCATCTAACAATCATCATGGTGTTGTCTAACCATCTAACAATCATCATGGTGTTGTCTAACCATCTAACAATCATCATGGTGTTGTCTAACCATCTAACAATCATCATGGTGTTGTCTAACCATCCACCTGGCAATCTCACTAACTCCTCTTCAGTAATCAAATCAAATCTTTCTTGGAGTTCATACATTAGATCCATTGTTCTTTCTGCCTCTCATAAAGTCGGTTCTCTCTATCGCTCAAAACACTTTCTCACACTTGAGGCTATTCTCTATCTCTACAAATCTAATATCAGATCATTTGAAGGTTTTTGATAAGTTGCAGAAACGTATATGTAATTTCTTCTTCTCTGCATCCTCTCTTTCACAGACGTGATGTTGCTAGTTTCAGTCTTTTCTATAAATACTATTATGGCATGCGTTCTTCAGAATTGTCTGATCTGTTCCAACTTGTTGGTCTAGTGGTCTCGATCAATTCGCTGTTTTGATACCTCATTGTAATACTGCTTCCTATTCTAGTAGCTTCTTTCCAATAACTGCAGGCTTGTGGAACTCTCTTTCTGCTGACTGTTTTCCTCCTACCTATAGCATTGGTCTTTGCAATAATCATGTTTCGTTCTTGTCAGCTCCTTACATGAAATAGCTTCATGCCTTTTCTGGAGCGATTTCCATGAAAAGAAAAAAGAAAGACAAAAAAGACATCATCATATCAACGTTCAACTTCAAATTATGTACGTGTGTAGTTTCACATTAGAGCAGCATGTTTCACTTTATCAAATGGCTCTGGAAGTAACATTTTCTTAGCCCATTTATTAGTTCAAAGAACCGCTTACCTTGATTGATCTTATGTCTTTTCAACATTATATTCGACTAGTGAGTCTACCCGGCGTTACCCAGGAACTTCTCTTTCCCCCTCTCCCGTTTCCCACCTCCCTATTCTCAACCCTCCTTTTTTCCTCCCTGTAGTCCATTCCTCTCTCACACACTAAATAATAGATTTCTCGAGGAATGAGTCAGCATTTTCTTTATAAATTAGTACATAAAATAGCTAAAAAATCGACCCCCCCCCTAACGAAACCTGGCCTAGTTGACTCCCAAAGAATGAATTTTTTTTTTAAATTTTAGATACCAGGCAACATTGATCAAGAATATATTAACTTTGTGACTGTTTGTTTCATAGTTTTTAAAAACTCTTTTCTACACACACACACAACTCCCTTTATATAATTGACCAGCGAAAATAGACTCCCTAACGGTCGTCTATTTTTGCTAGGCTGCCGCGTTCTTGGGTGGTGAGACATTTTTAGTTTAAAAAATTTTTTTTTTAATTTGTCTCCGAATATTTTTTGTTTTAAAAGAAAAAAAAAAAATTTTTTTTTTTTTTGGGGGGGGGGGGGTGATTTTTTCCCGCCCAAAAAAACTAAACAAAACAAAAAAATTATAACTGTATAGTGATCAGATGGACGGACAGATTCACACATAGGCACACATGCGAGTTGTCATTATGATTATTGGTGATAGACAATCTCCATCTGAAAATCCCTTGTGGAAAGTTCCCCACCACATACACACACAATTTGTAGATAAGCGCGTATTTCTTAAATAAATCGTCGTAGAGACACGGTTTTCTACGTTCGTGTGACGTCATAAGCGGGTTCTTTATATAACTCTGAGATCCATCCTCCCTCCCTTTCTCTATGCACCTAGCCTAAAATAAAAACAGGTTATACACGTGAAGGATGAATATTACTTCCAAGCACTATGTAACCTGATACCTACAGGGGTGAACATGTACGTGCGAAAGCTGAAATGACACAAGCAGCCTATTGTCCGTGGCCTAGAATTTGGGTTGCATCGAACTTAAAAGCCGCGCACCGAGCGGATTTTAAAGCTTCACTAATTAAAACACTTCTAAATGAAGAAGTTCAATGAAATTTATGTTACTGTTGTATTGTGTATGTTTTTCTTTTCTTTTTTTTTTACTTGTTATTATTATTATGAATAATTAAATTGTGGAGTTGGGCAGAAGAGTACCTTATTGGCAAGTCCTGCTAACATTTTTGTATATTTTTGTATTTGACAATTATTAAAGATGTTTGATTATTATTATTATCATTATTATTAACATAGTATTTTATCATTATTAACATAGTATTTTATTATTATTATTATTATTATTATTATTATTATTATTATTATTATTATTATTATTATTATTATTTCATAGTAGTTTCAACTTTTGGATGTTTTAGTTTGATTTCTTTTCACCATCAGATCAATTCCCTTAATTTTAGGCATTCAAGCTGTACCTTAACACTTTTGCCGTTCCTAACAGGCAAGCCTTTTTCAGAATTGGAAAAGAAATTCTCTCATTAATTTGTTTAAGCCATTTATGGTGACTTTTCGTTATGGTTCCAAGCATTCCAATAACAACGGGAATCACATTGACTTCTTTACAATGAAATTCATGTTACCGTTGTATTTTGTATGTCTTTTCTTTTCTTTTTCTTTACTTGTTATTATTATGAATAATTAAATTTGAGAGTTGGGCAGAAGAGTACCTTATTGGCAAGTACCTTATTGGCAAGTACCTTATTGGCAAGTACCTGCTTCTGATAACCATTGTATCATATATTTTTGTATTTGAAAATTATTAAATAAAAACGTTTTATCATCATTATTATTTGTACTCACTAGGCGTTCTCACACAGATCATCGTCAGTGTTTGCTCACCGACAACAACCAGTGGTATTTCCTGGAGTCTGAGTGACAACAAGTCTCCCCAGATTTCCAGTATTCTTCACCTCTTTTCGATAACGATGCGGTATCGCAACAGCCGCTTACCATTGATTTCTCGCTGGTAAGGACAATTGGTCTTCTCTGGAATTTGGGTGGCAATAAGCCTCCCCAAGGTCCCAGCATTCTCTGCACTTTTCCAGTGGAGGTCTGGTTTGTGCTGTTCCTTCCTCGGTCTTCTCATCCTTCTCGACCCTCTACAAATATTTTGTCTGGTGTCAGCCTAGGCCGGCACCATTTAAAAAATTATTATTATTTCATAGTCGTCTCAACTTTTGGATATTTTTAGTTGGATTTTTTTTAACATCAGGTCAATTCTCTTAACTGTAGATATTCAAGCTGTACCTTAACACTTTTGTCGTTCCTAACAGGCAAGTCTTTTGCAGAATTGGAAAAAAATTGTCTTGTTAATCTGTTTAAGCCATTTATGGTGACTTTTCGTTATGATTCCAAGCATTCCAATAACAACGGGAATCACATTGACTTCTTTACATTTCCATAGTCTAACTAATTCCCATTTTAGACCTTGATATGTTTTTTTTTCATGTTCTTTCTCCTGCACTCTCGTCTTATTATGAAAAATAATTAAATTTAGGAGTTGGCGGAAGAGTACCTTATAGTCTTCTGCTAACATTTGTATATTTTTGCATTTGAAAATTATATAATAAAGACGTTTTATTATTATTATTATTACTTTTAAACTAGGAGTTTTCACACAAGTCATTATCAGTGATTGCTTTCTGACCATAACCAGTGGTGTTCCCTGGAGTTCGAGTGACAATAGGTCTCCTCAGATTTTCAGTATTCTCCACCTCTTTCGATAACCATTGCAAGCAAATTTGTGTTATCGCAACATCCATTTACCGTCAAATTATCGCTAGCAACACCGTTGATTTTCTCTGGAATTAGAGTGACAATAAGCCTTCCTAGGGTCCCAGTACTCTCGCCCCCTTCCAGTGGAGGTCTGGGTCGAAACCTAATAAGAAATGGGTGGCTTGATGAGTAAATTGCAAATTACGGCTAATGAAAACATTGTTTTTATAGATTACTCAATCCCAAAGCCAAGGAATATTTTAACATGTATTTTGCGCCTAATCATCATCATCATCATCATCATCATCATCATCATCATCATCATCATCATCATCATCATCATCGGTTTAATGTCTGTTTTACATGCTGCCATGTGTTGGACAGCTTTAAGAATTTGACTTCCAAACTAACCTATCTCTGTACAGGTTTTTTTATCCCTCTTTTTCTCAAATCCATTTTCGTATGTTTTCCTTGATCTTCCCCGGTGGACTAACCCTACTATCTCAATTGTTCTACATCTACTAACCCAAGAACTCTCATCCATTCTTTCACCATGGTCTATACCATCAAGGCCTTCTGTTCTGCACACATCTCCCAATACTGTTCAGATTTAATATTCTTCTAAGGTCATCAGAACATTACACATCCATCGTATCATTCTCATATCATTTCACTCCATGCAACGCATGTCCTCAACCCTCACTGGCCAGTTTTCACTTCCATACATCATCACACTGTGTACAACAATGCTAACTCTCTGCTGGTTAGTAAAGGCAGAAGTTCCCTAAACTTACTCCATCTACTCCTAACTCTTGCAAGTTATTTATCTACCTCCCACAGTAGTAAGTGGGATTTTATAAGTCAGCACCCTAGAGGAAGAGCACATATGACCTTTAAAAATTGCCTGGGCAGCCCCGTCGGCATTCCCCGGTAGGGGCGCCTCAGGCGATTAGCAATAAACTAACCTTTTCTTAAACGGTGAGAAAGCAAAACCTGGGAGGGTGGACCTCCTAGAACTGCACAGGACAAACTCATAGACCAGCATAAATCAAGCCCCGAAGGCCAAGACGATACCGGTCTATAGGGTGTAGTATCCATCAGAACAGATACTACACTTTCATCTTGGCCAAAAACTCTTGCAATCACACTAGCACCTGCTCCACCTTGTGCTCCAATGGTATCACCAAGGTAACAAAACTTATCAACAACCTCAAAAGCTTCCCCATCCAAATATACTTTGTTTACATCCGAGTTCTCATCCATCTCTATTGTCTTACACTTCTTACACACAAACTGGTTATCCTCTCTCAACCTACCTGTAATTCCACTGAACTTCTTGTAATTCTAGTGCCCTTCTTGTAATTCCAGTGCACTTCTTGTAATTCTAGTGCCCTTCTTGTAATTCCAGTGCACTTCTTGTAATTCTAGTGCCCTTCTTGTGTACCCAATGCTTACAAGTACCACAGAATTGCATCCGACTTCCTTTTCCAGAAACTGAGCAGGGGAACTTTCCTCTACATAATAAACTTTCCTCTACATAATAGTTTATAGAAATTGAAAAATTATCATCCATTAATTTCTTTATTCTTTTAAGGTTATAAACAAATTTAAGTACCCGTATTTCGTTATAATAAAAAAGGAAATGCTTATTTAATTAAAATATTTGTGAATGTACGCAATTAAGATCTTATTTTATTTTTAATTAAAATGGTCCATATTTAACTTGGCATTAGTTTTTAATTTAGTAATACTCTGACATTATTGATGACGTCTGTTTACCAATGTTTTTCCTTAGAATTTGAAATAAAACTTTTTTTAAATGTTTAAAACTATTTTTACGTTATGAACTGCCTCAATTTTATCAATTTTTTTTTGCATGATTTAAAACTTATGTTACTCGATTTATTCTTAACGTGTCGTAACGATAAATTACATTGATTCTTTTTAAAATAAAATGTATTTTTTTTCTTTTAAGTGTGAAAAAGTAAATGAAAGCCAATGACTACACTGAAAATTTATTCATTGAAAATAAACTGATCATCACTTTGGTCTTGTTATAGTAATTTTAAATGTAACCAAATACGTAACTTAAAAATAAATACATCATCATTATTTCATTAAGAAATAAGGAACTTCTGTATCATTGGGGACAGATGAAATTTTTCATTTTTATTTTAGAAGAGTCAGTTGAAAGGGGAGATAATTTAAATTGTTTTTTATTGTTTTTTTTTTTGTAACCATAACCCATAAGGAAAATCCAGAGAATTAGTAAGAAAATAAATTTTAAAAAGGGTACTTATGCAGTTTACTGACCGGGCAGAAATAATAACGTTATAATTTAGAAAGCCATTCTTAACATGGGGAGGAGGGTGATTAACTATTCTGTCTTTTCAGCTAACAATTTAATAAACAGAATATTACTATTTCTCTGGATTTTTCTTATAGGTTATGGTTACAACAACAAAAACAGTTTGAATTATCTCCCCTTTCAACTGACTCTTGAAAATTTAGGATGAAAATTTCATCTGTCCCCAATAATACAGAGGCACCGAAAATAAGTTATCTTGAACTAATACCCAACGCCAGTAATATATCTGGACACTTGTATACTTATACAGTACTGGTCGTTTTCTCTCCTATATTGATGAGTGACTAATTGCATCTGTTCTCCATTATAATAATAGATGGCTAATCCGACTCCAAATATGAATTAGATACTGTCAAGTCTGCTGCAAAGAAGGTGGAATCCTTTTACCGAACTTGAAAACGTCTAACACTTGCCAGTATCTTATATATTACAAAGTATTACAAAGTATACATGAAAAAAGCCTTAGAGAAACAAATGTTAATTATTTGCATATGTTTATATATTTGTATATACAGGATTAACCCCTAAACTAATTAACCGATCATTATTAATTTTAGTAACTCAGCTGCAAGGCATAAGGGGTCCAAACTTGGGCTATATTTACTTTAATTTAGTTTTGTGGCAAGGTGAGTAAAAAGGGGGAAGAAGCTGTTTGTGAAAATCCAGAGTCCATCCGATTTTTGTTAAATATATATATATATATATATATATATATATATATATATATATATAAAGATAAGTGAAAGAAGAGAGATAAATATGTACGAATGACAAATCTATTTGAACTTCGATTGTTCCATGCAAGGTGTACTCGGTAAAAACATGTTTATTTTTCTTTCCTTAAGCCAAGGCTTCGCACCTGGTTTATTGCTTACTAGCAATGAACAGTAACCAAACAAACCCTTCCCCTTCTCTTCTCCCAGCATCAGTCATAGTTGATTTAACTAACCCTATCACCCACCTTCTTTATCTTTTATCTTTATCCCTTCGCCACTTATTCATTTGGCTTTGTCTCCAACCAGAGTTGCCACTTTTTCTTAGACTCGATCGAAGTCATTACTTAAATTCCCGACTGCCTGCGGTTAATATACACAGCTCATTCTCAACTTCTGAAAAACTACTTTCATTCTCGGTCCACGGAAGTATTTTAAAATGGCCCTAATTCTCAAAACTACATCCGAATAAGTGTGTTCCATCTACGATTGAACTAAACATCTTTCTATTGGATTTACTTCATTTTTTAAAATTTTCAATGCTGCCTTCACGAAACCCTTTTTTCCATCTTTAAATCTCCTTTCACCGGACACCTTATCTACGGACATTCACCAAGTGGACAGACTCCATATTTTTACACGCACACTCTTACTCTCCATTACTTTATATTTTTTTCAAATTTTGAATTTTGGATTTTCCACTGCCAACTTATCCATCTATGTAATTCCTTTGATGATAAGATTTTAATATTTGAAAAGCTTTGGCTTAAGGAAAGAAAAATAAACATGTTTTTACTGAGTACAGCTTGCATTGAACAATCGAAGTGGAAATGGATTTGTCATTCGTACATATTTATCCCTCTGCTTTCATTTATTTTTATAATTGCTCTATCTCGTATATTGAGCTTAAACTATTTCACTATAGGTTCTATCCTCTAAAAGTATAATTTTAGTTTCATATTTTATATATATATATTCGCTGCTTCTTTTATTGAAGATATTGATTTTTATGGGTAATACCACCAAACAAACGATTTATCACATGGGACTTCCTAGTAGGAGCAGGTTCGAGACCTCAGCAGGTCTGTCATCTAATTAACCACGTGCTCATCTGGGAGAGGGAGAAGAGTTGTGTATTTTTTGTTTTATTTTCATTCACCCCAAACAAGGCTAATTGCCACTGAGACATAAAGGGGCTACTGCGAATTAGGGGCCAGATTTACAGGGGTCTTTCGTCTGTACTATATATACAGTATTTCAAAAAACGATTTATTTAGTCTGAAAGTTCGATTTGATCTTGTTATAGAACATTACATTTAAATTTCTTCATGTTGCTACAGTCGGGAAACAGGGAGCAGGGAGGGAATTCCAAAGGCAAGTGGTTCGAAGAAAGAAGCTTTCCAGCATTTGGGGACCTCTACACTGAAGGGGTGGGATGTTGCTGATTGTCGGGTTGGTCAGGTGTATATATAGTATTTCAAAAAACGATTTGTTTAGTCTGAAAGTTCGATTTGATCTTGTTATAGAACTTTGTTTTCGATTGTATTCCTAGCCAGACGGACACTAGAAATATAGTATAGATATATGCAAAAGAAGTCGCTTGCTACGATGCGGATACAGCAACACTCAGCAGAATGCACTCGGCAAATAAGAACCCGCTGACTAGACGTGGTGGTCGATGCACATGTTTCTGGAGCTGTCGCAGCTGATTAGCGTGTACGCTTTCACCAGGCCATTACACATTCATTTCAATTGTACCGCAACCAAAGAAGCCAATTGACTTCAATGGCAGAGTTGGTACAGATCGCCAAACCTGAGATGATAGCATTAAAACGACACTCCCCTGATACGTGTAACCGCGATGGCTTTCTACCCCTCTATATATACCACACATCACCAACTACCTATTCTGGACACAAAACCAATAATAAGACGTCAGCGATTCAGAGACAGTCAAGACACTGTCATCTAATTGACCACGCGATCATTAGGGAGAGAGAGAAGAGCCGTGTATTTTTTATTTTATTTTTATTCACAACAAAAAAGGCTAATTAGGGGCCAGATTTATAAGGGTAACCTAAGTTGGGAGTTGTGCATCAAGATGTTTGTTCACATTACATTTAAATTTCTTCATTTTGCTACAGTCGGGAAACAGGGAGCAGGGAGGGAATTCTAAAGGCAAGTGGTTCGAAGAAAGAAGCTTTCCAGCATCTGGAAACCTCTACACTGAAGGGGTGGGATTTTGCTGATTGTCGGGTTGGTCAGGTGTTTTTATGTTGAGGGGACACAAGTGCAGCAAGTTCGTCATAGCATATTATGCTGAAGTACGTGTCAAACAAGCACAAATGGGGTGTCTCTATTTACTTGCCTCCCCACGAGGGCAGAGTTAGACACAAGGTCGGTTTCTAATGTAGGGGAAATACAGCACCCCCTAAAAATAATCTGGATTGAGACAAAAATATAAATTGCTTCAGTCTAGACCGAGGACAGAAAAGATGTGTAGGGACGACAAAGTCATCTCCCTTCAAAGTTACCCCCTTTAAACCTATCTCTTATGCAGGGTTTCGTGATTCAGAGCTGTACCCCTTTAAAAAAGGGTAAAATCCCCAAATCTCGTGAGAACATGTGATCTCATTCCAACTCTCGCAAAGTCTGAGAATGATATTGACCCCCCCCCTCTATTTGCTGTTTTTTATCCGAATGAAGCCGACGTGCTGGGGTCTCGGACCTGCTTCTACTAGAAAGTCCCATGTGAGTAAATTCCTTATATGTTCCACTTTAAAAAATTTTCTTTTCTCTTCATTTCTGCTGAGGATGCCAGACATTTATTCACTACTTCAGAAAGCCATCGTTTTAGGATTCCCATTAAGTGAAATTGTTTGAATCTCTTTGGCACTTGGTTCACCGGGTATATTCGCCAGGTAGTTTTAAAATTCTTTTTTATGAGCCCGGTAGCTCCTATGATTACTGGAACGATGGAGATCTTCCTAAGATTCCAGTTTCTTTTCATGTACTTATTATCTTCTTCTTCTCAGCTCTATTTGAGCCAGCATCATTAGGGACACTAACTTCAACTAGGGTTGATACTCTCTTTCTCTTGTCCCATATCACTATGTCAGGTTCAACTGCTCCGTTTTCTAAGTATGTAGCTGTAGGAATTGCATAGTTATAGTGAATAGTGTATGACTTATTTACCGTGGTTCCTTCTGATATATGTTCCCAGAACTTGCTGCTACAGGGGATATTCAGTTTTTTGCAGATGGTCCAGTGGACTCTGTATAGTAGCAGAATTGGATGTCAAGTGGCTCACACTCTCTTTTCTTCTGCGTTGCACTTATTGTCGTTGCTGAGACCACTCATCTTCTAAAGACCAAGGATCGCTCCCAAAAGAAACCCTTAAACAAAAATACACAAAAAAAACCTTTACATACATCTTACATAGAACCTACTTCCTCAAAGGAAACAAAGATTTTAAACTTAGTCAGTCAGCCATATTGGATTTATAATTGAGAGTAAAAAACATAATACGTTTAATCTTAATAACTTTGCAGGTTGGATTATCTAATACTTAATGGAATGTAACAAGCAATTTTTTTTAAATATCAAAAAGCTATTATAATGACATAGTTTAGATAGGACATACAATAATTTAAAACTCAGAGATACGAAAGTGTGGTACATAAAACGTGCCTAAATGGATTTTTAAAGGTGTCATTTGCTGACGTCATACAGAATTTATGATATTATTTACGTGTTATGTTCCATCATTTAATAATCAATAAAGTGTATTAATCAACATTATCTATCTGAAAAGCTGCATAAATGAAAGATCCATGTTTATTTTGGTTGTTTGTTTGTGCATGAAACGGTCATCAAGTTACACTGAATATTTTGTAATTTCGGTAAAGAAAAATTGAATAAAGACTTGGTCATTCGAATTTCACATACTATTGTTTACTTATATATGCTCTGTTAAATGTTAACATTCATCGAGTTTTACCTTCAATAGGTTTGGTCAATTAAAAAAATATATACTCAATATATATATATATATATATATATATATATATATATATATATATATATATATATATATATATATATATATATATAGTCTTAAGGGTAATGTATTATTATTATTATTATTATTATTATTATTTATTTATTTATGTATATATTAGTGAAATTGAAGCTGAATTATTTCTACATTTGATTATTGGGGAAGTGGTCATTTGATCAGTACCACTTTAGAGCCATGAATTTTATAACTGTCCTGTTTTTAAATCTCCGAAACAGTTACATGGTAAACAACTGATGATCCCCATTTTAATATTTCACGCTCAAGTTAAGGTCTCCTGTTTTTGTTTCACTGTTAGATACTTGAATCCCCTTTTTTAATTGTGAATTTTCCAGCGGTAAGTCAGCTTATGAATGTGCTAAGTCTGCGATATTTTGGATTGGTTAGTATGCCTGTGAATTTAAACTGCATTTTCTTTCTTTGTTTAAAATGACTCAAAGCTTCTTTAGACTATATATAGTAAAAATGTTATTTATACGAACATTTTTGGTTACATATGTGCATACATGTTTCAGCTGTGCCCTCTTTCGAGAGCCAACTTTCTCAGGCTTTTAGAAATAATGAAAGTTGTCACTCAAAAGAGAGCGCAGTTGAAACATGTATGCACATATGTAACCAAAAATGTTTGTATAAATAAAAATTTATACTAAAAACAGTTCTATTTGTTATTGAGCACTTTTCATAAACACTGGAGTTTCTAGGAAACAAAAGTAATACATGTACTATATATATATATATATATATATATATATATATATATATATATATATATATATGGAATAAATTTATGGTCTACCCAACCATAGAGACAGACACCTGTTTGATCATCATTTCACTGTTTTTTTCCCCTTTTTTCTCTCCTACTGCCACCACCCACCTCCCACCGTGCACCACCGGTTCTTCAGTACACTGACGAGGGCCGAAGGATTACGGCCGAAAATTTTGTTCTCTTTTCTTGGAGAAAAAACTTTTTTCTATATAAGGGAAAATTGTTATTCCTAACATCAAAATATAGAAAATAAATTGTGAAAATACATAAAAATATATTTTTCGCATTGATTTTTTACACACACACACACACACACACACACACACACACACACACACACATATATATATATATATATATATATATATTAAAACTTAAACTGCATTTTCTTTCTTTGTTTAAAATGACTCAAAGCTTCTTTAGACTATATATAGTAAAAATGTTATTTATACGAACATTTTTGGTTACATATGTGCATACATGTTTCAGCTGTGCCCTCTTTTAAGAGCCAACTTTCTCAAACCTTTAGAAATAATGAAAGTTGTCACTCAAAAGAAAGCGCAGTTGAAACATGTATGCACATATGTAACCAAAAATATTTGTATAAATAAAAATTTATACTAAAAACAGTTATATTTGTTATTGAGCACTTTTCATAAACACTGGAGTTTCTAGGAAACAAAAATAATACATGTACTATATATATATATATATATATATATATATATATATATATGGGATAAATTTATGGTCTACCCAACCATAGAGACAGACACCTGTTTGATCATCATTTCACTGTTTTTTCCCCTTTTTTCTCTCCTACTGCCACCACCCACCTCCCACCTTGCACCCACGGTTCTTCAGTACACTGACGAGGGCCGAAAGATTACGGCCGAAAATTTTGCTCTCCTTTCTTGGAGAAAAAACCTTTTTCTATATAAGAGAAAAATTGTTATTCCTAATGTCATAATATAGAAAATAAATTGTGAAAATACATAAAAATATATTTTTCGCATTGATTTTTTACACACACACACACACACATATATATATATATATATATGTAAATTATAACTAAAAGGTAAACTTTTAGAGAGTTGGACCTATTGTGAAATAAGGAAAGCTCAATATACTGGATAGAGCAAAAATATGGTACGTCAATGAAAATTAGTAAGACCTGCAAATGGAAGCAAATCGGTATTTTCAGTTGTTCAAAACAAGGAGTAGTTTAGTTAATAAAAACATTTATTTTTCATCTCTTTCTTTCCTTAAACCAGGTTTTTCAAAGATTAAAATCTTATCACCAGCGGAAAAATTATGATTGATAAGTTGACAGGGTAGGACTGTCAAAGTTCCAAATTTGAAAAAGTTTTCTTTTAAAATTAAAAATTAAAAAAATTAAAAAACTTCTATAAAAAAACCTTCCAAAAAGTTCAAACGGGCATGGGAATCACCAATAACGAAATCCAAAAAACGTAGGGCTCAGAAATATTGGTAAATCCAGAGGAATCTGTATAAAAATCCAACGACGGCGATTTCACTCAGGTCTGTTGTCCATGGAGAGGAATCAAATAAAAGCGGCCATTTCAAGGAAAACAATATTCTTCCTGTTTTCAGTTAAGCGTATTCCAAGCGTATTTTTCCTCTGATGATAAGATTTTAATCTTTGAAAAACCTGGTTTAAGGAAAGAAAGAGATGAAAAATAAATGTTTTTATTAACTAAACTACTCCTTGTTTTGAACAACTGAAAATATCGATTTGCTTCCATTTGCAGGTCTTACTAATTTTCATTGACGTACCATATATATATATATATACAAAGAGAGAGAGCAAGACAAAGAGAGAAAGTAGAAACTTTCCAAAGCCACATCATGTGCTTCATTACTGATCATAAACTATCTGTTCAGATCAGTATCGCAGAGTCGCGAAAACTCACTGACATCCTATCAATATCCTCTGTCATAAAATGTAAAGTCTTGAGATTTATTGATCACATTAAACGTTCCAGTGTACGGCTATGCAAAATATGCGTTGACGGCAGTCGGTTGATACAAGGCAGTTGGTCAAAAGGTAGACAAAAAAATGGATAGACAACGTTTGTGAATGGACGAACATTAGCATAAATCAAGCGAACACCTTTGCCAAAGACCGTAGGGCTTGGAGGACATTTAGACATATTAGTGCCTGTTCTGCAACTAGCAAAACGTTTAATAATAATAATAATAATAATAATATATATATATATATATATATATATATATATATATATATTAAACATAAAGAAAGAAAATTGCACGATTGTTGATTTTCAAAATATTTTACTTAAATATACAGGGTGGACCAAAATAAGGGTCCTATCTTTACATTTGAATAACTTGAATTTGAATAACTTTCACAAAATAAAAGTTAAACTCACCAAACTTTATGTGTGTGTAGACTGACCCTTCCGAGATTTTTTGAAATAAACAAAACAAATTTTAGCCGAAAAACACTTCTTAAAACTTACAAAAACTAAAGTATTGTTTTTTACACTGTTTTGAGTTTTTTAAGCAAAAATAATGTTTTCTAAATGAGGGTACGTTCCTTAGGGCTAATACGGCTCATGCTTGCTTCGGAAGGGGTCCTTTACTTATTCTAAAAAAAAAAAAAAAATCAATAAATAAAAAAGTTATGAATTTTTAAAAATAGGACCCTTATTTTTGCCCACCCTGTATATATTATTTAATAATGAATATTTAATTATTATCTACATACGTATATGTGTCATCCTTACGGAATCATCAGTGTAGAGATAGCCGTTCAAACCAGTCGTATGATTCAGATCCGGGACAAGAAGAGAAACAAATCCTATTTATGTGTCAAGTAGACTGACAACTATAGTCAGCCATCATAACAGTGTTCAACAGGAAGGTACTTGTATTTATAGCTTAGATCTGAAAGCTTCTATTATTACTTATTATTAAAAGGGCCCTACAAATAATTATTTAATAATAAATATATATATATATATATATAAACATAAAGATAGCGGCAAAATGCCTTCAAAGAACCATGTGTTAGATGCAGATATTTTTATTAAAATCAAAATCAAAAATAAAATTTTTCTTTTTTCTTTTTCATCTTGACTTTTTTATCTAATAATTTCGCTTGATATAACAGGCCTCGTCAGAGCTTTAGACAAATAAAAGTATTAACCTTATTTTTTTGTAACAATTCTTCCTGGTCTTGTAGAAATGACGTCCGATTTTGTGTGGACTAACGGTGTAAGTGTCTCTTTTAAATTGAACTTAAATCGCGCATGGTCGCTGGTAGGTATAAATTTGGGAAAGTTCATTTTTTTAAGCATCTTTAGAATTTTAAACATAAAGAAAGAGGCAAAATGCCTTCATAAAAACCATGTGTTAGATGCAGATATTTACACCGTTAGTCCACACATCGGATGCCACTTCTACAAGACCAGGAAGGATTGTTACAAAAAAATGCGTCTGTTCAGTCTTGAGAAACAATGGATACCCCCTGTAAAGGTGGCTGTGCATGTAATTATGAAGCAAGGGTTGTGCAATCTCCAACCACACCTCTTCTTTGTTGCCACTTCTTGAATCCAGTGGCAACAAAGATGAGGTGTGGTTGGAGATTGCACAACCCTTGCTTCATAATTACACGCACAGGAGAAATCCAGAACGACGGAGAGCATATACAGCACTTGGTATTCCCAAATGATCACCCGTTTAGTACTGACCAGGCTCAACGTTGCTTAACTTCGTTGATCTAATTGGGACTGATGTGTAAACGTGATTATGCTGTATATAACACACACACACACACACGCAGACATTGAGTTTTATATATAGAGATTTTATCTTTGTTAGAGATTTTGATGTTTTGAATCACAAAGGAATTTTTCAATGCGTAATGACCATTAAGATGAAAAATAAGTATGAACTGTTGTTATATTTGTGATTTATGTGTGGTATTTGACGTAAATCCGTGTTTGTTGGAATGAGATTGCACATTCTTCCAAGAGAATTCTTTGAAATCAGTTTTTATCACAGAAACGATAAAGAACTGAATTTCCAAATTGACTTTTCATGTTTGTTATTATCTTGGAATTAGCGTTTATTGTTTTATGGCGTATTAAACTTTTGTTGTTGTTTTTTCTAAATGACGAAACACATTAACATTGTAAAGCTCCACATGGCATGATGAGAGAATGGCGGGAATAAGGTTTTTGGTTCTGTTTAGTCTTAGGAGGTCCACCCTGTCAGGCTTTACTTTTTCTCTTGGAAGGGATCAGCTTATTGCTAATCGCCTCAGGCGCCCCTACCAAGGAATGCCAACAGGACTGCTCAGGCATTCTTTGTAAGCTAGAGTGCACTTCACCTGGTGCGCTGGCTTTTCAAAACCACACCTGACCTTGTCTCTAACCTCTTGCAAAGGAGTTCAATAAACATACTATATTAATGGTTTCTCTGTCTTCGTTTCTCTGCTGGAGAATGCAATTGAAAACTGCTATCTAGTACCTAAATAGAAAGAATGGAATCGCCCATTTTTCTTATAAAAGAACGAGAACTAATGAAATCTATGGAGTACTGATCTATGGAGCACTGTTGTCATATTTGGGCTGGTGAATCTCTCTCCCATTTGAGGGTTCTTGATAAGGTGCAGAAACGTGTCTGTAATTTGATTGGCCCACCCTTTCTTCTTCTCTGCACCCTCTCTTTAACATATGTGATGTTGCTGGTTTCAGTATTTTCTATAAATACTATTATGGCATGTGTTCGTCAGAATTGTCTGTTCTATTTCCTGCTTCCTTTGTTCCAGCTCGTTTGACTTGTTGGTCTAGTGGTGTCCGTCAATTTGCTGTTTTGATAACTCATTGTAATACAGCTTCCTATTGCAGTAGCTTCTTTCCAAGAACCGCAGACTTGTGAACTCTCTTACTGCTGACTGTTTTCCTCCTACCTATAACCTTGTCTTTTCAAGATTACGGCTAATAGGCAGGTGTTAGTGTGATTGTAAGAATTAGTAGTGGATGGAGTAATGGAATTTCTGCAATTACTAACTAGCAGAGTGTTATCAATGTCGACCAAGGAAAATCTCTATCAGGTATGTGTACATAGTGTGATGATATACGGAAATAAAAGCTGGCCAGTGAGGGTTGAGGACATGCGTTGCATGGAAAAACTGATATGAGAATGATATGATGGATGAGTAATGTGAGTCTTAAAGACAGACTTAGTTCTGATGACCTCAGAGGAAGATTAAATCTGGACAGTATAGGGAAATGTGTGCAAAACAGGAGAGTCAATGGTATGACCAAGTTGAAAGAATGGATGAGAGTTCTTGGGTTAGCAGATGTAGAACAGTTGAGGTAGCAGGTTCAGTTCACAGGGAAGGCCAAGATAAATATGGGAGGAAGTGATTAGAATGAACTTGAGAGAAAGATGGATATATAAAGACCTGGTCAAAGATAGTTTGGAAGTCAATTTCTAAAAGCTGTTATGCACATGCCAGCATTAGCTTTCAAGGACAGCATGAAACACTGTTTCAAACGTGCGGGAATCCTTCTCATTCGTTGAGATTCTCAAGTTCACACCTACATGTGAATTAATGTTATTTTTTATTGCAGGATATCACACTTTTTTTTCTGTGGACGCGAGAGAAAGCAATTGATTTGAGTATGTCACATTTCCAAAGAAAAGAAAGAAGTTAAAAGGAAAGAAGTAAGCTAAATAAATGGAGAAATATATATATATATATATATATATATATATATATATATATTTCATGCTTGCCAGATTTTAAAAGTTAGATCTAAATAGCATTTAAGTTGATAAATCAAACTTGGATTCAAATTAGCTAATTTTCATTTGTTATTCTTGTGCTATGTTTCTTAAGTTAATACTAAAAAGAAAAATAAACTGTAGAGAATACGTCTTATTCATTTATTACGAGTCAGCATACCTTATATTCTTTTATTTCTCTTACATATTTTCTGGTTTACCGGGCCATATAGCATAATGGTTAGTGTTCGCTAATGGGTCGGAAACCCGGGTTCAATCCTCGGTCGAGTCATACGAAAGCTTAAAAACTACTTGATGCTCCACATAATAAGGTGAAGACCAAGAGTGCGTCCCATACATTGATGTATAATGGGGCGCCATGAAAAGGAAGCCTTATGGTCATTTTTGACTATAGTCGACCACTTTATTTTACTGTCTAGTTAAATTACACAGTAAACACCCTATTTTTCAGAGCCAGTATTCTCCATGTACGTATGATATCAAAGTGTTTTTTTGCATTGTCTGTTTTACGGCATATATAAAGGAATGGTATACATATAGTCGTAACGTGCTGACAAACATATGTACAGGGTGTCCCGTATATGTATGCACACTTAAACAGCTAATAGATTACTTTTTAATTCTTTTTCAACTTAAATGTTTTTGAATAATGATGTTAGTTTGTAGCAGTCACCAATAGGGACTACTTTTGAATGCGTAATCACTGTCCCTGTGAGCTGGTTTGTCCAATCAAATCACAGGGTGCAGTAATATCGTTAGTTCCCTAAGGGACTACTTATGTCCCCTTAGGGTTCGAGGAAATAGATCAGACGACCTCCCGGCACCAGCTTGGACACATCACAGAGAGCATCAGCGAGGAACGAGGAAACGCCCTCTCTCCGCCGCAGTCGCCACTTGACGACTACTACCATCTTCACCTGAAGAAATCCACGGGCAGCCCTAAGAACTCTTATATTCTTCCTCTTCCTCAGACGGACACCGTCTCACTCTCATCTACCTATACCAAACGGTATAGGTAACCTTGAGTTAATAAAACCCCTTTTTGTTATAGTTACAGAAATACTTTTCGTTGTTCCGTTTCTTTACGAGAAGATAAAAGGATAACCCCTTTCATCCTCTCATCATATCCTTACAAGTTAACTTAGTTTTTTCGTCTTCTGTCTGAAATTTGAAGTGGTCCGCATTCGATATGTATGTGTGAATTTGGGGGGAAAGTATTAATTGTAGGCGAATGTCTACTTTAGTTTGAGCTGTTGGGGATATTGATACCTTTTCCATTGGTATTGAGCCGTGCATCAACAGAGTTCAAATCTATTTCATTTACACAATCCACATCTAATTATTTAATACATTTATATAGGGCAGGGGCGGGCAACCTCCGGCCTGTGGGCCACATCCGGCCCGCGAAGGCTTAGCGTCCGCCCCGCCACCCTGCTATGCTTGATTATTGCAATCCGGCCCGCGGACCTCCTAGTAAAACTCATATCATTTTGTGACATAGACGTAAAAGTAGGTTTCGATTAACATTTACAGTGGGATAAAAATGTATGAATAGCAGCGAGCGATGATGCATGTATATTTCATTTTTCTTTAACTATTAATTTCAAATCGTTGGCCTGAGATAAAAATAGAAAAAGAGAAAGAGAGAGGCAAAGAGGAAACGAGAGACGAGGTAAAGGCATAAAACAGAGAACTTATGTGAGGTGTGTCAAAATGAATGCTGGATCAACTTGCTACTTCCCCCGTCATTATTCTTTATGATTCCAAAATAGCTCTTCGTCGGTGCCTTTTATAACATCACATAAAGAAATCTCTTGAGAAAAAATATCAGATTTGTAGAGTGTTCAATGCAATTTCTGTACAATTTATTCATGTAAACAAAATTTAGTACTTCTGAGATTTCGTTTTTTCACTCCGGCCCGCGATCTCCTTCCATAAGTCTCATCTGCCCCTCACTCTGAAAAGGTTACCCGCCCCTGATATAGAGGGTACCACACAAGAAAACAGTGGTGTTATTTAAAGTTTAAATAAAATCTTGTGGCATTTTTCTTTAGGAGAGGAAGTCATCATGTAAATACAGGGTGGGCAAAAATAAGGGTCCTATTTTTAAAAATTCATAACTTTTTTATTTATTGATTTTTTTTTTTTTTTAGAATAAGTAAAGGACCCCTTCCGAAGCAAGCATGAGCCGTATTAGCCCTAAGGAACGTACCCTCATTTAGAAAACATTATTTTTGCTTAAAAAACTCAAAACTGTAAAAAACAATACTTTAGTTTTTGTAAGTTTTAAGAAGTGTTTTTCGGCTAAAATTTGTTTTGTTTATTTCAAAAAATCTCGGAAGGGTCAGTCTACACACACATAAAGTTTGGTGAGTTTAACTTTTATTTTGTGGAAGTTATTCAAATTCAAGTTATTCAAATTTAAAGATAGGACCCTTATTTTGGCCCACCCTGTATAAGCAGAGAGAGAATGAAAGAAACGAAAGCGGGTAGTGGGGGATCAAACAACACCGAGCGAGAGAGGGTGAGAGTAAAAGACAGAAATTTAGTAAGTGAGAATTGACTTGCTGAGTAAATTGCACATTATGGCTGATTAGAACAAACTTCACTACTTAAAACAGTAACTTAAAATAATAAACATTTAATTCGTAACTTTGTTGTAAACACGAAACGAAATCTTTCTCATTTATTCACATAGAGAGATAAACATTAACATTTTAGTAATTTCGATACAAATGTATTTATATTTTAAATGTGACCGTCAAGGAAGAAAAAGAAAGAAGAAATCAATTTGCCTTTTCACTTGCAATTTAGAAATAGATCACAACTTGTTGAACATCAAGTCGATCCCTCAAAAGAAAGGGACATTTGAATCCAAGTGCTAAATAATTGTCCAGTAAATAAAACAATATTGAAAAATCGAACTATTTGTTGTATTTAAATTTTTTTAAATCATTTAATTTTAAAAACAATAAAGAATAATAGTTAATTAATAAAATGTTCTATTTCAAAACCAATATGCAAATTAGTTAACCTTGCGACTGATCTCGTATATATATAGCAGTATATTAAAAAAATGAGTAAATTGCAAATTATGACTAATTAGAAGAATTAAAATGGATTAAAAAAACATAACTCAATCCAAAAAGCAAGGCATACGATTTAAAATATATAGGAGAAAAGCTTTCGGGAAACAAAGAGTTTGTTTTTTTATTACTGGACCTCATATCGCAAATGATATTTTTAACTTTCCTTTCATGGCAAAATTTGTAAACATGATTATATTTGAAATTACACACCTACCATTGACTCATTATTTAGAACAGAGGATTTTTTTCAGAATTCATTTTAGATGGTGGGGTTGTCTGACTTGCTATGTACTTTCCAATGTCTTTCAAATACTTATTTGTATTATTTCAATATGATAACTAGAGACTGAAATATCGCAAGTTAAACAAAAAAAACGTGGTAATTTCTGATGCCTTAATAAAAAAGAAAAACACCAATCGCTGATTTTGCTTTTTTTTAATTTTCTTTCTTTAATCCCCCCCCCCGTAGATTATTGGGCGTTAAGAGTTGGGTAGACATTAAGAAAATGATACCGAACTTTTTAACATCAAAGACGTTAGCGGAAAACGGAAAAGTTTTTAAAAAGAACAAAGGCAAGTAAAAAACATATAAATCGGTATAGAAATCAGAAAGGATAAAAAGAAAGGAAAAGTCTCATAGGAATAGATTTGCGTTCTCCTTTCCCTTATTTGTCAAGAAAACTTTTGTGTGACAGAACGGATATATATATATATTTACAAATAAATTCACATTGTTCTTTATTATAGAGTGTCGGATAAGAGAAAAGCTTTCGGGAGACAAACGTTGATTAACTCATCTTTAGTATAATAATAGAAATATAGAAACGTTGTCTCGTTTGGGATTGATTGAAGTTGTGCCACTTCGGTTTCTTTTCCTCTTTTAAGCGTCACTCATATATTTTTTATCGGATGCCATAATTAATTCATCTGATGAGAATCACGAAGAAAAAACTGTAAGCATAAATTAATAATAAATTATTCCAAGTCGAGCATAAGAGATACCAACATAATATTAGAAGAATACAAAGAACACATAATATAACAACAAAGTCAACCAAATACAACATGTAATATATATCTTATAGATAAAGTAAAGTTAGAGCGTCCCCTATTTCTATGACCGGTATGGATTCGTAAATAAAAGTTACATATAGAATTCTGCTTTGTGTGCAGAAGAGAGAGAGAGAGAGAGAGGGGATAGATACTGTATAAAATAAAAGCAGTGGGTAGGGAACTTCTGCTATTACTAATTAGCAGAGCGTCACCATTGTCGACCAAATGAAGAGTCTATCAGGCATGTGTACACAGTGTTATGGTGTATGGAAATCAAACCTGGCTAGTTGAGGATAGACGTTGCATGGAGAAAAATGATATGAGAATGATAAGATGGATGTGTACTATGAGTCGTAAAGACGCACTCAGATCTGATGACCTCAGAGGAAGATTAAATGTGGACAGTACAGGGAGGTGTGTGCAGAACAGGATAATTCGATGGCATGGCTATGTTAAAAGATTGGATGATAGTTCTTGGGTTAGTAGATGTAGAACAGTTAAGGTAGCAGGTTCAGTTCAGAGAGGAAGGGCAAGGAAAAACATGGGATGAAGTGAGAAGGATGGACTTGAGAGAAAGATGGATAAACAAAGACCTGGCAAAGATAGGAAGCCGTCTAACACCTGCTAGCATGTGAAACGGATGATGATGATGATGATGATGATGATGATGATGATGAGGGTGGTGACGACGACAACGATGATGATGATGATGATGATGATGATGATGATGATGATGATGATGATGATGATGATGATGACGACGACGACGACGACGACGATGATGATGATGATGCTGCTGATGATGATGATGATGATGATGATGATGATGATGATGGTGGTAGTGGTGGTGATGATGACGACGATGATGATGATGATGATGATGATGATGATGATGATGATGACGACGACGACGACGACGACGACGACGACGACGACGACGACGACGACGATGGTGGTGATGATGATGATGATGATGATGATGATGATGATGATGGTGGTGGTGATGACGACGACGATCATGATGATGATGATGATGATGACGACGACGACGGCGATGACGATGGTGGTGATGATGATGATGATGATGATGATGATGATGGTGACGACGACGACGACGACGACGACGATGATGATGATGATGATGATGATGATGATGATGATGATGATGATGATGATGATGATGATGATGATGATGATGTGCCAGTAAGTTTAGAAGTTCGTCCCAATACGCGCTCAAACAAGTTACCCATTTTCAAACGTTGTGAAGTCATGGATTTTTACCCCAATTTTACCAAAATATGAAAAGGGATTAGAAATATAAAGTCAAGTAGATAAAAACAGAAATCGATCTACATTCAATATTCTTGAAGTCATTGAAATAAAATTTGTGCTGTATCAATTATTTTGTCTAAACCCTTTATACCAACTTTTTTTATTCGATCTGTGTCGACAAGTTCAGAGGTCCGCAGCATGATGCGTGGTTTTTCATGCCCCACGTGAGACACTTTGTAATAGAATGTATTTATTTTACCCCCATACAACAAAGATACTGCAATTTTGGCACCATGAAGGAATTGTTTGATGACGTCAAGGTGGAACTTATAATCTCCTTTCTGAAGAAAGTAGGCTTATACTCTAAAATCTAATATCGGAAAACCAGAAGAGTAAGCGACACAAAGTCAGCAGCAAACGGTGTTCTATCAGATTTAGTTCCTGATATTAAAAACATCATGTTTTGGGTCGCTTACTCTTCTGATTTGCCAAGTTTTGTACTAATTTTTGTTTATTAATTCATTTATAAGATTATAAGGTGAAAGTACAGAATAGTTAACAAAGCCTCCTCTTCTCCCCATGTTAAAAATGGCTTTCTAAATAATAAAGGAAAATATCATAAAATGTCTTCGTTTTTTTTTTATTTTAAATAATTTCTTTTACAAAAGTAAGTAATTAGAAGGCCATTCTTAACATGGGGAGGGGCTTTGTTAACTATTCTGTACTTTCACCTGACGATTTAATAAATAAATTAACCAATTTGGGAAACCGAAACTCTCGCCAGATGAAGTTTAATATAAGGAACTAAATCCGACCTTCTTCAGGTGCATCTTGTTGAAGTCAAGAATTTCGAACTGAACCCTTTATTTAATCTGAGGGGGTAGATTGTTCTGTCAGACTCGGGAATCTGGAAAGGACCCATGGCGCAACGGATAAAAGTGCTAAGTTATGATCAGTTCTAAGTGACAGTCTTTTTGAGGTTGACAGTTCAATCCTTAGTATCGGCGATACTAAGAATACAATTACCAATTACTTAAGACTGACAGAATGAGAGCAAGTTACCCGTGTAGACAAAATAAACGATTCCATTCGCAATTCTGTACCAATTCCCGAGTTCGGCATAAAGATTCCTGAGTTAAAAAAGACGCACCTGAAGAAGGGCAGAGGTTGTATCGATCGAAACGTTGATAACATGCAGGATGAGAACAGTGGTCCGAATAATCCACAATGTATATGTTAATATATTTTTATGTATAGAATTTACTCCTAAATTAATTAAACAATCATTATGAATTTGGGAGCACTGCTGCTATATATATATATATATATATATATATATATATATATATATATATATATGATAATTTTTATTTACACAGACATGTACAAAATCTGCGACACTGGCATGTCGATGTCATCGATCAACAGTTATTATAAACTGAGATCTCATCAGGAAGAGTTAGAATCCGATCTAAACCTCAGATCATATTTGGAGAGAATGAAGTCTATATATATATATATATATATATATATATATATATATATATAGTAAGCTATGAAAATATATTTATGACAATTAAGCTACACAGAGGCTCCCGCGTTTCATCCCCGGGGGGGGGGAATCTTCAGGCTAAAATGCATGGAGTTATTTTTACCGGGTGTTTTTATATACACGACTAGCTAGTTAACCAATCAGATTCTTTGTTGTTCTCTAAGCCAATCGTTGGGCTTCCTATGAAGAAAGGTCTGGTTAGTGTTACTGTGTAGCTTAATTGCCATAAATATATGTTCATAGCTTACTACCTAGCTCTACTTACGTATTGAGCACTGTTGAAGTAAATACTGAAAATTGATACATAAAAAATTATATCTCCTTATAAAATTTTATGTGGATACATGAAATAGTAATATATATATATATATATATATATATATATATATATATATATATATATATATATATATATATATATATATATAAAAATATATAGTAACACGAAATTACATAATCATCGATGCAATAATTTATTTCAACCTTGTGGTATTGTCAAGCATCCAAGTTCGATGATTACATTTTTGAAACTGAAAAAAGGAAAATTCACACTCGACAATTCAAATATAATTAGAGAGAGAGAGAGAGAGAGAGAAAGAGAGAGAGAGAGAGAGTGGTAACATATCTAATACATATTTAGAGAGAGGGGGAAATTTGAAGCATATTTGAAGAAATTGGGAAATTGTAAAAGGGGCAGGGAGGGTATTCAATGTCTCTCAATGAATCAGGTTAGGGTGTCAAGAATCACAAGTCTTAAAACCCGCCACTGCCCCTTGGAAAGTGACATCTACTGTCTAGCCACTAAAGAAGTATATTTGGGTGGGGAGAGACATAAGAAAAGATTTGAAAACAGACACTAGACATCCAAGGTCAGAGACCATGTCACATATATACACATACACAGGCATGTATACACACGTACATACACACACATATGTACATACATACACACATATATATATATATATTTATATATATATATATATATATATATATATATACGCACACATACATATATACACACATATACATATATATACATCTACAGAAACACACACGTATATATATGCAGTCCACATCCATCCACAAATAAAGCAATTTAATTCACGTGTTTTTAACGTGTTTCCTGAAGAAAACAATCGTAAAACCATATTATTATAAGTAAATCATTTGATTATATGACAATAATAAACTCTAAGAAATCAACTGATAACATTATAAAACAATATTCCAAATTAAAATAAATCATCAGATTATATGAAAATAACAATAGTAATACTAATACTGATCTTAATAGTACTATATTATATGATAGCCCACTCGATCATCTAAAATAAGTCACAGGACCATAATATCACAACAATAATAATACCACTACCAATAATAATCACAATAATATCCAAGAAAGTATCGACAATATTATAATTATATCTATAAAAGCTAAAATACAATATATATATATATATATATATATATATGTATGTATATGTATATATGTATATATTTTTGTGGCTTATATATATATGGTTATATGTAAATATATATATATATATATATATGATTTTATGAAGGCTTACCAAAGCATTCCTTTCAGGACACCAATGATCACCATTAAAGATATTTTTTCTTACAAATATTATTTATTCAAATTAAATGTTTTTTTCCTACACGTGTTTCACTACCAAGCAGTTACTTGTTTGGCAGATCATCAGGGAAATTAAATGTCTGGAATACTGGTTTCCACTGCCGACAATACACAATGTGGCGTTGCAATAGTTGAGGAAAAAAAATAAAAATAAAAGTCAAAATTAAAAAACAAAACCATATATATATCAGCCACAAAAATATATACATATACATACATATATCAGTTATAAAACATATATATATAAGAAATATATAGTCATTACATATCTATGCATACATATACACACATGCACAATATACCTATTACCCCATACATACACATACATACATACATACATACATAGATACATACATACATACATACATACATACATACATACATACATACATACATACATACATACATACATACATACAATCTTGTCATATCCAATTCAGTATCTTCACCGTTACTGATCTAAATGTATCTCGGATTGCGTGTTGTTGGTTATTTTAAATTTACATTTATGTCTGCATTTTTCCATTAGTTCATCTCTTTTATTCAGAAGATTAACGTGTTCGTATTTCAGGATTCTTATTTTTTCCTCCAAACACAAATTGCATCTTTGCCTAAATCCATTTGGAACATCAGAATAACATAGGATTGACCAAGAAACCACTGGGGACCAGTTTTCCTTTTTCAGTAACCACCATTGTTTCGCTAACTCCGTTTTGTTCTTAAGTTCTGGGTTTACGAATGAGTGTTTGTGGTCATAGAAACGCTGTTTCCAGTTTCTCACGGAAATGCCGATATATACTTTCTTATCCCTGTTGTTATCTTCCGGACATATATATATATATATATATATATATATATATATATATATATATATATATATATATATATATATATATATATATATATAATATTTATAAATAAATATTAAATTATTAACACCTACAGACGCTCGCATTTCAAGCTTATTGCTCTCATCAGTGCAGGAAAGTAACAATTCCAGACGGTCGGGAGGCGCGAACCCGGTTCACAGAGTCTGCAAGCAGTCGCCATATCCACTCGGCCAACAGAAACTGTTACGTAATTAAAAAAAATTAAGATCTATATGTACCTAGAAGCGGGCACAGATAGAAGACTAGTCGAGAGTGTTCTACGAACGTATTCGGAACTTTGCATTAGAGCTTTTTGCCAGTCTATTTTTAACATCCCCGAGAGTGCTGAACTTTAATTTTTTAAAGGGGTATTTAGGCAGTATCCTTTCATTTAAGCAAACATTGTTAAACACAACAGAATTCTCTGGTTGATTAAAAAAATGTTAATTTTTTCAATTTTTCTAATGATCTTTTTTGTGTCAAAATCAAAAAAATTATTATATGTTCCATATGTATCACAAACGTTTTTGTGTCTTCCTTGAATCATCTTCAGGTAACAAAGACAAATGAACAAAAAAACTGAAGAGAAGAATAGAATTTCAGAAAAAACCTGACGTCAGAACGAACCAGTGCAGTTCCAGGAGAGACGTTAACAATTTAAATTACGGGACACCAGAATTAATGTCACAGGATGAATTGTATTACATTAAGCATTTTTAAAATATAGGAAACATATATATATATATATATATATATATATATATATATATATATATATATATATTTATTCATTTTGGTAAAGAAAAATTAGTACAACATTCGTACCGTCGGTTTCAAGCACGGAAGGACTTAGCCATCCAGCTCTCTTCAGGTTCTGTTGTCATCTGTTTCGGAAATGTGAAGTCACGTGTCGCTCTCGTTTGGACGTGTTATTTGCTTAGAGTGTTGTGTATGGAAGGTTTAATAAGGTTTTTAAAAAGGGGGAGGGTGAAAAGTAACAGTTGAGATTTAAACCGGAGGAGATTTAAAGAGATATAAAAAAAAAAAAAATAATAAACATATATATATATATATATATATATATATATATATATATATATATATATATATGTGTGTGTGTGTGTGTGTGTGTGTGTGTGTGTGTGTGTGTAGTGAAATGAGAGATGAGAATAAAAATTGGAAAAAGAACAATATTTATTCAATCAAGTATTTTAAACAATGAATATATGAATAAACTTTTTCTTTTCCTTAACCCATGGATTTTCAAAAAATGCAAGCCTCTCATCAGATGAGAACATAGGGATGAAAGAGTAAAATTATATTACTGTTAGCACATATTTGAAAATATGAAAAAATATACAAAAATACAAAAATGTACAAAATATTTTGAGCAAAGAAAATCAACTTCGATGGAAAAATGCCCCAAAAAGGTGCATCCAGGATATTATGAATGTTCAGCAAATATGACAGAAAGTCTCCCAGAAATTCGAATAATTAAAAAGTTCCATTAAGAAATGTAGGGATTCAAATCAGATGTTAAAGATCAATGGTAAAAAAAAATGTGTGACTTACCAGATGGAATACAAGTCTATAGATCTCCAAAAAAGTAAGAAAATTCATAAATCGGTTGCCAGCAAGGTATCTTCCTAAGGCAGATCAAAAAAAGTGATAGTAAAGTATATATATATATATATATATATATATATATATATATATATATATATATAATAAACATTTGTTTTTATCTACATACATATATGTTTCATCCTTATGGGAATCGTTAGTGTAGAGAAGAATTATTCACACCGGTCGCCGGACTCGAACCCCAGAACACAAGTTATATTTCGAACTCAAATTCCAACGTCTTAGCCCATATATATATATATATATATATATATATATATATATATATATATATATATATATATATATATATATATATACATATATATATATATATATATACATATATATATATATATATATACATATATATATATATACATATATATATATATATATATATATATATATATATATATATATATATATATATATATATGATTATTTTTATTTACATAGACATGTACAAAATCTGCGACACTGGCATGTCGATGTTATCAATCAACAGCTATTATAAACTGAGATCTCATCAGGCAGAGTTAGAATCCGATCTTAACCTTAGATCATATTTGGAAAGAATTAAATGGAGAAAAAGAAAAGAAATTTAAAATTTAAATTTGGAAAGTCACGTGGTTGGGACCGTTAAGAGTCAAAATCAAAAAAAATAAATAAAAAATAAAAAATAATAAATAATAATGATGTCAAAAAAAATATAAAATATAATATATAGAATATGAAATAAAATAAAATAAAATAAAGTGAAACGAGAGAGAAATTATATATATATATATAAATATATAAATATATATATATATATATATATATATATATATATATATATATCATCTCACTGTTATTTAAATAAAAAATATAAAGCGAACCTTTTAAAAACTTATATACAGTAGAGAGCAAAGACCCACACAAAGCTAGTATGAGCCAAATAATTTGATCTGAACCAAAGTATGAGCCAAGTAATTTGATCTGAACCAAAGTATGAGCCAAGTAATTTGATCTGAACCAAAGTATGAGCCAAGTAATTTGATCTGAACCCAATAGATATTCGTCTCTATGTGGAAATGTATCTAAGAAGAATTAAATTGAAAGAATATTTTTCAAACATAATAACATGAAAGCACAAGACTATAACACATATTTTTACTCAGAATCTCGTACCAACATCGACGATAAAAGATTGACCCCCGCCTAGTGGACATAACACACAAAGCGATCAATATGTCATGAAAGCAAGAGATCAACTCGATAATTTTCGAAAAAACAAAGAATATCGCAACACGAACCGCAATCGTTCTTCAAAGGAATCTACAGCTTAAAAAAAAACAAAAACAAAAAAACAATAAAGAGATAATAATCTTACCAGTGGATAAAGGAAGGCAAATTACAATTATGGACACAAAGAAATGCATCACTGAAGCAGAACTACAACTCCAAGACACAATTTTTTTACAGACCACTACCCTTAAATCTAATATATATTCCACAAAAAAATATCTATCAAAACAATCCCCAGACTATTTCTATAAGAGTCAAATACGTCCTAAGATGGGGAGGTACTGTCGCCACATCTGGGGAGGTGCCGCTTAGAGCACCCTTTCTTGCCTTGACAGAGTACAAAACTGACTTCGAAATCTACTGGATGATGTCCTCTTCTCTATCCTTCAGCCTCTTTCACACAGAAGAGACAATGCTAGTCTTTCTCTGCTCTATCGTTATTTTCATGTTAGATGTTCGATCGATCTTTAATCTATGCAACCCCCCCCCACTGTAAAACATTCACAATAAAACCCGTCTAGCTACAACCACTGTCAATAAATTCCCTTTCTCTCTCTCTGTACCTAGAACTAAGTGGAATTTCCATGAGCAAAGTTTCTTCTCTAGAACTGCCCGTTTGTGGAACACAATACCACAGGACTGCTTCCTGGCTGACTATAACATTGTCGTTGTCAAGTCCAATGTAAACAAATTCTTGTTGAGCCGTCCTCTTAAATAGTCACTTTCTGATCAGTTATAATCATTGACTAGACCAACTCGACAATCAGCTAAATCCCATCCATTCACTGTAGAGGTACCCAGATGCCGGAGAGCCTTCTACTCCAATATCTTCTTTCCTCGTACAGCCGGTCTCTGGAACTCCCTCCCTGATCTCTGTTTCCCTGACTGTACCGACATGCTAAAATTTAAAACTAATGTAAACAGACATCTCGCTGCACAGCTCCCAACTTAGGATGACCCTCTAAACTTACACCCTAATTCTCAGTAGCCCCTTACAGTGGCGACTTGCCTTGTTTGGAGTGAACTATGTTAAATATATATATATATATATATATATATATATATATATATATATATATATATATATAATTATTATATATTAGATACTATCGTGATAGGAGTATGCTCAATATTGGTAATAGAGCATTGTTATAGGAAATATTGAAATAATAAAACAAAAGTAAAATTACATACTTTACAAGTTTATTATAATCATCAAATGTTTAAACAAATAATAAAGAATGAGAATGTCCTTTAATCCATGGTTTTTCAAAGAATGAAGGAAAAACCAATAATTTACTAATTATTGATAAGTAGTAATTTGAAAAACTCTACAAACCAATTTTACGTCTACAGTGGCGACCTGCCTTGTTTAGGGTGAACTCTGTTAAAAAGAATCCTCTTTGTGTTTCACTGTTTACCTATCAAACTCAATAACCCTTATCCTCGAGTGGCCTGTGGCCCTTGATAAGTTGTTACTCGAGTGTAAAAAAAAAATCTGAACTGAAGAGAGCCATCACAGTAACAACTAAGTGCATCATTCAACGGTGATAGAAACAGACTGTTGGACATTCATGATTGAAACTTGGTGGACAAGTTAGACATAGATTGAACTTTATTTGTACAAACATGGTTGGATTGCAGAAATAATTGTGAATTTTCTTAACGATTTAATGAGTGGCATGCTTTTTTGTTTTTTTGTTTTCTTTTATGGAAATCGCTCCAGACAAGGCATGAAGCCACTTGGTGTAAGGAGGTAGAAAAATAAAATACCACTTCAAGGTCAAAACCCAGCCAACGATAAGTGTTATAAGGATAGATTCTGACCCAGAAAACAACAATTCTTCCCCCTTTGTCAGAAACATCGTTCATTAAATATGAGGACTAACGAACAAAATAAGAGAAGTGAGAGTCACGAGGTTGACGAAAGTAAACCCAAGGTCCACTTTCTACTCTCCTTTTGAGGGATCACCCTATATTAAAACAACTTTATTTGGGCCATCTTCGTTAACATTTAAAGAAGAGGAATTACCAAAGTTCGCTTGTTTCTGAAAGTCTACGAGTAGTTTTTCTTCAGGTGAAGATAGATGGTGCTCGAGAATCAAGTGGATGAAGGCAGGAGAAAGGAAGGGGTTTAGTAGCAAAGAATAATATGTCTAGAAGTCTTGACGAGGAAAAAGGTTAGAGAGTCCATGTGTTGAATAAATGTCCCGTTAGTAGGGAAGATAGAAGAGTTCTTATAATGTGAATATTCTTAGTAGAAAGTCTGTATGTACGTTTGTTGTTTAAAGAAAGGCCGTGTTTAAGCGTGCTTGTAAGTATATGATTGTGTGTGTATGTGTGCGTGTTATAATGGTATCAGTCCACGTGCATCTAGTTGCCATGTTGAATCCCTGAGTCTTGTCGATGCCAAAGCCAGATGACTTGGTGGGAAGTTTGCAGGCCAAGGGAGAGGTTTTTGTGATTGATCTGAGCAACGTTAATGAGTAGACAGTGCTGTCTCCTGACTACAAAAAGGAAGAAGGTAGTGGGCGTTCCCTTTTATAAACTCCGGGGCAGGTATTCTGCTCACATCAGAGATTGTTTCTGATTGGGCAAACCAGAAACGAATTTGCACCAATCAGAGCCCAGCTTAGAAGTCAATCATAGATTCAAAATAATGAGGGTTTGCCGTTTGTAGTAATGCTGCTACAATATTACAACCCAGCATGGAGAACAAATCATCACCATTATATATATATATATATATATATATATATATATATATATACAAAACTCACACAAAATATTAGTCATCACACAAAACACCTTATTAATTCTCTCATCTCTATGTAGCCATCAACAGCAGTATTCTATATCACCTGAAAACTCCCCAAACTGATATCAGAAAAGAAATCGGTAACTCAACTACAACTAACCCACATTCAACCCTTAATAGGACAATTTTTTTACCACCGTTCGTCTTCTGCTGAACCCAGGTTTCGTAGCTGCTATTAAACTCAGCCGTTAATAGAAGATTATGCGGAAGCTGGTTTGGTTGTAAAAGTTTTATTTAAACATAAAACAAAGAGACAGAGACTCAAATAGTGTGTACGAGAGAGAGAGAAATCTGAAAGAATGAGAGAAATACTTTTAGACAGGCCAACGTTTTAGCCACCTGTGCCCACCATCGTCAATCCCCTCATGTCTAATCTATCGGCTGGCTAAGAGACCAGAACTTCTGGATGGAAATAACGTAATTCTCGACTTCTGCTTTTGGCCTCCTCCTTCAGGGCACCCCCTCACTATTTAACAAAATGGCATCTACAAACTCGCAAAATTCCTCAACATGACACCCACAGATACAGATTTAATATCAGAATACATTGTCCACATATTGAACCCCTATTTAAAAACATTCCAGGATATATTAAAGATACCAGCCACCTCAAGAAACCAAAAGAAATAAATACTCATTCCATGGAAGGCAATTTTAGTAACGATGCATGTCTTCGCTTTCCATACAAATATAATGAGGATATCCAAGCTTGCTAAGCAAAGATTTCCCGAATAAAAACTACAAAACCTATACAATATAATCCGATTAATCTTAACACATAATAATGCAATTTAATAATTAACATTCAAATCAAAGTACTGCTATAGGCACTAAAAGTACACCGAACTATGAAAATATATTAATAACTTAATTAGCAACTCTCCCTGTAAACCTATCAACTACTGTAGATAGTAATCCAGGTATAATGTTGTATGTTGACAAACATAGCATGGCTACACACTCAGAACATGTTTCAGTCGTAGCTTTAATAAACACAACATTCTCAGACCATCATGTCTTTTATTTATGCTTTCAGGCGATATTTTATTCATATGGGCACACATACTAGACAACCTACTGGGTTTTCATCAATACGCCAGCAATTACCACCACACAATTAAATTTACTTTTGAATATTAACATATTAACGCATCTGGGAACCATTCAATTCCTGGATATAATAATCCAATCTCAAAATAACTACAACAAATTCCTAAACTACAATAGCAACCAGCCTCTCAGTCTAAAAAATCCATGATATATAGTAACATTATTCATATACCATTCTACCAGAATCACTTCCCTATAAAACATATTAAATCAGTCATAAAAAAGACAACATCCAAAGACATACAATAACTCCTTAAATATAAAGAAAAAGCACGCGAGACCGTTCTCCCATAGTCGTCACTCATGGCCAACATACACATAAACTCACACATTCTCTAACTCTAGATTTTACAACTCTTAGATTACACCCCACAAACAAGTAAGAATCACCCATTCATGCTAAAAAACAACCACCTAATTTATTAATCTTTTTTTACCCTCCCCCAGGCTAAAATGCAAAATAACTCCATGCATTTTAGCCTGAAGATTCCCCCCGGGGATGAAACGTGGGAGCCTCTGTGTAGCTTAATTGCCATAAATATATTTTCATAGCTTATTACTATATATATATATATATATATATATATATATATATATATATATATATATATATATATATATATATATATATATAATAAAAGTTTTAAAAAGGTTGAAGGCAATGCGAAGTTCCGGATCGCTGGAAGCTGTGAAGAACAAAAACAAAACAAAACCGAAATAAGTCGGATATAGATCGAAAAGGTTTGTTTATTTTTCTAGACGAACTTACAAGACAGCAAGAGTGTTAGTTTGTAATATTCCGGATTATCAAGGATCAATTTGATATATTTCGAGAGATTTTTTTTTTCCTCTCCTTGTCAAAAATAAATAAAAGAAAAATCCCAGATTCCGAGAAAATGCCAGGAGCGCTGGGGGGTTAAACCGGAAGTGTTCAGGATAAAGTATTCAGAGGAAAATGAAATAGATCGTAATAAGTTCTGATAAGAAAATAATTAGATATTATATCTTATATTATTATTCTTTTTTATATATATATATATATATATATTTGTATGTTGTTTCTATTTATTTAATTTTTTTTATATATTTACTATTATTGTTATTGTTTTTTTTTGTTTTTTTTATCGTATATAAAACGTTGATTATATATATGTTTGTCAACAGGCTGGTTCCGGCATTAGATGTTATATATGCTGTAGATAGTTAATTAGTTTGTTATCGGTGCAGTATATTATAATTTAGTTATGTCTGGTTAAGTTTAATCCTTATTTATTGGTTTTAATTTACCTCTTAGGTCTCTTTTGTTTTAGGTAGGGAGATTGATCGGTTTACTGGTTAAAGGGAGACAAATCTGTTATCTTTGGTATTAATTTATAAAGGAAATTCTGTTAATTGGCTTTGTTTGTTGAATTTATTTAACTAATCTCAGATTTCTTATTCAATTGTTTGTATGTTTTATTTGTTTATTTATTTATTTGTATAATGTTTGTTTGTTTATTTATTAAGATGAGGTGGGGCGTGATGTGGGGTTTGAGATCAAATAGTGTGGATGTCAGGTACTAATGTAATGGTCAATTCTTAATATAATAGGTATGATTTGTGCAAATAGTGTTTATTATGGGCGGGTTGGGGGGGGGTTATTATCTGGGGGATGGGTTCTGGGGGGAGTATGTTATATGATGAAAGTAGAATTTAATTCGTGTCTCTGGTTCAAAACTGGATTATGTTTGGAAATGAGAATAGCTTCCATCAGTCTTAGGTCGCCTAGGTTCCTGGTCGATGCTAGAATGGAAACGTTTATGTCTTGTTGTGTAGTATTGCATGAGGAAGTATGTTTGAAGAAGGAAGATATATTTGTGTTCATGTGTTCTTTTACACGCTGGTGTAGTTGTCTTGTAGTATATCCAATATAGGAGTGGTTACAAATAGTGCATAATATATTGTATACACAGTTAGTGCGGTGGCATAGTCCAGTGGTAGGAATGGGACAATTGGCTAGGGAGCATGGTTCTTGGGTGCGTGTAGTGCGTTTTTTGGAAAGGTGTTGACGTAAGGTGGTGCCGGTGTGGGTGAGTTGAATGTCTAGTTTTTCTTTATGTATTGCACTGCGGATGGCATTAGTGATTCTGTCATTAAAGAAAGGTAGTTTTAGGAAGCATGTGTTGGAGAGTGTGTTGTGTCTGCGTGATCTGGTCTTGCTGAGGTGAGTTATTGTGGACAATAACCCACTAACTCTGATACCAAGATGTTGTGAGGTGCGACATAAAGGCGATCAACATTAGATCTTGGGAGAGCATTGAAGATGACCGCTAAAGATCGAAGAGAACCCTGAACAAACATCTGAAAGCAGGAGAGTGGGAGAAGCTGATAGACGTTGCTGCAGAAAACACAGAAAGGAGAACACTAATACGAACCGTCCAGGGACCACACATGTCTGTGACCTTTGCAACAGAGACTGCCACAAACGGCGCTGCTCCAGCCGAGCAGACAGATAGACAGGACAAATTGGCTAAGGATGCATCGCCCATAATCGACCCTGACCGACAGAGGCTCACTATATATATATATTATACTAAGCCCCTTTAAGAAATTAAAGTTGAGCACTCTCGGGGATGTTAAAAATAGACTGTCAAAAAGCTTTAATGCAAAGGTCCGAATACGTTCGTCGAACACTCTCGACTAGTCTTCTATATATACCTTATCTTATTTTATTTTATTTTATTGTATTTTAACATTATTGTTATTAGCAGTATTTTTGGGGTTTGAATTCTTGAAACAATGTAATTTTTTTTTTCATAGCCTGGGATAATACGTCAGACTATTGAAAGCAACATCGAAGGTTCGATCCTTGTCTAAGTCAGCCATGCTATTAACGGCTGTGAGACAGAAACAAATGTTCATGGATTACTTTTATGTACGTATAAACTAAATATATATATATATATATATATATATATTTTTTTTTTTTTTTTTTTTTTTTTCTTCACATTCTACAATTTTACCGGACTTCTTTTCAATGGAAATTTACCACCCGGACAATTTGCATATCTTTTTCACGGAACTTTTCTTTTCATTCAATACGTTTTTTTAACAAAAATTATTTTAATAATTTTTAATAATAATTTTCATATTTTTCAAATATTTGAACTTTGGTTTTTTCGAAAGCCAACTTATCCATCTGTATTTCTCCTCTGATGATAAGATTTCGATCTTTGAAAAGCCTTGGCTTAAGGAAAGAATAATAAACACTAGTTTATTACCGAATGCACCTTGCATTGAACAATTGAAATTTGAAATAAATTTGGACAATCGTCGCATATTTATCACTCTTTTTTCTTCTATCTCTACTATTGCTCTATCTCGTATATTGAGCTAATCCTTTTCACAATAGGTTCCATCTACTAAAAGTTTTCACTTTGGTTCATTTTGATCCTATATATATATATATATATATATATATATATATATATATATATATATATATATATATATATACTAACGAGAAATACGTCCTATAAAGTTAATGGCGACTAATAATGCAATTTTCCGCATCTTAATCACTTAGGAAGTGAAACAATTGATCAAGCAGTAAATCAAAAGCACCAAACACTGCAAACACCAATAAAAAAAAAAAACAATTACATAAAAATACATTAAATATTTAGGTGATAAAAATCGTCATAGCCTTGGGTAAAGCGCCAAACTATTGACATCGACATCAAATTAAATATATATATATATATATATATATATAGGATCAAAATAAACCAAAGTGAAAAATTTTATTCACTTTCTACAATTTCACCGAACCTTTTCAACGGAAACTTACCACCCGGACAATTGTATTTCTTTTTCACGAAATTTTCTTTTCATTCAGTACGTTTTTTGACAAAAATTATTTTAATAATTTTTAAAAATAATTCTCATATTTTTCAAATATTTGAACTTTGGTTTTTTCGAAAGCCAACTTATCCATCTGTATTTCTCCTCTGATGATAAGATTTCGATCTTTGAAAAGCCTTGGCTTAAGGAAAGGAAAATAAACACTAGTTTATTACTGACAACCTTGCATTGAACAATTGAAATTTGAAATAAATTTGGACAATCGTCGCATATTTATCAATCTTTTTTCTTCTATCTCTCTCTCTATATATATATATATATATATATAGCGGGAGTGGGGATAAATACACCAACAGAAACATAGCTAGTTGTGTGAATTAAAAGCTAACTGCAACAATTGCTTTTTAAATGTCATTATCGCGAGTAAAGTATCTTCATAAAAAATTGATCAATTCCTCACCTAAAGGCCATGCTGTGTTACTGTTGAATACAGCACTGATTTTAAAATAAAATATGCATAAACCATGCACACACTTATTTATGAAAATCACACTTTTATAATCACGTATACCTCTTTACACTCACATTAAGCGATAATGCCCAGGGCGTCTACCTGTCGGGCCCGTAGATAAATCCAGCACTGCACTTTCCCAAATTTATACCTACCAGCGACTATGGCATCAACAACGTAAACTGGTGATACCAGATCAGGCTGCCCTGTGGCTCCCTGAGACGAAATTCACCTACATTGACGTTTTTTTTTTTTTTGTTTGTAAAACTTAATTATGTTCTACAAAACCAAAAACAAAAACAACAGCCCCTCTCCCTTTCTCCCTCCCCTTTTTTATTTTTTATTTTTCCTACCCTACTCCCGGTCCTGGATATGACCTTAAACTACATCCGATGGTGAGATCCGGCTTACGGACTTTGGGGAATGTGGAGCCTCTTCTTAATTACCATTGCTCCCAGGTCCACCCTGACCCGGAGTGGTAGTACCTGTTAGGGTCCCAACTATGGGTTAAATAGAAACAGATATTAAAAGGGGAAAGAAACAAAAAAGAGAAGAAAACAAGACCAGATTCGGCATTAAATAACCCAAAAAGGGTTGATATGCCATAAAACAAAACTACCAAACCATACCAAACCAACGACTATGCGCGATTTAAGTTCAATTTAAAAGAGACATTTACACCGTTAAGATCTTTATTAATTTGGGAATATGTATTCTCGGCAACACGTTGAGTAACATGGCCACATTATTTTTTTGTAAACTTTACCATTTACAAAGTGCGCCCACACAAACTCGAGCCTCCACCGTTCAAAAAACTTTTTTGAATAAGTTAGATACACAAAGTTTAATAGAGAAAAGAATTGCTCTACATCAAATTTTGAGTTATATGAAGTAATACATTTTTAAAAGGTTCGGTGCACGCATGTGAGCGTCAATAATATGTATGTGCTTAGTAAAATCCTAAACTAGTGAACGCATCATTATGAATTACATAGTATGTATTCTAGGAAACAGGGTGAGTAACGTTGGCACATTATTTATTTTTTTATAAACCCTACTATTTAGGTTAGTGCCGCCGAAATCGTACCGTACCCACCCCCACACAAGAAATTTAAAACAACATTAAAATTTATAGCTATATTTATTAGTTCTACCCGTCCCCGGGTCAGCAGTCTCCAAATTCCACTCTGTGCAGTCTTGTCCAATCACTTGCTTCCAAATTTTCCTTGACCGGTCAACCTTCCTGCGATTTAGAGTAAAAACATTAATTCTAGTTCATGTGTTGCCTGTTAGACCGAAGAGTTTGAACGTTTGACTCAGGAAGGGTGCTATCCCCCATAGAAACCGGTGGTTGGAAAGGTTTCTTATAATTGTTAAAAGAAAGGAGCTTTTTCGTGGTAGCATTGAATGTAACCATCAATTTTTGGCCCCATTTTACTACAGTCTGGGGGTCATTTTTCAAGTAGTTAGCCATTGCCTTTAATATGTGGGTGGTCAATTTGCCCGCATGTTGTGGATAGAGCGTGGTGTCGTCAGCAAATATACCCATCTCAGACACGATTGCACCAGAGAGGTCATTTATAAAGATGAAAACTAATAATGGTTCAAGTACGAACCCTGGGACACACCCACATTAATTGTGCATATTGTTCAGATGTATGGCTATCGAGAATGACCTGAATCTTTCTTTTGTCTAAGAAAGATCTTATTATATTAAATATTCATCCAGTACTATCATACAAATTCATTTTCCGGAGAAGACCTTCATGCCAGACCGTGTCAAATATTTTTGATATATCAAGCACTACTGCCCTAGCTTCACCTGTCTTATTCAATGTATGGTTTATGCATTCGGAGATGACGGTTATGAAGTCCGCAGTAGAACGGGATTGCCTAAATCAATACTGTTGGTCAGAAAAAAGTTTAGGTTTTTCGAGATGGTGGACTATCACTAGATTGATTAGTGACTCATAGCTTTTAGCGAAAAGAGAGGGAGGAGATTTATGGAGTGATAATTTTGCAGGTCACTTCTTTCACCAGAGTTCTTGAAGACTTGTAAGAAAGAGGCAATTGTACAGCTATAAGGGAAGCAAGATTCGGTACGGCATTTGTTGTAGAGTTTGGAAAGGACAGGAGCCAGCTCAGCAGAGCATTTCTTTATTACTATATCAGGGATAAGATCTGGTCCACATGCTTTGGGGTGTCAATATTTATTTATGATATCCCGGACATGGGAAGGTGTGATGATCAGATCATCAAGTTCGGTTTTCTGTCCATACTTGAAACTTATGGCGGGAGTGGTTTGTGGAGTGCAAGGTGAAGTTTAAGGTAAACCGTTGGGCAAGCAGTTCAGCTGTTGGATAATAGCCCTGCTGTGGGAACGTATGCAGCTTGGTTTAGCTTGCACGATTTAGTGCGGGTGGACCCGTGTAGTCAGGTGCAGTGGGGCTGTTCTCACAGTCGGATCTCACAGGTGCTGTCAGAGCGAACGTTGACGAGCACCAAGTCAAGAAGTCAGAGAACATGAATGAAGGAAATGTTTGTGTATGAGTGTCGAACGTGGGATCCGTGACGTCACTTCTTCTTCGTGAGAAGCTGAGAGTTTTGCCAGTCTGGGTTTTGGAGGCGAACCTATCAGACGTGATTTAGGATGTAGTCCGCAATTTTATTGAAGGAATGAATTCCCTAAGAAAATACAGGCGAAACATCTCTTTTCCCCCCTCCACAAATGTTTAAGGACTTAATTGATAAGTAATTATGAAAGCAGTAATTAGCTCTCTCTCTCTCGACGTTAGTGAATATCTCCCTGCTGACGGATAACTAACGCTTGAAATAAAACAGAAATTAAATTTAAAAGATTGTTTGTCTTCCGAGTCGTTCATGGAGATTTTGTGTTGCAGCGGCGTGGTTCACGGCAGAAAGAAAGAAGGGGGAGTTCAACCACTAGACGCCGCACCCTCTACGCGGCGAGAGAGAAATTTAAAAGTATGCAAACTATATGATTTATGGTGTTAAAAATGACGAGTGATAAAATGAGTACTGCTACGGCCCGTTCCGGGACGAGTGTACAAAACGAGTACCACTGCAGCCCAAGCAGAGGGGCTATGCAACACAGCCTTATCTATTGCTGTGTAAGAGATATTATGGTGCTTGGATAGTGGAAGAATTGTTGATTGCCCATTATTTACCACACTATTATAGATTTTCCAGAAATCACGAGTTCCTAATTTCTGTGACTTAATGCGTTTTCTGTTCATCTAATTAAACCTACTTTTAGCTGCGGCTATTACACTCTTACAATGGTTTCTTGACGTTAATTTTTTGTCTATTTCTAGATGATTTACGGTGGTTGGATCGTGAGTTGATTGCCTATTGTTCACCTTACTATTATATATTTTCCAGAAATCGCGAGTTCCTATTTTCAACCAACGCAATAACCTTGAAGCCAGAATAAGAATAGGTGGTTACACATTGAGAGAGGGTGAAAGTGATAGACTGTTAGTAAGAGATGAGTCACTTGATGAGTTATTTGAAAATTCCGGCTAATTAGACCAATTAAAATGGAAGGTTTTTCAAACATAACTAAATCTCAAGACTAAAGAATAGTTTAGCAGAGTAGGATAACGATCTATATATATATATATATATATATATATATATATATATATAGAGAGAGAGAGAGAGAGAGAGAGAGAGAGAGAGAAAGAGAGAGAGAGAGAGAGAGAAAATAGAAAGAGCTATATAGGGAGGGAGAGCTAGAGAGAAGGAGATAGAGGGGGCTATAGAGAAAGAAAGAGATAGAGAGGGAGAGAGAGAGAAGGAGAGAGAGAGAGAGAGATATATAGAGAGAGATAGAGAGAGAGAGAAAGAGAGAGAGAAAGAGAGAGAGAGAACTAGATAGAAAGCGAGAGAGGGCTAGAGAGAAGGAGAGAAAGAGACAAAGAGAAGGAGAGAAAGCTAGAGAGACAGAGAGAGAGAGAGAAAGAAAGAGAGAGAGAAGAGAGAGAAAGAAAGAGAGCTAGAGAGGAGAGAGAGATAGAGAGAGATAAAGAGAGAAAAGGAGAGAGAGAGAGGAAAGAAAGAGAGAGAGAGAGAAGGAGAGAGAGAGAGCTAGAGAAAGAAAAGATAACTCGAGAGAAGTATATATATATATATATATATATATATATATATATATATATATATATATATATATATATACACACACACAGAGTAAGAGAGAAGGAGGAGTTTTAAAAGAAAGCTGTTACACACATTTTTTAACGGCGGCTAACCACGTTAGTTAGTAATAAAGGTTAGTACTCTGTTTACTTGTAACCTATAAAGAGATGTCATTTTGAGATTATAGTTAAGTAATAATCTATTACTTGGCAAACAGGGCGGTTTTATCTAGTTAATAACAAAGGTTACTATTGCGATTTGCTAAGACCCCATAGATAGATTTAAGAGATGACTTCTTTGAGATTATAATTAATTATAATCTATTACCTGAAATAGACGTCGGCTTCAGCTAGTTAACGATAAAGGTTAGTACTCTGTTTAGTAATAACTTATAAAGAGATGTCATTTTGAGATTAAAGGTTTTAATCTATTACACAACGTAGAGAGTGCGTCGGCCAGACACAGATCAATTGCTATTTGTGTGAGTTACGAGACCGGCCATTTCGGATAATGGTAAGAGTGTTAACTGATGGGCAGGGAGGCCAGGGTTCAATCCTCGATCGAATCATACCAAAGACTTTTAAAAAAATGATACTTGATTCCCTTTTGTTCAATGCTCAGCATTGTAAGGTGAGGATCAAGGGTAAATGGAGTAATCCTTGGAAAGGAGTGGTGCTCTCCCCTACATCTCGGTGAGTAGCTAATAAAAAGGGAGCCTTCGGGTTGCCCTCGACTATGGTCAACCACTTTACTTTATTTACAAGTAATATATATAAAAAAAAGTGAATGTAAAAGAAGAAAAGGAAGGCTTAATCTTAATAATAATTGATAATAATAAAGAAAGGAAGGAATAATCACATATGTAAATTTAAGAAGAGGTTTAATCTTAATAACTGATAATAAAAAATAAAGGAAATAATTTCTTTCACTTTTAATAGACACAACAAAATGTTCCCTTTTTCTTAATAGTTTTATGCAAGGGAGCGGGGGAAAGTGGGTAGAAGCCCTTCGTTGAAATTCAGATACCTCCGATTTTTGTGAAATTTTTAACAATAGGTATCAAATATCAATCAATAAATATTCCCCAAATTTCAGTTTCTTTGGTGTATTTTAAAAAGTTTTTAGGGGGCATAATATTTCAAAATTCAAATATTTGCATTAGAATTTGATCCCTAGTCATTAGACACCAATTAAGCATATTTTCCTGAATTTCAATATCTACTTAAGACTCCTTAAGTTTGAGACATTTTCTAGAATCTAAATCATGTAATGGATTTTGATCAAAATTAGAATAAGGATTCTAAACATAATGTTTAGTTGCAATATATCTTGATTTTAATGTTCGTAAGGGGACATAAAAGTGGTGCAAAACTGTTCTGTTCAGGAAATTTATTTTACCCATCCTGTGACGGGTATCCTACTAGTATATATATATATATATATATATATATATATATATATATATATACTATATATATATATATATATATATATATATATATAGTAAGCTATGAAAATATATTCATGGCAATTAAGCTACACAGAGGCTCCCGCTTTCATTAGCCTGAAGATTCCCCCCCCCCCGGGGGATGAAACGCGGGAGCCTCTGTGTAGCTTAATTGCCTTAAATATATTTTCATAGCTTACTACCTAGCTCTACTTATGTATCGAGCACTGTTGAAGTAAATACTGAAAATTGATACATAAAAAATTATATCTCCTTATAAAATTTCATGTGGATACATGAAATACTAATATATATATATATATATATATATATATATATATATATTTCTTTCCAAATATGATCTAAGGTTAAGATCAGATTCTAACTCTGCCTGATGAGATCTCAGTTTATAATAGCTGTTGATCGATTACATCGACATGCCAGTGTCGCAGATGTTGTACATGTCTGTGTAAATAAACATAATCATATATATATGTATATATATATAGAGATAGAAGAAAAATGAGTGATGTATATATATATATATAAAACTGAATGTCTGTGTGGATGTGTTTGTGTGATGTTTGTGTTCCCTATAGAAAGAAAGGTTAGAGAATCTACATAAAATCTAAAAGTGTATTCTTATGTAAAATTTACCGGGAAAGTCAATGGAAGTATTCCCGAATCTGTAAGTGCATCCATGAGAACATACCCCCTTAAAAGTTCAAATATATCCTGTTTTGATGAAATTTAAACATGTATAAAATTTTCTGGGGAAGACAATGGAAGTGGTCTCGAATCTCTACATTACCCTGTATGTGCCGAATATCTATATTGCCCCGTCTCAATGTGACCCATTGAAACAGAACCCCCTTAAAACTTTAAATACATATATCCGGTTAATGAAATTTAAACCATATGTTTTATTTACTCCTCCCCAAGAGTTAGGCACAAGGCCAGTTTTATCTTACTCCCACAAGTAAGATGTGACCCAAGATCGGGTCGAGAAAGTGGGGTTTGAAAAGTCAGTGCTCGAGAGGTGAGCACTCTGGCAATTTAAAAATTGCCTGGGCAGCCCCGTCGGCATTCCCCGGTAGGGGCGCCTCAGACAGTAAGCAATAAACTTACTCCTCCCCAAAGAGGGGAGGCAAAGCCTGGGAGGGTAGACCTCCTAGAACTGCACAGGACAGGCGTGCAGTATCCATTGGAACAGATACTACACTTTGATCTTAGCCAAAAGGCCAAGAAACACGGTACTAATTCAGAGAGTTTTCTAACATTTCAGCTTCTTCCGACTATGCTAGGGTACGAAACGGGATAAGTGGAACACTAAAAGTAAGGAAAACAAAATAATGTTATGGGCACAGTGAAAAAGTACATAGTAATGATTTTCATTCAATCCCGAGCAACGTCGGGTCTTCATGATAATGAAACGTATACGTATACAAAAAATATTTATTATTAAATAATTATTTATAGCCCCCTTTCGGATGTGGCAACTTTAAGAGAAATAATATAAGCCGTCTAATCTAAGCTAAATTTGAAGTTACTGTCCACGAGATCTGTTGAACACTGTTAAGATGGCTGACTATATTGTCCGCTTTACATGACATAAATAGGTTTATTTCTCGGCTTGTCGCATAGCTGCTGAAGTTGGCCAATTAGTTAGAGTGCTCAGGTTGGGGTTAAAAATGATTCGTGCTTGCGGGTTCAATCGTGCGAGTGGCTGAACAGCTATCTTCCACACTGATGATTCCATTAGGATGAAACGTGGATAAAAATAAATATTTATTATTAAATAAGTATATATATATCATTTCATTCTTCGCCACTACTGACTTCTTGCAGCCTGGACCCCCCTCCAGCACTCACAGTAGCCACAGCTACTACTTTTCTTTATCAACCCATCATGTCAACCCAATATTCCGATGTACTTGCATGCCATTTTTCTTCAAGTTATCATCCTGAGGAAGTCTTACAATAAAGACGAAACGTTGATGAATATATAAAAAAATATCTCTTGGTTTTTTCCTTTTTCATTTCCCATATATATATATATATATATATATATATATATATATATATATATATATATATATATATATATATAGCCTGACAAATGAATTCGGTGATAAAACGCAAACGTTTTTATATAGCGTACTGCCTATAAGTATATTTTTTATAATACTACAGAGCTCTACTCATGTATTGAGCACTGTTAAAAGAAATACTTAAAAAATATATTATTTTATAATAAAAGTATATGAAAGAATAATTATGTATCAAATAGTAGAGTAGACTAGACTCTCAAGCTATGGTTGTACAACTAATCTAGGAGAAGGAAAAAAAACTCCAAAATAACACGCCTTTATCAGTTATCCTAGATTTTTCCTTGTCACTAGACTCAATCAATGATTGTGAGTTAGGGATTATGCAACCCTTGCTTAGATATACACTCTCCGCACATGCAACATGAAAGGAGTTATTCATCATATAGGTTGAGGGTACCGATTTGACAGCTAGTCTGGCTGTTGTTTCCGACTGACAGTACAGGAGCCTTAACTATTAGGTAGCGCTAAGAGCGGCTGCTCAATCATCAGTTGTATAATATTAGGATAACTGTAGTGTCATGGCGTGTATGGAAAGGGATTCTGCATTTATCTCCGGTGGGCTTTCTCAAAGCCTCAACCCCAGAAATGAAGACTCGGTGAATGGTCTACTTGTGTGTGCATATTGGCATTAAACAGACACCCACTTTTGCTCAACCCACTCTACCCCAAAACTGAAAGAATTAAATGAAATGACATCCCAAACCAAAAACTACGATCAAACCAGACACCCACCTAAACAAAACCAATTCGCCTCCTCCCTTGAGGCTCGCATTCACAAATATCCGAGGGCTTAGAACTAATCTTGACGAAGTAGAATCATTTCTCCTAGCAAACTCTCCGGATATCCTAGCACAAAGTAAAACTAACCTACACTCCTCAATCCCTTCCTATCGCTTTGACATGACTGTATACCTTTCACTTAGCCGTAAGGACTCAGTCAAAGATATGCATGGACTTGGATTCTATATTTGTAACACCCTCCCTTTGACGAGAGAGCATAATCTAGAATCAGATGATAAAGCCTTCATGTGCTTCATGTGCTTCATGTGCTTTAGACTAACCTTGCAGCACTCCGTTAGTTACCTATATTTCCTCTACCGTTCTCCTTCGACACAGGACTGTGTCTCTGACAGTATAGATGCAGCACTCTCCTTAGATACTAGCAGCCAAATACATGTATTTGGTGATGTTAATGTCCACCACAGTAATTGGCTTAGTTTCTCTAGCTATACAGATGCAGCTGGTAGCAGCACATATAGTTTCTCTATATCTCATTCCCTTTCAAAGACTATCACTTTCCTGACCCGCCTCCCAGATCATGAGGATCAGCAAACCTCACTTCTTGATCTATTCTTTACTACACTAGCCATATAGCCATAGCCGACTCGGGGACGCTTATCACCTTGTAATATCGGTAGATATCGCCTTTAACTCTCAATCCCAAGCTGAAGAGCTATTGCTCAAAATGACGAGATACTTCAAAAAGGCTGATTGGGAATCCATCAAAGATCACATCAGAGATGCCCCATGGAGATAAATCTTTTCTATTTCTGCTGAACAGTGCGCAAATTAACCAATTGAGTTATTAGATGCAGAACAGTTGAAGTAGCAGGCTCAGTTCATAGGGGAAGGCCAAGAAAAAATGTGAGGAAGTTATAAGAAAGCACTTGAGAGAAAGATGGATAAATACAGACCTGGACAGAGATAAGTTAGTCAATTTCTAAAAGCCGTCTAAGTCATGCCAGCATTTAAAATGCATGTTAAACCGAATAAGATTACTTCCCTATAAAAAAGAAAATTATGGAAAAAAAAAAGAAAACATGTGAAATCATTGTAAGAGTGAAATAGTCGCAGCTAAGAGAAAGTATACCGAAATTACCCGAAAATGCATTGAGTCGCAGAAATTAGGAACTAGCGATTTCTGGAAAATTTATAATAGTGTGGTGAATAATGAGCCATCAACAATTCCCCCACTATAACACAACCATGTAGTCACTTGCATGGCACCGAGAAGGCTGAACTGCTTGCCCTGCGGTTTACGTCCAACTCCACCTTAGACCCCACAAACCACTCCCTACCAAATTTCCCTTTGCGGACAGAAGCCACACTTGATGATCTGATAATAACCCCTTCTCATGTCTGTGATATCATAAAAAACCTAGACACCTCCAAGGCGTGTGGGCCTGATCTTATCGTTACTATATTAATAAAGAAATGCTCTGCTGAGCTAGCCCCTGTTCTCTCCAAACTCTACAACAAATGCCTCGCCGAATCTTGCTTCCCTGGTAGTTGGAAAATGTCCTCTGTAGTACCAGCATTCAAGATATCTGGTGGAAGAACTGACTCGCTTAATTATCGCCCCATCAGTCTCTTCCCTCTCTTCGCTAACATTTTTGAATGATTAATCAATCAAGCACTAGTCCACCACCTCGTACATGCTAAACTTCTTTCTGACCGGCAGTATGGATTTAGGCAAGCCCATTCTACTGCGAATATCCTCATGATTATCTCTGAATGCATATATCGCGCACTGGACAAGGCAGGGGAAGCTATGGCGGTAGCCCTTAACATATGCAAAGCCTTTGACAAGGTCTGGCATGAAGGTCTTCTCATAAAAATTAAATCATACGGTATTACTGGACGAATATTTAATATAATCAGATCCTTCTTAGGCAAGAGAAAAATACAGGTTGACCTTACATCTAAACAACATGATATCAATGCGGTTGAGTCACAGGGGTCAATCCTTGGACCTTTATTATATCTGATATTCATAATGTAATTGTGTTCAAGACAAATATATTTGCTGATGACACCACGCTCTATACCAGACATGTGGGGAAAACGAAGGTAATGTCTGAAACTGTAGTTGAATGGGGTCGTAAATGGATGGTGGCATTTAATGCCACAAAGACAAAGCTTCTTTCCATTAACAATTACAAGAAACCTTCTCAACCACCGATTGTCATAGCTTATCGAATTCTGCCTGGGATTTCATAATTCAAACTCCTCGGCCTGACATTCACAGGTAACATGAATTGGAACAAGTACATAGAATACATTGTCAAGGCTGCTGCAAAGAAAGTGGGCTCCCTCTACCGCACTAGAAAACTTCTCACACCTGCCAGTATCTTATATCTCTTCAAAGCCATCATTCGCCCATGCATGGAGTATTGTTGCCACATCTGGGCTGGTGCATCTACCACTAGTCTCTCTCTATTAGAGAAAATTCAAAAAAGAGTTTCCAATCTAATAGGTCCCGCACTGTCAACCAAGCTCCAAACCCTGTCACATCGCCGTAATGGTGCATCCCTGTACTTATTTTACAAGTACTTTAACGAAATGTGCTTTGACAAACTCATGGAACGTGTACCCCCTTGACATAAATAACCTCGACTAACTCGACAAGCAGCAAAATCCCACCCCTTCACTGTAGAGGTCTCCAAATGCTAGAAAGCTTTCTACTCTAATAGTTTCTTCTCTTGGACTGCTAGACTTTGGAATTCCCTCCCTGCTTCTTGCTTCCCTGGCTGTACTAACATGCAGAAATTTAAATGCAATGCGAACAAACATCTCGCTGCTCAACTCCCTACTTAGAATGCCCCTGTAGGTATGGTCCCTATGTCCAAGTGGCAATGTGCCCCCTTGTATGAGGTGAATAAGAGTAAAAAAAAAATATATATATATATATACTCCGGAAGTCTTCTTTTGGAATGGTGTTCATCTCCGTCATCGCGTTCCGCATTATCTTTTTTTTTTGCACCCTCTCAACAACAGCTGCACTCCGAGAAGTTTGGAGCCCTGCCAGAACGCTGATCACTCTCCGCTGATGTGCGGCCGTTTTTGAATCGGTTGAACCACTCCTTAATGTGTGTTACACATCGTATCTTCTCGTAACACCTGCAGAATCTAATGCGACAGCGGAGATGAACACCATCCCAAAAGAAGACTTCCAGAGATATTTCCGGCAGTGGATGGATCGGTGGGCTAAGTGTGTGCAAGCACAGGGGGCCTACTTTGAAGGGGATTAGGGTCCCAACCCTGTCACGTATTTGGAATATTTTTTCTGGCCTAAGGTCGGATACTTTTTACACAGGCCTCGTATATGTGTATACACAAAGGATAAGTAGAAAAGTGTGTATATGGATGCATTGACACCAACAAGGAGGGTGTAAATAGGTTATGCGATTACAACTTTGGACGCATGTTTAAATCTATCCATATTTAGCAAAGGTTTTAAAATGAAACCTAGTATGTGTATGTGTGTGGGTGAATAGATTTGTGATTATCTCGTTTCATTTTACATCAGTCGAAGTTCTCAAAAATCAAGGGGCCTCTTTCCTGGTGCTAACACTTGATATCTCTATGAGATACATAGCTATTCGAAAGTTCTCATTTACCTCTCAACCGTGTAGTTGGTAAAGAAGTTAAGAACATTAATTTTCGTTTCCCCAATTGACCAGTTTACTATGTTATAGTATATCTTTCTTGTGGTCTATTGGTCATGCCGGATTCTAGGACAAGAATTCATCTAGTCTGGTGGAGTATCCGGTTAAGTGCTGTTACTTGAGATGACATGACTTGGAGAAGATGCACCATACCTCATATGAGTCAGTGTATAACCGTTTTATAGTATATCTTTCTTGTTTACTTGTACGGGGAAGTCTCCTAATGCCAGGTTGTCCTGACAAACCCGTGTACAGAGAGAACTTAGACATACAATGATAGTGTCTATTAAGCATTCAAATCCTCTCCATTAAGAATGGACTTGTGTTTGATAAAGATACTAACTAATACTTAACGATTAGACTACAAACTTTTTTTTCACACAACGGCAACTTCTTTCATTTTTATTTTCATTTTACTTCAGTGTAAGTTCTCAGAAATCAAGCAGTCCCATTCTGGGGCCAACACTTGATCTCTATATGAGATACATAGATATCCGATGGCTATATTTAGATTCTTCTCCACCTCTCAAACGTTGAGTCAGTAAAGAAGTTAAGAACATTAATTTTCCTCTCCCCAATTGACCTGTAAACTATTTTATTTATCTTCCTCCCACAAGGTAAGATGTGACACAAGGTCGGGAAAGTGGGATTTGAAAAGCCAGCGCCCGAGAAGGTGAGCACTCTGGCCTACAAAAAATGCCTGGGCAGCTCTCTCGGCATTCCATGGTAGGGGCGCCTCAGGCAGTAAGCAATAAACTTACTCCCCCCAAAGAGGGGAGGCAAAGCCTGGGAGGGTGGACCTCCTAGAACTGCACTGGACATACCCATAGACCGGCGTAAATCAAGCCTCGAAGGCCAAGACAATACCAGCCTATGGGGTGCAGTACCCATCGGAACAGATACTACACTTTGATCCGGCCAAAAGGCCAAGAAGTTATGAGAATGTCGATTGGTCTTACCGGATTCCAGGACAAAAATTCATCTAGTCTGGTGGCGTATCCAGCTAAGTGCTGTTACTTGAAGCAACATAACTAGGAGAAGGTGCACCATTCCTCGTATGAGCCAGTGTATAGCCGTGTCGTGGGAACTTCATTTGGGCTTCGAATACTATGTTATTTTGAATATTTGGTCAGGGTTTACTTGTAGAGTGAAGTATCCTCATGTCAGGTTGTCCTGACAAACTCATGTACAGAGAGACCGAATACACTCAAGGATGGTGTCTAGTAGGTAATTCAAACTCTTTATGTATCTATGTATGTGTACTGAGATTCACAGTGTGCGCATGTGTATGTTTTTACATGCACCTAAACGATTGGTTTGGTAATGTACACATTTGCCATTTTATTTTTAAGTTATTTCTTAATTTATTTTTAGTGTTCATAGATCCTCACATAACTTTAGCTCAATCTCAGGTCCGACTTTCCACATCGGCCGAAGCCCCTCGAAAGATATATGTGCATGTATGTGTATATATGTATTGTTGAACATGTGTGTCTGTGTATATGTGCATGTATGTGTATATATGTATTGTTGAACATGTGTGTCTGTGTATATGTGCATGTATGTGTATATATGTATTGTTGAACATGTGTGTCTGTGTATATGTGCATGTATGTGTATATATGTATTGTTGAACATGTGTGTCTGTGTATATGTGCATGTATGTGTATATATGTATTGTTGAACATGTGTGTCTGTGTATATGTGCATGTATGTGTATATATGTATTGTTGAACATGTGTGTCTGTGTATATGTGCATGTATGTGTATATATGTATTGTTGAACATGTGTGTCTGTGTATATGTATCTGTACAGATGTGTAGATATATGTTGTTGTGTTTTACTAAAGAGTCATCGCTTATCAAGGCCAAAAGGCCATTCGAGGATAAGAGTCAATGAGTTTGTCAGGTGGATGGTGAGACAACACCGTGATGATTCGTAACGATGGTTGAAATTGTGCAGAATTTGATTATTTAAGAAGACGGCTGAAAAAGAATTTGTTTACATTAGACTTGAAAACGACCATGTTGTAGTCGGCTGGTTACTCGTTCTGTCCTATGCTATGTGGTCAAAAACTGGTCAGGAAGTGGGTGATCATTTTGCATCATGTTTATATAGTAAAGTGAACACACCATTCTTAAGTTTAAAATATTTTATTTATTTCTATTTGTCCAGCTATTTCCAGATTATTGGCGTGTCACGCACGCAAAAAAAAAATAGGATCTCATTTTAATTTTTCCGTTGACAGACTGGGGGCAAAGTGTCTTCCCAAAAGTGGTACTTTAAGAAGACGGCTCAACAAGAATTTGTTTACATTGAACTTAAAAACGACTATGTTGTAGTCAGATGGGAAGCAGCCTGTGGTATTGTGTTCCACAGACGGGTAGTTCAGGAATACGTATGCATATATATATATATGTATATATATATATGTGTGTGCGTGTGTGCGTGTGTGCGTGTGTGTGTGTGTGTGTGTATAACTAGGCAGCATCTTCTCTTGCAGGCAAGTATTGTTGAAGATAAGAGACAAGTCATGTCTAGATATCCTTTGGTAGATCCTTTCAATAGTTTCGGAGGGGAATTGGCTGATGAATTTGCCATTTGGGAGACAAATCCAAACTATGGCAAATCCTTCAGCCAATTCCCCTCCGAAACTAAGATCCTAATTCGGACTATTGAAAGGATCTACCAAAGGATATGTAGACATGAGTTGTCTCTTATATTCAACAATATATATATATATATATATATATATATATATATATATATATATATATATATATTGTTGAAGATAAGAGACAAGTCATGTCTAGATATCCTTTGGTAGATCCTTTCAATAGTTTCGGAGGGGAATTGGCTGATGAATTTGCCATTTGGGAGACAAATCCAAACTATGGCAAATCCTTCAGCCAATTCCCCTCCGAAACTAAGATCCTAATTCGGACTATTGAAAGGATCTACCAAAGGATATGTAGACATGAGTTGTCTCTTATATTCAACAATATATATATATATATATATATATATATATATATATATATATATATATATATATATTGTTGAAGATAAGAGACAAGTCATGTCTAGATATCCTTTGGTAGATCCTTTCAATAGTTTCGGAGGGGAATTGGCTGATGAATTTGCCATTTGGGAGACAAATCCAAACTATGGCAAATCCTTCAGCCAATTCCCCTCCGAAACTAAGATCCTAATTCGGACTATTGAAAGGATCTACCAAAGGATATGTAGACATGAGTTGTCTCTTATATTCAACAATATATATATATATATATATATATATATATATACATATATATATATATATATATATATATGTATAAAATAGGTATGTGTAAAGAATGAATGTCTTGTTTTTTTATTTTTATTTTATTTTTTTAGGTTAATATTTTATATATATTATTTGCGTGTATTCTGTATGTGTTGATATTAGTTAAAAGGAACGTTTCCTAAAGGTGTCTTGTTGGAGTGTGTGTTTGTGTTTATATGTCTGTATATGTATAGGTACACACACACACATATATATATATATATATATATTTATATATATATATACTAAAGGTATATATATGTATGTATGTATATATATATATATATATATATATATTTGTGTTATAGTGGAATAATTCCAGGAGGAAATCCGGGTATGAGAGCTCAATGTAGTAAACAGAGCAATAATAAAATATAATAACACGAAATCACATAATTGTCGATGCAATAATTTATTTCAACCGTTCGGTTTTTTCAAGCATCACTCAGACAATTACATTTTTGAGACTGATAGAAAATTGAATTTCCCTACCACAGTTCCAATACAATCATAGATGGTAGTAGTAGCAACCAATTTGATACATCTTTTATAGAGAGGGGGAAAATTTAAAACTTATATTTAACTATGGCGGGCGAAGGGGAGGGATCTTTAAGTTAATCAACTAAAAACTGCCATGTCAAAATTATGACACATACGACTTGGCGATATCAACCATATAGGCAATTTTACTCACGCGCATACACAAAACTAAATACGCACACATCATATGCGCACTCACATACATAATCTCACTCGCACATTATCATAACTAAGCATAATCACATACGCAACTTTTATTCATCTCCAGCCAGAATGCGTCCGGCGAAACTCGTGTTCTCAAATTCGGTTAGAGAAAAGAAAGAAAGAAACAATTAACAGGCACAGAGAATATATAGACAGACCGCGTGTCATAAATTCTCAGTCCGTCTGGGTTGAAATAAGATTACACGCACATACATATATGTATACATACAAATCCATACGCACATACACACACATATATACACATACACACCCACACATATACATATCTATACACATATACATATACACACATATATACATATATATATATATATACATATACATACATATACATACATGAATACACCCATATATATCTCTGAATCTATTTGAAATATTGACCAAATGCATACGCATGTAGTTGTTCACACATGTAAACATACATACACATACATACACACACACATATATACATATACGCACATATACACACATATACGTACGCACACATACATATATATCCACACACCTACACACAATATTTACATAACACTCTATATTCTTACTGATGTAATATGAGTTCTAAAAATTAGTCTTACCTTATTTATATTTTAGATTAATTTGATAATCTATTATTATAAATATCATGCGGGGGGGGGGGTTATCGTACCTAATGTTATTCAATTTGGTATCTTCACCGTTGTAATTCTAGAGGCCCATCGGATTACTAATTCAAGTCTAATAATGTCTATTGGTAATATTTGACATTTATACTTATATTAATTCAAAAACTAGTGTATTACCTGCAGAAAAAATTTTCATACCACTATCTTATTTTAAGTAAATAATAAATATCCGCGTATCCACAAATACTATATATCACCAAGTCAGTAAATCTGTGTCTATCACAGATATTATTATAAATATTATGGGGGGGGGGGTTTACCGTAAGTAATGTTATTCAATTTGGTATCTTCACCGTTATAAGTCTAGAGGTCCATCGGATTACCAATTCAAGTCTAATAATGTCTAGTGGTAATATTTGGCATTTATACTTATATTAATTCAATAACCGCAGAATTTTTTTAAAAACACTATCTTATTTTAAGTAAATAATCTGAATAAATAAATATTTCAAAATACCATTATATACGCATACACACAAATACTATATATCACCAAGTCGGCAATTCTGTGTCTATAGCAGATATTATTATAACTATTATGTTGGTGGTGGGGGGGGGGGGTTACCTTAAATAATGTTATTTAATTTGGTATCTTCACCGTTATAAGTCTAGAGGTCCATCGGATTACTAGTCGTTGATTATTTTAAATTTATATTTATGTCTGCACTTAGCCATAAGTTCATCTCGTTTATTCAAGAGGTTATTTCGATCATATTTTAGGATTCTTATTTTTTCTTCTAGACATAAGTTGCATCTTTGTCTAAATCCATCTGGAATATTCGAAAAACATAAGATTGACCACGAAATCACCGGGGACCTGTTCTCATTTTTCAGATGCCACCATTGTTTAGCTAACTCCGTTTTGCTCTTGAGTTCTGGGTTATTGAAAGAGTGTTTGTGGTCATAAAAACGTTGTTTCCAGTTTCCCGCGGAGATGCCGATGTAAACCTTTTTATCCCTGTTGTTATCTTCCGGATGAATAGTGGCCTTATAAACCACACACTCAACTTTACAGTTACCGTCCAGTGGGCAGTTATTTTTCACTTGACAATTACATTTATTTACTGTGACCTTATTCTTACTAGGATTGTTAAGTAATTTACGATTATGGGTGCTGATAATTCTGTCCATGTTCTTGGTGCAAGAGTAGCTGATTTTAATGGTTTTTCTATTAAATATCTTCCTAAGTGGATTATTTATGCTAAAATGTTTATCTACCAGGTTCAAGAATACTCTCCCGATGTTGATGTTAGATAGTTGGCAGTAGGGAGGATTGAACCATATTATTTTTCGGCCTCTATTCCTGGATTTATTTTTATTTTCTTTCTTGGTATATTTGAGTTTTTCATTATATCCGCTTTTCTCTAGCGCTCCATTGTATAAATGCTTATTTGCTTCAAAAATGTCTCTGTTAGCCGAAAGCTTATTTATTCTAGTATTAATTGTTTTAGGTATTTGTTTAATTATGCAGTTCGGGTGGTTAGATCTAGTGTTGATATAAGATGGTGTGTGATTATCTTTATTGAAGGGTTTGTATGTCCCCTTTCCTAAGTCTAAGGTAATATCTAGATAGTTTACTTCTTTACAATTTGGGGTTATATCTATTTTAAATCCAAGGTATTTGAATGCTCTTATTAATTTTTTATGTATTTTGGATACCAGGGGGCCGTCACTATTGGGGATAACAATTAGTCCATCATCCCTATATAACCCCACTAAATTAGGCTCTACAATTCTGCTAATAGTGTACATTATAAAAATGCCCACCAGATCGGCAATCTGGGCTGAGTCAAAAGCACCCATCGGGACATCAAATTTGTTGTTGTTCAATTTAATCCATGTTTCTCGATTGTTTATAAGGATGGATTTGCGACAGGCCATAATTAATCTTACCTGCTCATCGGATATATCCACGAAATTCCCAGCATAGTTAATGCTGTTCGTAAGTAATTCCTTGGAAATCGAGGGGTAAAAATCCATAATATCGAATTGTATAAAGCAGGCATTCCTCTTATTTACGAACAGCATTAACTATGCTGGGAATTTCGTGGATATATCCGATGAGCAGGTAAGATTAATTATGGCCTGTCGCAAATCCATCCTTATAAACAATCGAGAAACATGGATTAAATTGAACAACAACAAATTTGATGTCCCGATGGGTGCTTTTGACTCAGCCCAGATTGCCGATCTGGTGGGCATTTTTATAATGTACACTATTAGCAGAATTGTAGAGCCTAATTTAGTGGGGTTATATAGGGATGATGGACTAATTGTTATCCCCAATAGTGACGGCCCCCTGGTATCCAAAATACATAAAAAATTAATAAGAGCATTCAAATACCTTGGATTTAAAATAGATATAACCCCAAATTGTAAAGAAGTAAACTATCTAGATATTACCTTAGACTTAGGAAAGGGGACATACAAACCCTTCAATAAAGATAATCACACACCATCTTATATCAACACTAGATCTAACCACCCGAACTGCATAATTAAACAAATACCTAAAACAATTAATACTAGAATAAATAAGCTTTCGGCTAACAGAGACATTTTTGAAGCAAATAAGCATTTATACAATGGAGCGCTAGAGAAAAGCGGATATAATGAAAAACTCAAATATACCAAGAAAGAAAATAAAAATAAATCCAGGAATAGAGGCCGAAAAATAATATGGTTCAATCCTCCCTACTGCCAACTATCTAACATCAACATCGGGAGAGTATTCTTGAACCTGGTAGATAAACATTTTAGCATAAATAATCCACTTAGGAAGATATTTAATAGAAAAACCATTAAAATCAGCTACTCTTGCACCAAGAACATGGACAGAATTATCAGCACCCATAATCGTAAATTACTTAACAATCCTAGTAAGAATAAGGTCACAGTAAATAAATGTAATTGTCAAGTGAAAAATAACTGCCCACTGGACGGTAACTGTAAAGTTGAGTGTGTGGTTTATAAGGCCACTATTCATCCGGAAGATAACAACAGGGATAAAAAGGTTTACATCGGCATCTCCGCGGGAAACTGGAAACAACGTTTTTATGACCACAAACACTCTTTCAATAACCCAGAACTCAAGAGCAAAACGGAGTTAGCTAAACAATGGTGGCATCTGAAAAATGAGAACAGGTCCCCGGTGATTTCGTGGTCAATCTTATGTTTTTCGAATATTCCAGATGGATTTAGACAAAGATGCAACTTATGTCTAGAAGAAAAAATAAGAATCCTAAAATATGATCGAAATAACCTCTTGAATAAACGAGATGAACTTATGGCTAAGTGCAGACATAAATATAAATTTAAAATAATCAACGACTAGTAATCCGATGGACCTCTAGACTTATAACGGTGAAGATACCAAATTAAATAACATTATTTAAGGTAACCCCCCCCCCACCACCAACATAATAGTTATAATAATATCTGCTATAGACACAGAATTGCCGACTTGGTGATATATAGTATTTGTGTGTATGCGTATATAATGGTATTTTGAAATATTTATTTATTCAGATTATTTACTTAAAATAAGATAGTGTTTTTAAAAAAATTCTGCGGTTATTGAATTAATATAAGTATAAATGCCAAATATTACCACTAGACATTATTAGACTTGAATTGGTAATCCGATGGACCTCTAGACTTATAACGGTGAAGATACCAAATTGAATAACATTACTTACGGTAAACCCCCCCCCCCCATAATATTTATAATAATATCTGTGATAGACACAGATTTACTGACTTGGTGATATATAGTATTTGTGGATACGCGGATATTTATTATTTACTTAAAATAAGATAGTGGTATGAAAATTTTTTCTGCAGGTAATACACTAGTTTTTGAATTAATATAAGTATAAATGTCAAATATTACCAATAGACAGTATTAGACTTGAATTAGTAATCCGATGGGCCTCTAGAATTACAACGGTGAAGATACCAAATTGAATAACATTAGGTACGATAACCCCCCCCCCCCCCGCATGATATTTATAATAATAGATTATCAAATTAATCTAAAATATAAATAAGGTAAGACTAATTTTTAGAACTCATATTACATCAGTAAGAATATAGAGTGTTATGTAAATATTGTGTGTAGGTGTGTGGATATATATGTATGTGTGCGTACGTATATGTGTGTATATGTGCGTATATGTATATATGTGTGTGTGTATGTATGTGTATGTATGTTTACATGTGTGAACAACTACATGCGTATGCATTTGGTCAATATTTCAAATAGATTCAGAGATATATATGGGTGTATTCATGTATGTATATGTATGTATATGTATATATATATATATGTATATATGTGTGTATATGTATATGTGTATAGATATGTATATGTGTGGGTGTGTATGTGTATATATGTGTGTGTATGTGCGTATGGATTTGTATGTATACATATATGTATGTGCGTGTAATCTTATTTCAACCCAGACGGACTGAGAATTTATGACACGCGGTCTGTCTATATATTCTCTGTGCCTGTTAATTGTTTCTTTCTTTCTTTTCTCTAACCGAATTTGAGAACACGAGTTTCGCCGGACGCATTCTGGCTGGAGATGAATAAAAGTTGCGTATGTGATTATGCTTAGTTATGATAATGTGCGAGTGAGATTATGTATGTGAGTGCGCATATGATGTGTGCGTATTTAGTTTTGTGTATGCGCGTGAGTAAAATTGCCTATATGGTTGATATCGCCAAGTCGTATGTGTCATAATTTTGACATGGCAGTTTTTAGTTGATTAACTTAAAGATCCCTCCCCTTCGCCCGCCATAGTTAAATATAAGTTTTAAATTTTCCCCCTCTCTATAAAAGATGTATCAAATTGGTTGCTACTACTACCATCTATGATTGTATTGGAACTGTGGTAGGGAAATTCAATTTTCTATCAGTCTCAAAAATGTAATTGTCTGAGTGATGCTTGAAAAAACCGAACGGTTGAAATAAATTATTGCATCGACAATTATGTGATTTCGTGTTATTATATTTTATATATATATATATATATATATATATATATATATATATATATATATATATATATATATGCATATTTATTTATTTATTTTTTATTTTTTGATGTGTTGATGTTTTTTATATTTATAATATAAAACTAAAAATAATACATTAATCACTTAAATAATAGTGTCATGGATTCGTCCAAACACTTTAAAATGCAGCAACATTTTTGTAAGTAACGGATAAATTTTATTAGACAGACGAACAGCACAGGTAAAGAATTTTTTTTTTTTTTTTTTGTGTCTTAAATAACTAATATAAGTTAGCAAAACATTTATATGGAACAAAACGTAGATTTAGTATAAGGAACGTTTATGTTTTTGTCTTTTAAGGGAAGTGGGGTCTGATCAACTCTGCTGGAAAGCCATGAAATTAAATACTGTCTTGTTTTTAAATTCCCGAAACAGTTTTTCATGGTAAACAACTGATGATCCCTTAAAATAGTGTTAGAAACTAACTAATATAATAACTGTAAAAAATAAATTGACTTACATGAGTGGTTTTCCACTGGAAGACTTGAGACTATAAGTTCTATTTTTTTTATTTATTTTTTTTTATATATATATATTTTTTTTTTATATAGTTTTAATGGTTGAGAAACTTCCGAGACTATATATATATATATATATATATATATATATATATATATATATATATATATATATATATATATATATATATATATATGGGTAGATATAGCGGATGTATATGTTTATATGTATGCCGGGGGTGGGGGGTTACTTCTATACTGCTAATTAATGTGTGGGGCCCAGCTAGTGGTCAAAGGAGGAAAAAGAGACAGACATTCTGAAAGGTCAACCGAGGAGAAGAAATACTTGAAGATGGGCCATGAATGTAAAAAGATAAGAACTCTTTAACGAGAAGGCATACAGTTGGGAGCGAGTGTGAGTGCGTAAATAAGTATGTCTGTACAATAAAGTGTACGAATGCATTTGTATGTGGATATAAAGTGATGTGTGGCTATATAGATAAGTAACTATGTACAAACAGATACATACCTTGCCTCTTCCACTTATTCCTCTCTGCTCTGACGAAAACGATATACAAGAATGTAATTTGTCTATTGTCTATAAGTTTAGTTAATATGGCCTGAAGAAGTTTGACTTTTAATAAAGTCGCAACTAAAATAATGTATTCACATATGTAGCCTATAATGTTTATATGAATAAAGGAATTATACTATAACGCAGCCATACATTTTATTGAGCATTATCTTATAAAAACTGGAGTGTCATTGGATTAGCACCCATAAAACAACAATTATACAAGTACTATATATATACATAGATATATATATATAAATATATATATATATCTTTTATGAAACTTATGGAAATAATATTCCAACGTGAAGGAAAAAGGAAAAATGAAAAATCAAAATTATTTGTACATTCATAACTTTCACAAGATTATTGATTTGAAGAAATTACAAGTACAATATTTTAAAACTTATGAAATATCCAAATATTGTACTTGTACGTTATTTTTTCAAATCAATCATATTGAGAAAGTCTTGAAATAAAGACGAAACGCTGATGAATACATAAATAATGTTGTTTTTTTTTCCTTTTTTATTTACTATATATACATGTATATATATATAATAGTAATGTGTAGTAATCTACCTATCCTTCTATCTATCCATCAATCCATCTATCTATCATCCATCTATCTATCTATCTATCTATCTATCTATCTATCTATCTATCTATCTATCTATCATCCATCTATCTATCTATCTAGCTAGCTAGCTAGCTATCTAGCTATCTAGCTAGCTATCTACTTATCCATCCATCCGTATATCTATCTACTCATCCATCGATATATCTACTAACTTATCTATCTATTTGGCCTTTTGGCTAAGATCAAAGTGTAGTATCTGTTCCGATGGATACTGCACTTCATAGATCGGTATTGTCTTGGCCTTCGGGGCTTGATTTTCGCCGTTCTATGGGTCTGATCTGTCCTGTGCAGTTCTAGGAGGTCCACCCTCCTAGGCTTTACCTCCCTTCTTTGGGGAGGAGTAAGTTAATTGCTTACTGCCTGAGGCGCCCCTACCGGGTAATGCCGACGGGGCTGCCCAGACAATTTTTAATGGCCAGAGTGCTCACCTTCTCGAGCGCTGGCTTTTCAAATCCCACTTTCCGACCTTGTGTCACATATTCCTATTGTGGGTAGGGGTTAAATAACGCCTTTTGGCTAAGATCAAAGTGTAGTATCTGTTCCGATGGATACTGCACCCCATAAACTGGTATTGTCTTGGCCTTTGGCGCTTGATTTACGCCGGTCTATGGGTCTGTCCTGTGCAGTTCTAGGAGGTCCACCCTCCCAGGCTTTGCCTCCCCTCTTTGGGGAGGAGTAAGTTTATTGCTTACTGCCTGAGGCGCCCTAACCGGGGAATGCCGACGGGGCTGGCCAGGCAATTTTTAAACCCTACTTTCCCGACCCGACCTTGGGTCACATCTTACTTGTGGGAGTAAGATAAAAACTGGCCTTGTGCCTAACTCCTGGAGAGGAGTAAATCAATACTCATCCATCGATATATCTACTAACTTATCTATCTATCTATCTATCTATCTATCTATCTATCTATCTATCTATCTATCTATCTATCTTTCTACTCATCCATCGATATATATATATATATATATATATATATATATACATCATCCATCGATATATCTATCTATCTATCTATCTATCTATCTATCTATCTATCTATCTATCTATCTATCTTTCTACTCATCCATCGATATATATATATATATATATATATATATATATATATATACATATATATATATATATATATCATCCGTCGATCTATCTATCTATCTATCTATCTATCTATCTATCTATCTATCTATCTATCTATCTATCTATCTAATTGCATTCTGTCGGTCTATTCTCTACTGCGTGAAACCGATTACAAATCTATCGAACTGTTGCCGATGCAGTTAAGCATTGAAAACGCACACGACACGCGCGTATAGTCAAAAGAAAAACATGCATCACGTTTGAAATATGAGATTAAATCTATCTCTCTCTCTCTCTCTATATATATATATATATAGAGATTTTTTTTATTTATCACCATACAACGTAGATACATCTTAGACCCAATAATAAATAAAACATCATAAAATACAAAAGGAAAAACTGAAGAAATACATATTTGAACGACTCTATGTGACGACATTGGTCTTTCACTGTTACTTGAAGTAATCGTCTGCCATATCCAAGTAAAGACGCATACACACACACATATATATATATACATTTATCAGACAGGATCATATATATATATATATATGCACACTTATAAAGCTCTCACACACACACACACACACACACACACACACACATATATATATATATATATATATATATATTTTTTTTTTTTTTTCGGGGATTCACTATTGCAAATACTTTTTACCCCTGCTCACATACATTTCTTACTTTTTCTAAATTAATGATGAAAACCAAAGCTTGCTAAATAATTGGTATTTTCCTACTGAAGAGAAGACTTATTTCTTTGAAAAACCCAGGTTTAAAGGAGTTTTCTAGAAATTAGTCATTGTTGTACTGTTTTAATTTATCAAACTTGTTAAATTTGTGTAATTTGGTATATTCGGACTACTGGTCTCATCTTGGGTGTTTTTATCACAACGTTTCGACCGATGTAACCTCCGACCTTCTTCAGGTGTACCTTGTCGAACTCGGGAATCTTTCTGTCGAACTCGGGAATCTGGACGGAATTTTGAACGGAACCCTTTATTAAATCCACGAGGGTAGCATGCTCTTATTCCATCTGCCATGATTGGGAAGAAGTCTTCAGTAATTCGCAATTCTTCGTATCGCCCGCACTGAGGATTGAACCTTCAACATTGAGATGACTGTCACTTAGAACTGAATTTTACTTAGTATTATCTCCACTGCTCCACGGGTCACCGAAGATGAGAACAGTAGTCAGAATATACCAAACTCTAAAAATTATCAACCCTCATCTAAAAAATTCCGAAACAACTTTAAATTTGTTTTACTATCCTTTTCTCCTCCCTCTTGCTCTTTCTCTTTCCCTTTCGGTGTGTGTGTGTGTATATATATATATATAATTATTAATGACAATATATGTATTAGCATATACTATCAGTGCTCTTTTACTTTGCAGTCTCCTTAAAAGATTCAGCTCGATGATTGTCAATTAGTGACAACAGAGCAAATATAAGCCAGGTTCATATTATATTCCAATAACCATGTTTTTATTTTATTATTTTAATTTTTATTTTATTTTTTCACATTTCCAAAAACA
>OY744525.1:128410710-128420710 GCA_963556195.1 Sepiola atlantica
TAAAATGAAGTAATAAAATAAGGTGTCAATCAAATTTTATTAGAATTCAAAGTTCAAGCAAAGTATCCTTAAGTCCTTGAACTTTGAATTCTAATAAAATGTGATTGACACCTTATTTTATTACTTCATTTTATATTATAATATTAATGCTCTGTCCAGTATATTGAGCTTCAGTTTTTATCCGGATGTTTCACTAATTATAAGATATTAGTTGACGCTTATATCTTTTGTTGGATTGCTTCATATATATATATATATATATATATATATATATATATATATATATATATATATATATATATATATATATATATTGCTATTTCAAAAGATGTACAATTAAGCAAAACAAATTTTCATCTTCTCTCCATTTCCTTCTTTTACTCTTGCTTTTCTATCAACTCATCATTTCTTCTTTAATCATCCAATTCCCCGTTATCCTCCCTTTCCTTCCTCATTCGCCCCATATGTCCTCATCTCCCATTTCATTGCGTTCTCCCCATCCTTTCCTTACTCTCCATTTTTTCTATTACTCTCCATTTCCTACTCTGTATTCGTCCTGATTCTTCATTTCCTCCTTACCTTCCATTTCTTTCCTACTCTCCATACTCTCGGCACTCCCCATTTACTCCTTACTCTCAATTTATTCCCTTCTCTCAATTTGCTCATTACACTCAATTCTTTTCTTTACTATCGATATCATCCGTACTCTCCATTTCCAAATTACTCCCAATTTCTTTTTAATCTCTACTTCCTACTTATTCTCAATAAATTTAGTAATCCCAGATTCTCTTTTATTTTCCAATTCTCTTTTATTTTCCATTCCTTCTTTACTCTCCATTCGTCCTTACTCTCCGTTTGTCTTGCTCTCCAATTTGCTCCTTACTCTCTATTTATCCTTGCTCTCCAATTTGCTCCTCACTTTCTATTTATCCTTGCTCTCTAATTTGCTCCTTACTCTCCGTTTACCTTGCTCTCCAATTTGCTCCTTACTCTCTATTTATCCTTGCTCTCTAATTTGCTCCTTACTCTCCGTTTACCTTGCTCTCCAATTTGCTCCTTACTCTCTATTTATCCTTGCTCTCTAATTTGCTCCTTACTCTCCGTTTACCTTGCTCTCCAATTTGCTCCTTACTCTCTATTTATCCTTGCTCTCTAATTTGCTCCTTACTCTCCGTTTACCTTGCTCTCCAATTTGCTCCTTACTCTCTATTTATCCTTGCTCTCTAATTTGCTCCTTACTCTCCGTTTACCTTGCTCTCCAATTTGCTCCTTACTCTCTATTTATCCTTGCTCTCCAATTTGCTCCTTACTCTCTATTTATCCTTGCTCTCTAATTTGCTCCTTACTCTCTGTTTACCTTGCTCTCCAATTTGCTCCTTACTCTCTATTTATCCTTGCTCTCCAATTTGCTCCTTACTCTCCGTTTACCTTGCTCTCCAATTTGCTCATTACTCTCTATTTTTCCTTGCTCTCCAATTTGCTTCTTACTTCTTATTTTTCCTTGCTCTCCAATTTGCTCCGTACTCTCCATTTTTTCTTGCTCTTCAATTTGCTCCTTATTCTCCATTTTTCCCTACTCTCCATTTACCTACCCTTCTCAATCTCCATTCGTCCTTACTCTCCGTTTTCCTTGCTCTCCAATTTGCTCCCTACTCTCCGTTTTCCTTGCTCTCCAATTTGCTTCTTATTCTCTATTTATCCTTGTTCTCCAATTTGCTCCTTACTCTCCATTTTTCCCTACTCTCCATTTACTTTTTACTCCTAATCGTCCCCTTACTCTCCGCACTCTCCATTTCCTTTTTAGTATACCTATCCTTCTTAATCTCTATTCGTTCTTATTCTCTCTTTCTTCCCTACTCTTCATTTCTGTATTACTCTTCATTTCGTGCTTCCTCTGCATATTAAGCTTATTTTAAATATTTCCCTACTCTCCATTTCCAAATTACTTTTCTTATTTACTCTTGCTGTCCTCATTACACTATTTATTCATCACTTTCTATTATCTACTTACTTTCCATTTCCCCCTTAATATTTATTCCCCCCTAACTCTACATTCTCTGCTTACTTTCCATTTAAATCCTCGCTCATAATATCTTCTGTACTCTCCATTTCCTCCTTACTCTCCATTTTCTCCTTACTCTCCATTTTCTCCTTACTCTCCATTTTCCCTTACTCGCTAAGTTCCTCTTTATTCTCCATTTCTTTCTGACTTTCAATTTCCCCCTTACTCTCTATTTTTTCCTTACTTTCCATTTTCCGTTACTCGCAATTTCTACCTTATTTAGAATTCGTTCTTACTCCCAATTTATCCTCACTCTCCATTTCTTCCTTAATCTCCATGTCCTCTTTGCACATTGTTTTTTCCTTCTGAGAATAAGAGTAATTCTTTGAAAATCCATGGATTAAATGTCATTATATTATATCCCTGATGATCATAATACACTTGTAAAATATGTAATTTTACTTTTTTCAGCATTTCAATATTTCCTATATATATATATATATATATATATATATATATATATATATATATATATATATATATATATATATATATATATATATATATATATATATAAATTGACAGATCAAAGTGATGTCATACTGTGTTTTATTGTCAGTTTCGAAGCAATAAAAAGCTAACACGCACTTTTAGAAAAATGAAATTCCGTACAAAAAGTCTTCAAGTGTCCATGGAAAAAAAAAACACCAAAAAAACACAATGGCAAATTAAATTCCGTATAAAAAGTCTTCAAGTGTCCATGGAAAAAAAACACCAAAAAAACACAATGGCAAATGAAATTCCGTACAAAAAGTCTTCAAGTGTCCATGGAAAAAAAACACCAAAAAAACACAATGGCAAATTAAATTCCGTACAAAAAGTCTTCAAGTGTCCATGAAAAAAAAACACCAAAAAAACACTATGGCAAATGAAATTCCGTACAAAAAGTCTTCAAGTGTCCATGGAAAAAAAACACCAAAAAAACACAATGGCAAATTAAATTCCGTACAAAAAGTCTTCAAGTGTCCATGGAAAAAAAAACACAAAAAAAAACACAATGGCAAATTAAATTCCGTACAAAAAGTCTTCAAGTGTCCATGGAAAAAAAACACCAAAAAAACACAATGGCAAATTAAATTCCGTACAAAAAGTGTTCAAGTGTCCATGGAAAAAAAACACAAAAAAAAACACAATGGCAAATGAAATTCCGTACAAAAAGTCTTCAAGTGTCCATGGAAAAAAAACACCAAAAAAACACAATGGCAAATTAAATTCCGTACAAAAAGTGTTCAAGTGTCCATGGAAAAAAAACACAAAAAAAAACACAATGGCAAATTAAATTCCGTACAAAAAGTGTTCAAGTGTCCATGGAAAAAAAAACACAAAAAAAAACACAATGGCAAATTAAATTCCGTACAAAAAGTCTTCAAGTGTCCATGGAAAAAAAACCACCAAAAAACACAATGGCAAATGAAATTCCGTACAAAAAGTGTTCAAGTGTCCATGGAAAAAAACACCAAAAAAACACAATGGCAAATGAAATTCCGTACAAAAAGTGTTCAAGTGTCCATGGAAAAAAAACCACCAAAAAACACAATGGCAAATGAAATTCCGTACAAAAAGTGTTCAAGTGTCCATGGAAAAAAAACACCAAAAAAAACACAATGGCAAATGAAATTCCGTACAAAAAGTCTTCAAGTGTCCATGGAAAAAAAACACCAAAAAAAACACAATGGCAAATTAAATTCCGTACAAAAAGTCTTCAAGTGTCCATGGAAAAAAACACCAAAAAAAACACAATGGCAAATTAAATTCCGTACAAAAAGTGTTCAAGTGTCCATGGAAAAAAAACACAAAAAAACACAATGGCAAATGAAATTCCGTACAAAAAGTGTTCAAGTGTCCATGGAAAAAAAACACCAAAAAAAACACAATGGCAAATGAAATTCCGTACAAAAAGTCTTCAAGTGTCCATGGAAAAAGAACACCAAAAAAACACAATGGCAAATGAAATTCCGTACAAAAAGTGTTCAAGTGTCCATGGAAAAAAAACACCAAAAAAACACAATGGCAAATTAAATTCCGTACAAAAAGTCTTCAAGTGTCCATGGAAAAAAAACCACCAAAAAACACAATGGCAAATGAAATTCCGTACAAAAAGTGTTCAAGTGTCCATGGAAAAAAAACACCAAAAAAAACACAATGGCAAATTAAATTCCGTACAAAAAGTCTTCAAGTGTCCATGGAAAAAAAACACCAAAAAAAACACAATGGCAAATTAAATTCCGTACAAAAAGTGTTCAAGTGTCCATGGAAAAAAAAACACAAAAAAACACAATGGCAAATGAAATTCCGTACAAAAAGTGTTCAAGTGTCCATGGAAAAAAAACACCAAAAAAAACACAATGGCAAATGAAATTCCGTACAAAAAGTCTTCAAGTGTCCATGGAAAAAGAACACCAAAAAAACACAATGGCAAATTAAATTCCGTACAAAAAGTGTTCAAGTGTCCATGGAAAAAAAACACAAAAAAAAACACAATGGCAAATTAAATTCCGTACAAAAAGTGTTCAAGTGTCCATGGAAAAAAAACACCAAAAAAACACAATGGCAAATTAAATTCCGTACAAAAAGTGTTCAAGTGTCCATGGAAAAAAAACACCAAAAAAAACACAATGGCAAATTAAATTCCGTACAAAAAGTGTTCAAGTGTCCATGGAAAAAAAACACAAAAAAAAACACAATGGCAAATTAAATTCCGTACAAAAAGTCTTCAAGTGTCCATGGAAAAAAAAACACCAAAAAACACAATGGCAAATGAAATTCCGTACAAAAAGTGTTCAAGTGTCCATGGAAAAAAAACACCAAAAAAAACACAATGGCAAATTAAATTCCGTACAAAAAGTCTTCAAGTGTCCATGGAAAAAAAACACCAAAAAAACACAATGGCAAATTAAATTCCGTACAAAAAGTGTTCAAGTGTCCATGGAAAAAAAACACAAAAAAAAACACAATGGCAAATTAAATTCCGTACAAAAAGTGTTCAAGTGTCCATGGAAAAAAAAACACAAAAAAAAACACAATGGCAAATTAAATTCCGTACAAAAAGTCTTCAAGTGTCCATGGAAAAAAAACCACCAAAAAACACAATGGCAAATGAAATTCCGTACAAAAGGTGTTCAAGTGTCCATGGAAAAAAAACACCAAAAAAACACAATGGCAAATGAAATTCCGTACAAAAAGTGTTCAAGTGTCCATGGAAAAAAAACACAAAAAAAAAACACAATGGCAAATGAAATTCCGTACAAAAAGCCTTCAAGTGTCCATGAAAAAAAAACACCAAAAGTACACAATGGCGTAATGGGAATTGACCCACTTTAAACAAGATTTGAATCATTCAAATGTTCAGGAAAAAGTTCGTCCTCACATATTAAGCTTCACTTATGCTCTGGAATTTGATTCACAGAACAATTTATCTGATCTACATAAGATAATTGTTCTTTATATTATCACAAATTATAAGACTTGGCTCTTACTTCCTAACAAAATATCTGGCAAAAATCGCACTCAAATAATGCAATATACCCCGCCACCGCATTAGACCCCGGTTAAATACTACTTATTATATTTATTTCCATTGTTTTCTTTTTTCTTCTTCTTTTTCTTTCTATTTCCTTTTACCTAATTAACGTTTTTTTCGGACGGGCTTCATATTTTTAATATTTATGCACCTGCTCAAAACATCCCGTTTTAGGTCTTTTTTCTATGTGTGACTGTTTTACTTCTTAATAAATTAAAAATCTTCACTTTTTCTGAAAACGTTTGTTGATCCTAACAAAACTGATCTAATCTCCAATTCGTTATTTTTATTATTTCTACCTGTGTTTTATTGTTTGTCATATCTGTCTTTTATACATTCTGTCTTTTATACATTCTGTCTCCACGATTTTTTATTTTATGAAATATCGCGTATTTTATTCTCATATATATATATATATATATATATATATATATATATATATATATATATATATATATATATATATATATATATAAAGATAAAGGAAAGAAGAGAGATAAATATGTACGAATGACAAATCTATTACAACTTTGATTGATCGATACATATATATATATATATATATATATATATATATATATATATATATATATCTATGAGTTAAAAAGCAAAAAAATCAGACCAACATACTAGCCATTTCACATTATAAGTTTATTTCATCTCACCAAAGACGGAAATCATCAGATGTGGCGCAATGGCTAGTGGTTTGCTAACTGACGAATGAGATGGCTCACGTCGTCATGGTACTGTATAGGGGGGGGGACTTGGACCACGCTGTCATGGTACTTTAACAGTATTATAAAGGCGTTAACCCTCTCATTCCTCAGTTAGCAAACCACCAGCCACTGAGCCACCTCTGATGATTCTCGTCTTTGGCGAGATGAAATAAACTTATGATGTGAAATGGCTAGTATGTTGGTCTGAGTTTTAAGAAGCTTTTATTCTTGTTCTGTATTACATTGAGATTTCGTACTCAAGATTCGCCACAGAAATGTTTCTATCCTTCACGGATCCAACATATATATAAGTATTGAGTTACATGTATATAAGTATTGAGTTACATGTATAAAAGTATTGAGTTACATGTATATACGTATTGAGTTACATGTATATAAGTATTGAGTTACATGTATATAAGTATTGAGTTACATGTATATCAGTATTGAGTTACATGTATATAATAATTGAGTTACATGTATATAAGTATTGAGTTACATGTATATAATAATTGAGTTACATGTATATAAGTATTGAGTTACATGTATATAAGTATTGAGTTACATGTATATAAGTATTGAGTTACATGTATATAAGTATTGAGTTACATGTATATAAGTATTGAGTTACATGTATATAAGTATTGAGTTACATGTATATAAGAAGTGAGTTACATGTATATAAGTATTGAGTTACATGTATATAAGTATTGGGTTACATGTATATAAGTATTGACTTTTAAGATACATAAGATCAGATACAAATTATACGCAGAAAATCGCAACGCATTGCTTTTTCATTATTTTAACTTCGTCTGCCATTTTGCGGAAATAATTGGACGCACGAGCATATGCTTTTTATGATATATTTTGGACATCCATTTTTTTTGTCTACGTTCACATTTCGTTAGTGACCGAATAAGGACAAAGGTCGTCTAAAACAGGGGCGGGCAACCTTTTTAGAGTGAGGGCCGGATTAGACTTTTGGAAGGAGATCGCGGGCCGGAGTGAAAAAACGAAATCTCAGAATTACTATATTTTGTTTACATGAATATATTGTACAAAAATTGCATTGAACACTCTACAAATCTGATATTTTTTCTCAGGAGACTTCTGTATGTAATGTTATAAAAGGCGCCGACGAAGAGCCATTTTGGAATCATAAAAAATAATGAAGGGAAGTAGCAAGTTGATCCATCATTCGTTTTGACACACCTCACATAGGTTCTCTGTTTCATGCCCTTCCCTCGTCTCTCGTTTCTTCTTTGCCTCTCTCTTTCTCTTTTTCTATTTTTATCTCAGGGCAAGGATTTGAAATTAATAGTTAAAGAAAAATGAAATATACATGCATCATCGCTCGCTGATATTTATACATTTTCATCCCACTGTAAATCTTAATCGAAACCTACTTTTACGTCTATGTCACAAAATGATGAGTTTTACTGGGAGGTCTGCGGGCCGGATTGCAATAATAAAGCATAGCAGGGTGGCGGGTCAGACGCTAAGCCTTCGCGGGCCGGATGTGACCCATGGGTCAGAGGTTGCCCGCCCCTGGTCTAAAATATATCACTCACCGAAGGAGAAAGAACAAAAACATTTTTTTGTGTTTCCAATTTTCTCAAAAAATGCTGGACGGAGTTTAAAAGATAATAATAAAAAAAGTAGTTAGTCGCAGTTTTCTATGATTAATTTGTTTTTATCTTTATTTTTCTCAAAAGACAATACTTATCTATAAAAGAAGCAGACACAGAAAACAACACTAGCTGTCCCGACCCGGTGTTGCCAGGGAGTCTTACATTTTTGTAAAATAGGATTCTGAAAATTTAAATTTTTCCAAATTCTTTTCAAATATCACGTATAACTTTCACGACTTCCGTAGCAACCCAGACACCGTCGGATGCCGGCTCGGACACCTGGTATATTTTCAGCTGGCAACTTCAGTGCGGGCTGAGATGCCGCCCTAGTAGTCATGGGACGATTCCGATATTTTTCCCGATTCCGATACAATTACCGATTCTATTCTAAATTCCCAATTCCGATACAATTACCGATTTTATTCTAAATTCCCAATTCCGATACAATTACCGATTCTATTCTAAATTCCCAATTCCGATACAATTACCGATTCTGTTCTAAATTCCCGATTCAGATACAATTACCGATTCTGTTCTAAATTCTCGATTCCGATACAATTACTGATTCCGATTCCTATTCTTTTAAAACTTTTAAATATTTAGCTATAGAGTTGTATTTTTATTTTATTTTTATTTTCAGATTACCGTAAAAACCCACATAATATGCACATATATTTTCGGCAACGTAAAAATACACTTGTGGGAGTGGGGGGGTATCTATAGAGTTTAGTTTCACTGGTAGTTTAAAATTAATAAATATTTATCATTTTATCATTAGTACCAACAATGGAAAATTAAGTTATAAACAAAAACAAAAACAACAAAAAAAGAAATTAAAAGAATCGTTTTTGGCATCGGAAAAGAGGTACAATTTTTTCCGATTCCGATACCCCCTTACCCGAACTCCGATTTTTCCGATTCCCGATTCTGATTCGATTAATCCTCTCAACACTAGCTCTTGCGATCTTAGTCGTGGCGGGAATGGCACATGGACGACGGTACCGGGGGGTGCAGGGGGGGGGAGTAGGCTCAAGCCCCCCCCCCCACTTTTTGACTTGCCCCCCCACTTTACGGTCATCAATAATGAAGTTATATATGCATGCGTTTAACCGCCCCCCCCCCACTTTTTAGGGGAGTCCCCCACTTTTATAACTGTCTCGCCGGTCCTGTGGCAGATCGACGTGCTCCATCGTCTTTGTTAGCTGAACAATACCTCACCCACGCTGTGATTTGTCTAGTATGAGGTATAAGGGGACACGTCGACTGGAAGAAGATACGCATATTTTGCCTAGGAAGAAAGTGTAGTATCTGTTCCGATGGATACTGCACCCTATAGACCGGTGTCGTCTTGTCCTTCGGGGCTTGATTCCGCCGGTCTGTGGGTTTGTCCTGTGCAGTTCTAGGGGGTCCACCCTCCCAGGCTTTGCCTCCCCTCTTTGGGGAGAAGTAAGTTTATTGATTACTGCCAGAGGCGCCCTTACCTGGGAATGCCGACGGGGCTGCCCAGGCAATTTTTAATGGCCAGAGTGCTCACCTTCTCGGGTGCTGGCTTTTCAAGTCCCACTTTCCCGACCCGACCTTGGGTCACATTTTACCTTGTGGGAATAAGATAAAACTGGCCTTGTACCTAACCTCCTGGGGAGGTAAATAAAACGCATATGTAGACATAAACAAAAACTACAAATGAAATCAACAGACAGTTCGTACAATTCAAAAAGCATAAGTTTTGAGTTTGCGTTTTTGATCAATAGAATCTTCGTATTTACAGGGATTAAACTTTCTTTCGTAGGCAAAAAGGGAATGTTTATTTACTCCTCGCGGAGTTAGGCACAAGGCCAGTTTTATCTTACTCCCACAAGTAAGATGTGACCCAAGATCGGGTCGAGCAAGTGGGGTTAAAAGCCAGCGCTCGAGAGGTGAGCACTCTGGCCATTTAAAAATTGCCTGGGCAGCCCCGTCGGCATTCCCCGGTAGGGGCGCCTCAGACAGTAAGCAATAAACTTACTCCTCCCAAAGAGGGGAGGCGAAGCCTGGGAGGGTGGACCTCCTAGAACTGCACAGGACAGGC
>OY744525.1:128425710-128485710 GCA_963556195.1 Sepiola atlantica
CAAATGACGTTGCGTTATCACAACAGCCGCTTACCATTGACTTCTCGCTGGCAACGACCATTACTCGTAACTGGAATTTGGGTGGCAATAAGCCTCCCTAAGATCCCAGCACTCTTCGCACACATCCAGTGGAGGTCTGGTTAGTGCTCTTCCTTCTCGGTCCTTCCATCCTCCTTGAACCTTCACGACGATTTTGTGTTGTATTTCTTGCAGTTTCACTTCCCTTGGTTTCATGTGGTATTTCTTCCATTTTTTTGTTTTACTTCAGTTGCAGTTTTTATGTGGCTAGTTTGTGTTCGTAGTTTATGTGAGTTAGTTACCTAATTACCATTATTATTATTATTGTTATTATTATAATCATTATCATTATCATCATCATTATTATTATTGTTATCATTAGTATTTTTATCATAATCATCATCATCATTATTATTTTTATTATTATTATCATCATGATTTTACTATTATTATCATCATTATCATTTTTATTAGTAGTAGTAGTAATAGTAATAGTAGTAGTAATAGTAATAGTAGTAGTAGTAGTAGTATCATCATCAGCAGCAGCATCATCATTATTATTATTATTATTATTATCATAACTATTATAATCATCATCATCATTATTATCATCATTATTATTATCATTATTATTTTTATTATCATCATCATAATTTTTTCATCATAATCATCATCAGTTTTATTATTATTGTTATCATTATTATTTTTAGTAGTAGTAATAGTAATAGTAATAGTAGTAGTAGTAGTAGTAGTATCATCAGCAGCAGCAGCATCATCATTATTATTATTATTATCATAACTATTATAATCATCATCATTATTATTATTATCATTATTATTATCATTATTATTTTTATTATCATCATCATAATTTTTTCATCATAATTATCATCAGTTTTATTATTATTGTCATTATCATTTTATTATTATTGTTATCATTATTATGTTTAGTAGTAGTAGTAGTAATAGTAATAGTAGTAGTAGTATTGTAGTAGTAGTAGTAGTAGTATCATCATCAGCATCATCATTGTTATTATTATTATCATCATCATTTTATTATTATTGTTATCATTATTATTATTAGTATTAGTAGTAATAGTAATAGTAGTAGTGGTAGTAGTAGCATCATCATAAGCAGCAGTATCATCATTATTATTATTATTTAACTATTATAATCATCATCATTATTATCATCATCATTATCATCATTATCATCATCATTATTATTATCATTATTATTTATATTATCACCATCATAATTTTTTCATCATAATCATCATCATTTTTATTATTATCATTATCATTTTATTATTATTGTTATCATCATTATTATTATTATTATTATTATTATTAGTAGTAGTAGTAGTAGTAGTAGTAGTAGTAGTAGTAGTAGTAGTAGTAGTAGTATCATCAGTATCATCATCATCATCATCATCATCATCATCATCATCATTATTATCAATATTATTATTACTATGTAACTTTGTATTTTTGGTGTTTATTTCTTTTTCATATCTGTGTTGTTTTAATGAAGATACGAACATTGGTATCCTCGACATATACACACTTTCTCTTATAACTGTGTATTTGATGTTTTTTGTCGACTTCTAATTGTGGCGTTCTAGAATCTGCACTGATGAAGATATAACCTATTATCAATAAAGATCTATCGTCTTAGAAACTTTTGTTGATGTTCAATTCTTGGAACAGATATAAATGAATATATCATGATTTTGTTAATTTCTAGATTGCAATATAATAGCTCTGGTCAATCAATAGGTTCAACCATTGAGCTTATTCAATATTTGCAGTATTTCTGAGTATATAATTGTCTTAACCTGACTTAACTTAACTTTTTACTTATATCTTTAAGATGTGATTAGTTATCTGGCCACTTGAATACTACCAGAGTTTAAACATTTGATTTCACTTATCATATATATATATATATATATATATATATATATATATATATATGTAGTAAGTTTTTTAAATACATTTTTGGCAATTAAAGTACACAGAGGCTTCCGCGTTTCATCCCCGTAGCGAATCGTCGAGCTAAAATGCCTTTGTGTAGCTTAATTGCCATAAATATATTTTCATAACTTACTACCTAGCTCTACTCACGTATTGAGCACTGTTCAAGTAAATACTGAAAATTGATAATATATATATATATATATATATATATATATATATATACATATATATATGTATATATATATATATATATATATATATACATATATATATATATATATATATATATATGTATATATATATATATATATATATATATATATATATATATATATATATATATATGGTACATGTATTATATTAGTTTCTGTAGATGTTAATCTGTTGAAACTCCAGTGTTTATAAAAAGGTCTCAATAACAAGTAGAGCTGTTCTTTAGTATACATTTATATTTATAAAAACAATGTTTGTATAAATAAAAATTTATACTATATATATATATATATATATATATATATATATATATATATATATATATATATACATATATATATATATACATATATATATATATATATATATGCACTCTTTTTGAATAACATGTAATTTTCGCGTTTTTTAAATTTTCATAGTAATGCTCTCAATGTGACAAGCAAGCTTTCGGGTCTCTGGTAGTAAAGGGCAGTTGTCTGTGTGTGTGGGTGTGGGTGTGTGTGTGTGTGTGTGTGTGCCCAGCTAAAAGTTAAATAACTACAAAAGAAAACACCCACAAAGTTGGTATATTCTTGATCAGCGTTGCCCTGGAAGAATAATATCTAAAGTTTATTAAAAACAATTTCATTCTTTGGGAGTCAACTGACCCAGATTTTATTAGGGGGGAGGGGCTTGTTTTTTTCAGTGATTTTATTCAGCCATTTTATTTACTAAAGGGAAGTAACTCTCATTTTTTATCCAGGAGATAATTCTCTTATGCCGACTAATTCCTCAAGGAATCTATAAAAAAATAGAGTTGTCTTCGTGTATGTATTTCCAGCTTGAGTGGAATGGGATGGCCGAAGAAAAATGAGGTAAAGGGGGACGGGGAAAGAGAGAGGTAGAAGTTTTAATAAAAATATGTTACACTTTTACTCCGGGCAATGCCGGGTAGCACTGCAAGTATAAAATAATTAAAAAATCTTTCTAATTAGATAGCTTTGAGGGTTCTTATTTCGGCCATCTCTAGCGCTTTCGACTGTCGTTATCGTTATCAGGAGTAAGTTTGTTCTTTTTTTAAGAGACATGTTGCTGTGATTTTTTTCTTTTGTGATTTTTCTCAGTTTTCTCAGTTTTGTTTTCATTCATTTAAAAAATGTCTAAACATAAAAACATTATTTTTTTATAGTTCCTCAGCATTTTATTAAAGACGAAAATATTGCGAATACATAAGAAAATATGACAATGCCAATTGCAAATGTATATTACAGAATATTAATTTATTCGAAACTGTTTAAAAATAAATATGCAAATTTGAAAAACCTAAAACTGTTTGTGGACGTTCGTAGATTACTATACATATGGTATTCAAAAGCTTAAATATATCATAGAATTAAAAAAGCATAACTTGTTTCGATATTAATATAGTTAGGATAGATTGAAAAAAACTTTCGCATTCATTCATTTATATATATATATATACATATATATATATATATATATATATATATATATATATGATATCGCAAGGTTAAAACGTGTATGTACGTAGATAGTATTTAAATATTTATTATTAAAATAATTATCTGTAGCCCTTTCTCAGCTGGGTGCTTTAATGAGTAAATAAAAGAAGCCGTCAAAAGCTATAATGCATGTTCCTTCCTGTTGAACACTGTTATGATGGCCGACTATAGCTGTCTGCCTCTCTATGAATATATAGGATATATTTCTCATCTCGTCTGTAGCCATTTACATTAGCCTCTTTGGTTAACGCGCTTGGAATTGGAGTTAAATATGCTTCTAATTCCGGAGGTCGAATCGTGCGACTGGCGTGAATGGTTATTTCTTACTGGTGATTCCGCAAAGGTTGAAACGTATATGTATGTTGATAATATTTAAATATTTGTTATTAAAATAGTTATATATGTATACATATATAATTATTTATAAATAATATTTTTAAATTAACCCATATACACATGTGTTTCATGCTAAAGCTGCAATCATCAATATGGGAGGAGACAATCCATGCCAGTCACACAGTTCGAACCCCAATACGAAAGTCATATTTGACTTAGTAGTCGGAGTGTGTATCGATGTGCCCACTATGCCTTGCCTGGAAATGGGAGAGTAGATTCACGTCTAAATGGCGAATTCGGCGGCCATCTAGCAAGTCGTCAAGATAACTCAATAGTGGGGACCTAGAGTATCGCATTACGCTATAAATAATGGCTTCTTGTTAACTTACTTAAAGTGTTCAATCTAGCAAGAGCTTTAAATAATCATTTATAAATAATATTTTTCATGTATTAACTCATATACACATGTGTTACATGCCAAACCTGCAATCATCAGTATGGGAGGAGACAATCACTATCGGTCACACAATTCAAACCCCAATACGAAAAGTCATATTTGACTTAGTAGTCAGAACACGTACTGATGTGCCCACTACGCATTGCCTGGGAGAGTAAATATATATATTATAAAATTAACTAATTATATATAAAATGACTATATATATAGTCATCGACAGACAGCTGTTTCGTCGTTTCACAACTCATCAATGTGTCTAGACGTAGCAAGTGTATCAACCACGAGATTCGAAACCCGGACACTGGATCACGTCTAACCGTGACCATCTGAGCTAAACAACCGATTAACTGAGGTAAATTATATCGCTTATTTTTTTTTTTTTCGTTTGTTTACGAATTTAAGATAATGGTAATCTAGAGAACTCCATTCTTTCTATAGAATAGTCTTGCATTACGCTAAGTGGAAATCATCATTTCCCCAACCAGAGTTCGCCATTCATCGTGTGTCGTATATATCTACGGAGTAAAATAAAAAAATTCTGCGTCGCTTACCATAAAGATATCTGTGAGTTCTTACAAGTGAGCGATACGTCCTCGACATCAGTCCGACGGTCACTTTGTTTCTGTCAGGCTGAGGTATGGTTCTGTTCAGTCTTAGGAGGTCGACCCTCCCAGGCTTTACTTTCTCTTTGAAAAGAGGTTAGTTTATTGCTAATCGTCTGAAGCACCCCTACCTGGGAATGCCGACAGGGCTGCTCAGGCATTTTTCTAAGCCAGAACATGCTAATCCTAGTGCGCTGGCTTTCCACACCTGACCTTGTGTCTAACCTCCTGGAGAGGAGGTAAATAAACTCATGTATTGTCATCTAACTTATATGTGTGTTGGTAGTGTGTATAGACACACATATGTAAATTCGATGGCCACGCTGAGAAGAGAGAGCTACTCTTTCTCTAAATGTCCACAGCGGCATTAAGCAACCAATATCGGGTTGATACATTTCAGTACGATTAACGAATCAAACACATCTGACTCTCTGTCGGCCTTCTCTATTTCTCTATTTCTTTATACTTACTTTTGAAATTTATTTACAAATATATACACAAAATATATTATATGGTAATATATATATATATATATATATATATATATATATATATATATATATATGAGAAAGGAAGGATGAGAGTAATCCGACGTAATGGGAAATGAAAAAGGAAACACCAGGAGATATTTTTTTATATATTCATCAACGTTTCGTCTTTATTGTAAGACTTCCTCAGGATGATAATTTGAAGAAAAATGTCATGCAAGTACATCGAAATATTGGGTTGACATGATGGGTTGATAAGGAAAAGTAGTAGCTGTGGCTACTAAGAGCTCTGGACGAGGGTCCAGGCTGTGAGAAGTCAGTAGTGGCGAAGAGTGAAATGAATATGGAAAGTTTTGAGTGGGTACCAGTAAGGCAGCAGTGAAAATGAGAGGGGTGAGAGTATTAGTTAATTTGTCTTAGGGTGGGAGAGAGGAAAGGGGGGGGGGGGCAAATTCACTAGGACAACCTGGATCTTTCTTTTTGTTAGGAAGGATTTAATTACATTAAATATTTTTCCAGTGATACCATATGAGTGCAGTTTTAGGAGAAGCCCTTCATGCCAGACCTTGTCAAAGGCCTTGGATATATCAAGCACTACCGCCCTAGCTTCACCTGCCTTGTCCAGTGTATGGTATATGCGTTCAGAGATGACCGTTAGGATATTTGCAGTAGATCGTGCTTATCTAAATCCGTATTGATGATCAGAAAGAAGTTTAGCATTAACTAGGTGCCGGACTATCGCTAGATTGATTAATGATTCAAAGATTTTAGCAAAGATCGGGAGTACACGGATTGGGCGATAGCTTAGAGGATCAGTTCTATCACCAGAATTCTTGAATACTGGTATCACAGAGGCAATTTTCCAACTATCAGGGAAACAAGATTCAGCAAGGCATTTGTTGTATAGTTTGGAGAGGACAGGGGCCAGCTCAGCAGAGCAGTTCTTTATTACTATTACTGGTATAAGATCAGGCCCACAGGCTTTGGATGTGTCAAGGTTTTTTATGATGTCTTTGACTTGAGATGGGGTGATGACCAGGTTCTCAAGTGTGTCTTCAGTCCGCAATGGGAATTTAGGGAGGAGGTGGTTTGTTGAGTCCAAAGTGGAGTTTACGGCGAAACGTTGGGCAAGTAGTTTAGCCTTATCAGTTGCTGTGCAAAAACATCGTTGTGATATGATAACGGGGGAATTGTCGATTGTCTATTGTCCATCACACTATTGTAGATTTTCCAGAAATCATGAGTATCTAGTTTCTGTGACTTAATGCGTTTTTTTGGTTATCTCTGTATACCTCCTCTTTGCTTCATCTATCACTACTTTGCAATCATTTCTTGCCTCTACAAATTTTTGTCTGTTCGCAGTTGACTTATGGTGGCTGAATTTTCGGAATGCCTTCTGCCTCTCAGCAATAGCAGCTGCACATTCTGAGGTGAACCATTGAGGAGAGTGGGGTTTGCTGAAGAATTTTCGCATGGGGACATAAGCATCAATGCCTGCTTTGACCCATTCGGTTAGCTCATTTGCACACTGATCAGCAGGTAGTTAGGAAGTTTCACCTCATGGAGCGTCGCTAATGTGATCCCTGAGGGATTCAAAATCAGCCTGCTCATAGTTTCTTGTCGTTTTGAGCAACGGCTCTTCAGCTTTTGGAAGAGTTTTTAAGGTGATAAGTATCATTACCACAACGTGGTCAGAGTTTCTGAGTGGGCTATGGGCATTCGCCATACAAGCCTCGGGTAGTGAGGTCAAGAACAGGTCGAGAAGTGAGGCTTGCTGGTCCGCACGATCAGGAAGGCGGGTCGGAAAAGTGACAGTCTGTGAGAGGTCGTGAGCTGAGGAGAAATTAAACGTAGAGTTCCCAGCTGCATCAGTAATGCTGGAGAATCCCAACCAGTCACGGTGGTGTGCATTAAAATCCCCAAATACATATATTTTGGCATTCAAGTCGAGTGAGAGTGCTCTATCTAAGCTTTCAGAGACAGAGTCAAGCCGGGGACAGTCCTTGGTCGAAGGAGAACGGTATAAGAAATATAAGTAACTAACTCTGTGATGTAAGGTCAATCTAAAGCACATGTAGGCTTGGTCATCTGATTCTAACTTATGTTCTCTAGTCAAGGGGAGGGTGTTCCGAACATAAACTCCTAGCCCATGCATATGTTTGTCAGAGTCCTTACCGTAGAGTGGAAGGTAATCAGTCATGTCAAAGTGGTGAGAGGAGATTGAGGATTGAAGGTTCGTTTCACTTAGTGCTAGGATATCCGGGGAGTTTGTCAGGAGAAAGGTTTCTACGTCGTTAATGTTGGTTCTAAATCCCCGAATATTTGTGAATGCGAGCCTCAAGGGCAGAGGCGAAGAAAATATATATAAAAAGGGGGGGATTATAAAACATATCTGATAACTGTCTGGAAAATTATGCATTATCAATACCGATTATGTTGTCATTAAAATTGTATAAACATTTTTATTTTATAAATAATATTATAAGATAATTTCAAAACTTTTAGTGCTGGTTCTTGAATTGCCTTAGATTAATGAAACAAACAATAATCTTTGAAAAATATATTGGATAATATAAACCCATGCTCTCTTTTCATATTGAAATGATGCATATCAGAAACTGAAATAAGATTTTAATTATGATAATTATTTTATCTGAAGGGAGGTGATCAAACACTCATGTAAAATAAAATTAACAAGTTTAAATAGTTTTTATGCTTCAAATAGTTTTACGCTCTATGCTATAGAGACTTGACTTTTATTGCCTATTTCACTCTGTATTAGTACAAATGTTGGATAAAATTGTAGAAATGATCCATTCATTAGTTTAGGAGATTATCCTGTATGTAGAAATGTGTTGCCTAGAATATACATTCCAAAATTCATAATGATCCGTTCATTAGTTTAGGAGATTATCCTGTATGTAGAAATGTGTTGCCTAGAATATACATTCCAAAATTCATAATGATCCGTTCATTAGTTTAGGAGATTATCCTGTATGTAGAAATGTGTTGCCTAGAATATACATTCCAAAATTCATAATGATCCGTTCATTAGTTTAGGAGATTATCCTGTATGTAGAAATGTGTTGCCTAGAATATACATTCCAAAATTCATAATGATCCGTTCATTAGTTTAGGAGATTATCCTGTATGTAGAAATGTGTTGCCTAGAATATACATTCCAAAATTCATAATGATCCGTTCATTAGTTTAGGAGATTATCCTGTATGTAGAAATGTGTTGCCTAGAATATACATTCCAAAATTCATAATGATCCGTTCATTAGTTTAGGAGATTATCCTGTATGTAGAAATGTGTTGCCTAGAATATACATTCCAAAATTCATAATGATCCGTTCATTAGTTTAGGAGATTATCCTGTATGTAGAAATGTGTTGCCTAGAATATACATTCCAAAATTCATAATGATCCGTTCATTAGTTTAGGAGATTATCCTGTATGTAGAAATGTGTTGCCTAGAATATACATTCCAAAATTCATAATGATCCGTTCATTAGTTTAGGAGATTATCCTGTATGTAGAAATGTGTTGCCTAGAATATACATTCCAAAATTCATAATGATCCGTTCATTAGTTTAGGAGATTATCCTGTATGTAGAAATGTGTTGCCTAGAATATACATTCCAAAATTCATAATGATCCGTTCATTAGTTTAGGAGATTATCCTGTATGTAGAAATGTGTTGCCTAGAATATACATTCCAAAATTCATAATGATCCGTTCATTAGTTTAGGAGATTATCCTGTATGTAGAAATGTGTTGCCTAGAATATACATTCCAAAATTCATAATGATCCGTTCATTAGTTTAGGAGATTATCCTGTATGTAGAAATGTGTTGCCTAGAATATACATTCCAAAATTCATAATGATCCGTTCATTAGTTTAGGAGATTATCCTGTATGTAGAAATGTGTTGCCTAGAATATACATTCCAAAATTCATAATGATCCGTTCATTAGTTTAGGAGATTATCCTGTATGTAGAAATGTGTTGCCTAGAATATACATTCCAAAATTCATAATGATCCGTTCATTAGTTTAGGAGATTATCCTGTATGTAGAAATGTGTTGCCTAGAATATACATTCCAAAATTCATAATGATTCGTTCATTAGTTTAGGAGATTATCCTGTATGTAGAAATGTGTTGCCTAGAATATACATTCCAAAATTCATAATGATCCGTTCATTAGTTTAGGAGATTATCCTGTATGTAGAAATGTGTTGCCTAGAATATACATTCCAAAATTCATAATGATCCGTTCATTAGTTTAGGAGATTATCCTGTATGTAGAAATGTGTTGCCTAGAATATACATTCCAAAATTCATAATGATCCGTTCATTAGTTTAGGAGATTATCCTGTATGTAGAAATGTGTTGCCTAGAATATACATTCCAAAATTCATAATGATCCGTTCATTAGTTTAGGAGATTATCCTGTATGTAGAAATGTGTTGCCTAGAATATACATTCCAAAATTCATAATGATCCGTTCATTAGTTTAGGAGATTATCCTGTATGTAGAAATGTGTTGCCTAGAATATACATTCCAAAATTCATAATGATCCGTTCATTAGTTTAGGAGATTATCCTGTATGTAGAAATGTGTTGCCTAGAATATACATTCCAAAATTCATAATGATCCGTTCATTAGTTTAGGAGATTATCCTGTATGTAGAAATGTGTTGCCTAGAATATACATTCCAAAATTCATAATGATCCGTTCATTAGTTTAGGAGATTATCCTGTATGTAGAAATGTGTTGCCTAGAATATACATTCCAAAATTAATAATGATCCATTCATTAGTTTAGGAGATTATCCTGTATGTAGAAATGTGTTGCCTAGAATATACATTCCAAAATTCATAATGATCCGTTCATTAGTTTAGGAGATTATCCTGTATGTAGAAATGTGTTGCCTAGAATATACATTCCAAAATTCATAATGATCCGTTCATTAGTTTAGTAGATTATCCTGTATGTAGAAATGTGTTGCCTAGAATAGACATTCCAAAATTCATAATGATCCGTTCATTACTTTAGGAGAGTATCCTGTATGTAGAAATGGGTTGCCTAGAATATACATTCCAAAATTCATAATGATCCGTTCATTAGTTTAGGAGATTATCCTGTATGTAGAAATGTGTTGCCTAGAATATACATTCCAAAATTCATAATGATCCGTTCATTAGTTTAGGAGATTATCCTGTATGTACAAATGTGTTGCCTAGAATATACATTCCAAAATTCATAATGATCCGTTCATTAGTTTAGGAGATTATCCTGTATGTAGAAATGTGTTGCCTAGAATATACATTCCAAAATTCATAATGATCCGTTCATTAGTTTAGGAGATTATCCTGTATGTAGAAATGTGTTGCCTAGAATATACATTCCAAAATTCATAATGATCCGTTCATTAGTTTAGGAGATTATCCTGTATGTAGAAATGTATTTCTGAGTATATAATAATCTTAATCTGACTTCACTTAATTTTTTTAGCTTCTCATAAAGTCGGTTCTCTCTATACACATAAATAACTTTATATGTATATATATATATATATATATATATATAGAGAGAGAGAGAGAGAGAGAGAGAGATAATTATATACTTATATTATCGTGTGATATATTTTGCGTATACACTTGTTGTAGCATTCATTTCAACAGTGCTCAATACATGTGTAGAGCTTAGTAGTTTACGAACATATGCTTATAGTAAGTAACACAAAATTACTTTTGTTTCGCTCATCAGTCTTATATCCGTTTATTTTTTTTTAACGTTTCTAGATATTTGAAAGCATTACGTAGCAAGCCCAACCAACCGACTCTCTATCGGCGCTTTCTACTTTTTCTTTTTTTTTTCCTTCCTTTTTACTTTATTTTTTTTCATTTTTCCCTGATCTGAACGATTAAGTAAGCAATCCAAGCTCACTATCCAACGTCAATTCGTAATTGCTTTAAATCGTTACTCTCCATTTTCCTCTATTTGTCCTCTTTCCCCTTTTCTCCCCTTTTTCTCTCCCCCCCCCCCCAATAATACCTCTTTTCCCACCTAGGAATTGACTTGCTTGTTTTCGGCTCTTGAAACAAACCGGAAAACAGTGAGCAGCTCATATTTAGATAGATTTGAGCGGATCCTACTAACCAACACAATTATCATTTGATTTGGTTACATCTAATTTTTGTATAATTTTTGGTTATTTTTTTTTTAAGTACACCCAATTCCTCCAACCGATGAATTTTTTGCATATCTCTTTTGTAATGATAATGTTATAATGTTAAGTATGTTTGCCCATAGAGTGAATGTGGTATTTTGGTGAGTGAAATTAGTTTAAGGAATACGACAGCCTACCCCCATCCCAGTTAACGCTGCGATTGATATCGCATATACATAAGTGGTATATAAAAAGATGGTGCGTCTATTGAGTAAAATTGAATTAACTTGAAATAGGACGTTTTTACTTTACCGTTACTGCGAAGAATAGGCCCAAATTTTGAATTTATTCATTTAGATTGTTGTACCGTATTATTGGCAACATAATAACGTACATTGCAGCGATGGGACAGGGGCTGGAGCTTGGTAGATAGTGAGGCCCCTATTAGATTAGCGACTCTGTTTTTGCTCCTGTCTAAGAGGGAGAGACTAGTGGATGGTGCACCAGCCGAGATGTGACAACAATACTACAATTGTTATTTGTTTGCATATTTTTAAAATTAAGATAGACTACTCTTATATTATATTCTTTAGATATAAAAGTTATATCACTTGCTTATTTTTATTTTCAGGTGATTATTTAAAAATATTTTTATATTAGCAGTTCTCCCGGTTGGACTAAATAATTTCTGAAATAAATTGTCGCTACGTACGTTATTATATTTGGTTTTGAAAAAGGACATTTTATTAATTAATTATTATTTATTTGAAGAATGTAGAAAACCAAATAGTGTTATATATATATATATATATATATATATATATATATATATATATATATATATATATATTGTTGAAGATAAGAGACAACTCATGTCTAGATATCCTTTGGTAGATCCTTTCAATAGTTCGAATTAGTATCTTAGTTTCGGAGGGGAATTGGCTGATGAATTTGCCATAGTTTTGATTTGTTTCCAAAGTACTTTCGGACCCATCTGGGTCCATCTTCAGGAGAATGAGGTTAATCAGGTATAGACCATGTGTTAATATTTATAGAAGGTTTTTGGCGGGAATTATGGCAAATTCATCAGCCAATTCCCCTCCGAAACTAAGATCCTAATTCGGACTATTGAAAGGATCTTCCAAAGGATATCTAGACATGAGTTGTCTCTTATATTCAACAATACTTACCTGCAAGAGAAGATGCTGCCTAGATATCCATATATATATATATATATATATATATATATATATATATATATATATATATATATATATATATATATATATAGTCTCGGAAGTTTCTCAACCATTAAAACTATATTAAAAAAAAAAAATTAAAAAAAATTTATAGTCCCAAGTCTTCCAGTGGAAAATCACTCATGTAAGTCAATTTATTTTTTACAGTTATTATATTAGTTTATTTCTAACACTATTTTAAGGGATCATCAGTTGTTTACCATGAAAAACTGTTTCGGGAATTTAATATATATATATATATATATATATATATATATATATATATATATATATATATGGATATCTAGGCAGCATCTATATATATATATATATATATGTTTTATTTATTAAATGGATGAAATCATTTATTAAAATTTTCTTATCTGATACTTTCGACACAATACGTCTTTTTCAAAGAGTACTTTCGATTTTTTTTCTCTCTTCATTCTGCTGGTATTAACCGCGAGGATAATCCACTCGTAGATAAAGCAGAGTATACGTCCGATCTTGTTGACGAGTTTGGGAAAGTAAAATCCGGTGTTTTCGAATAGGAGTTGGCACATCATAGAAAACATTATTTTCGTAAAGTTATTTGAAGAATTTAGAAAACCAAATCCTGTTATATAATTTTTTTAAAAAATTTTATTTATTAAATGAATAAAATAATTTATTTAAATTCAAATTATTATTTGTTATCGTTTTTAAATTCAATGACTGTTTTGATTTTAATATAATAAATATTTCTGTTTCTCAATATTTTTTTATTTCCTGGACAAATATTTGATTTGAAACAAGCAAAAAATTATATTTCGAAATGCAAGTTTCTTTTGTCTTTTCCTTACTTTACGGTCTCATTTAAAAGAAAAATAAATTTACATCAAAATATATTTTCTTTCGGGTTTACAACAAAGTTATGAATAAAATGTTTATTATTTTAAATTAATGTTGCGAATCGATATAGCAAAGCCAGCTTGTAACAGATGAAAATTGGCAGAGGCAAAATTTGATTTGTCAGCTTAAGTGCTATTTGGGTGTGACTTTGAAAATCCGACAAGATAACTTTATATATTAGATTAAGAAATCTTATTTTTGATCTTTAAAAGTTATACAATTAAACAAGGATTCAAGACTTACTTTCTACGTCTCCTTTGCCTTCCTTTAATTTCTTTTTTTGTAAAAGAGAAATAGTCTACTTGGTAACGGCTTCCGGTTTTAAAATCGGAAATTGACAAGCGGTGTTTATCAGAAAACTGTTACCCATCATATTTTAGGTCTGACGAAAGGTGTCCGACGCTTAACGGTACCGGTTTTCCTATATATATTTGTAAATGTTCAAACACAAGCATAAACCAATGAAACCAAAGTAACAACTCGAAAACAATTAAGTATTAAAACATACATTTATTGTTTGTGAACCCGACCCGAATAATGAATATTAGTGCAAAAACTACCGAAGCATAAATTTTTCCGTCCTACATTAGTTTGCTTTCAAAAATTTACGCTAGTTTTAACTTTATTTAAGGGGTCATCAGTTATTTGCTATGAAAAACTGTTTCGGGAATTTAAAAACATAACGGTATTTTACCACATGGCTTCCCAGCAGAGTTGATCAGACACCACTTCCCTTAAAAAATAAGAACAATAAACGTTCCGGATATTAGATTTAGTTTTTTGTTTCAGATTAATTTTATCTTTGTAATATATATATATATATATATATATATAGTCTTGGAAGTTTTCGACCATTAAAACTATATGGACAAAAAAAACAATTTACGTCCCAAGTCCTTCAGTGGAAAATTACTTTTCTTGTAAATCAATTTACTTTTTGCAATCACTACATTAGTTTGCTTCCAAGAAATTACATTAGTCTTAACATTATTTAAGGGATCATCAGTTTTTTACCATGAAAAAACAAAGCAGTATTTTATAACATGGCTTCCCAGCAGAGTTGATCAGACCCCACTTTCCTTAAAAAAAAACAAGAACAAAAACGTTCCGTATATTATTAGATCTAAGTTTTGTTCCAGATTAATGTTTTGCTAACTTATTTTGTTATTAAAAAATGTCCTCCTTACCTGTGTTGTTTGTATGTGTCTAAGAAAATGTATCCGTTATTTACAAAAAATTTCTGTATTTTATAGTGTTCGGACGAATTAATTACACTACTTATGTGGTTATTTATAGTTTTATGTATTTATATTATTATATTGTGTTTAGTTTCATATTAAACATATTTTAAAATCAAATATATATATATATATATATATATATATATATATATATATATATAGTCTTGGAAGTTTCTCAACCATTAAAACTATATTTAAAAAAAAACAAAAAAAAACTTAAGTCCCAAGTCGTTCAGTGGAAAATCACTCATGTAAGTAAATTTAACTTTTTCATTTATTATATTAGTTTGCTTCTAACATTATTTAAGGGATCATCAGTTGTTTACCATGAAAAACTGTTTTGGGAATTTAAATATATATATATATATATATATATATATATATATATATATATATATATAAATGTTTTTTTTCCTTAAATCATTTTAATATATTATATATTATATGTGCTATATATATACGTTTATACATATTCTATTCTCTCTCTCTATATATATATATATATGTTTATATATATATATATATATATATATATATATATATATATATATAATTTATATCTCGATTAAGCAGTCAAAACTCAAATATTTGCACAGTACTAACACATAATTCCAGAGCAGGTATACATAGAAATATTTTCCGACAACACAAAACCTCATAAAAAGTAAAATACTGGGTTTTATCTCAAAGAATTACAACCGTTTCATCTTGTGTTTAATTCCTCGAAGCATTTACAAATACATTTGTGGATTTTATAAATAAAATATTCCTCAGATTCAAAGAAAAAATGTGTCCATTTCTAATGTATATAAGAGCGTCTGCAAATGATGTGTGACAGTAAAGAGGAAAGTCTTACATACCGAAGAATGTGTTAATGTTCTTCACTATGAAACTGTGTCCATGAGAATGTGTACAACAAAATCTGAGTAGAATGATGTGTTCGGGGGTGTGTGAGTAAGTTGAGAGGAGAAGTCTTACATACCGAATACAGTATGTTTGTGTGAAGCTCACACGTGTTGCTGGAGGTGTTTTTATAGAAGCCGCCAGACATGGGGGGGGTGTCTGTTGCTGATGTGTCTGTCAAGGCCAGTTCCGGAAGAAAGAAAAATTGAATTTTGCTGTTCAGCGCTTTTTTACCACAGATGGTAGCGCCACCTGCCATCACAAAAAGGTGAGATAATTCAGGCCTGACGCCCTCTACTGGGAGTTTGTGTAAATATGTTGAACAGGGATAGATAATGCTACAGATAGAATTTTTTTTTGTTGGGGTGGGCGGTTCAATTAATAATTTATTTTTACCATTTTATTAAATTATTAACACATCAGAAAATCAAACGGCTTTTTATAATTGGAATTTTGTTAATTAAAAAAAAATCAAATAAAACTTTCTTTTATTATTGTAATGTTTTTAAATATATTAAACATCATAGTAATAACGTATCCAATACAGAATATTCTCGAAGAAATTGCTTTTTATTCCATGGCGAATTTTATTGCTGCATATTTTCTGCCGTTTCGAGGGCTAACAACTCTCTTACCGAAATGCTTTAAAATCAAAGTTCTAAGGCTGGATTTACTTCTTCGCAAATTTTCTGCATGACTGGTTCTCCGCGTGTTCAAACTAGTGAAACTAAAAATTCCGCAGAGACTCAAGCTATGCCGACAAGGTGAGACCTATAAGGTTAGAAATTCATTTTTGTACCCCGTTCAAGAAGAAGAGGTTGGTGCACAAGCCCAGATGTGGCAACAATATTTCACACATAGTGGCTTTATAGAGATATAGGATAGTGGCGGTTGGAGAGGTTTTCCATCCCAGTAGAGGGAGCCTACCTTTTTTGTAGCAGGCTTGGCAGTATCTTCTATGTGCTTATTCCAATTCACGTAGCTAGAGAATATATTATTTATTGATTTTAATTTTATTCCTTGACCTTAATAAGTTCAACGATTGAACAAATTAACATTACTCTATACAGATGATCTCTTTTCTTCGTTATTTTTGAAATATTTATTCGGTCGTTTTTCGTGAGCTTTCAATATTTAAGCAATCCACGAGCCAAGCCGATTTTTATTGTCTCTTTCGCCTTTTAAAAAAAAAGTTTACTCCATTACTTTCCAATTCATCCTCGCTCTCTATTTCTATAGGGTTTCAGCAAAAATATCTGCCACATTTTAAACTGTCACCTAACCGACTTAGCCAAGTGCCAACGATGTTTTAGTTTTGCTAAGACTTCCTTTTTTTTCTTCAGATACTCTCATCAAGCAATATTGTTTGAACTGGTGCTGTAAAAACGTTCTTTGAAGAATGGTGAATCTGTAATTGCAACACAAAGAGCTTTTCTAGGTCAGTAGATGTTAGGTCAGAATGATGTTGTTTCGGATAGAAAATCAATATTGCGGTGTGTTGCGAATTTCAGAGCCACATGTTCAGCAATTCTACGAAAAACATCTGGAAGACCTTGAAGTGCTTGAACTCCAGACAGTGTTCAAACTGTGAGACTTTCTGTTACTAAGTCTCTTACACGTTCATCTCGCAAACATGCTTCTGCCTTGTGATTGTCTGATCGAACAGCCAGAAGAATTCGACATACTGATCTGAATTTCCATCCATACAAATTAATGATTGCTCAGAAGCGGAACAAACGCGACTCGGAAGATGGCCTGGTATTTTGTGACGCTGTCCTTCAAAATGTTTCTGTAATGACTCCTCGATTGATGGAAAACTTCAGAAATCGTCTCCAACACTGCATAGTGAATAGAGGTGACGATTTAGAGGATGTAACCCTTTGGTTCCTATTTACTTGCCTCCTCATGAGGACAGAGTTAGACACAAGATCGGTTTTTAATATAGGGGAAAATCCAGCTACCCTAAAGGGGGCACTTTGGATTGAAACAAACATAAAAATTCCCCAAGTCCAGAAGGACCCCTCTTGACAGAGGACAGAATAGACGAAGTGTACCAGAACAGAACAAAAATGTAAATAGCCTCAGTCTAGAAGGACTTCTCTTTTACTGACCGAGGACAAAATGACCAAGTACAGCATAAGAACAGATACTATACTTTGCTCCTAGCCAAAAGGCCAAGGAACCAGCAAATGTGACCCTTTTGTTTAAACAACAATAACTTTTCCAAACTCTTGTTTTCTCTTCGTTTTGTCAAACCTTTCAAATGTGGAAGGTATTTCTGCCGCACCCTGTACCTTGTTTTTTATCGTCCAAATGCCCGTCAATGTTTGGAAATGTTTTTTCACTGACAACGATGCTTTATGCTGTCAGAAATGGATACAGGGAGGTGTGGGGCTCAGTTATCAAATTGTTAACAACTGGTAGGAGGTTAGACACAAGGTCAGGTGTGGGTTTTCGATGAAAGGGTTTCTGTCGAAGGAACTGGATTCGAACTCAGTCCGCATCATTATCCACTTAGCCACCATGCCATCAACCGGTATCACTGACGCAGAAAATGCCCAAAATGGTATGTGCAACTGTTGTTGGACTGCAATATTGTTTACCGCAAAATATGACCCAAGATGTGTAAACCAACCTCGAATATCTTTGGCAAACGTTGTTAAAAAACTGCTGCCTATTTCTATTCTTATTTTCCCGTCTCTCGTCCATCGTTTTCATTCCTTGTCATTTCTTACTGTTTATAATGTTATTATTTTCGTTTTAATATTATGTTGTCATCTTGCAAATAAACCAAAAAATCCAAACTTAGCCGTGTCGAGTTCTTTCTTTACTTCCTTACGCTTTATTTCATCCCTTCTCTCCATTTCCTCTTTCATCTTTATTTCCTCCTTGCTCTCCATTTCTCCCTGGCTCCCCATTTTATCTGTTTTATATTAGCTCACCATTTCCTCCTTACTCTCCAATTTTTTCATTTTCCTCCTTGCTCACTCTTTCATATTTGTTCTCCATTTCCTCCTTACTCTCCTTTTCCTCCTTGCTCCCCATTTCTTTCTTGCTCCCCATTTTATCTGTTTTATATTAGCTCACCATTTCCTCCTTACTCTCCAATTTTTTCATTTTCCTCCTTGCTCACTCTTTCATATTTGTTCTCCATTTCCTCCTTACTCTCCTTTTCCTCCTTGCTCCCCATTTCTTTCTTGCTCCCCATTTTATCTGTTTTATATTAGCTCACCATTTCCTCCTTACTCTCCAATTTTTTTCATTTTCCTCCTTGCTCGCTCTTTCATATTTGCTCTCCATTTCCTCCTTACTCTCCTTTTCCTCCTTGCTCTCCATTTCTTTCTTGCTCCCCATTTTATCTGTTTTATATCAGCTCACCATTTCCTCCTTACTCTCCTTTTCTTCCTTGCTCTCCATTTCTTCCTTGCTCCCCATTTTATCTGTTTTATATCAGCTCACCATTTCCTCCTTACTCTCCAATTTTTCATTTTCCTCCTTGCTCACTCTTTCATATTTGCTCTCCATTTCCTCCTTACTCTCCTTTTCCTCCTTGCTTTCCATTTCTTTCTTGCTACCCATTTTATCTGTTTTATATCAGCTCACCATTTCCTCCTTACTCTCCTTTTCTTCCTTGCTCTCCATTTCTTCCTTGCTCCCCATTTTATCTGTTTTATATCAGCTCACCATTTCCTCCTTACTCTCCAATTTTTCATTTTCCTCCTTGCTCACTCTTTCATATTTGCTCTCCATTTCCTCCTTACTCTCCTTTTCCTCCTTGCTCTCCATTTCTTTCTTGCTCCCCATTTTATCTGTTTTATATTAGCTCACCATTTCCTCCTTACTCTCCAATTTTTTCATTTTCCTCCTTGCTCACTCTTTTATATTTGCTCTCCATTTCCTCCTTACTCTCCTTTTCCTCCTTGCTCTCCATTTCTTCCTTGCTCCCCATTTTATCTGTTTTATATCAGCTCACCATTTCCTCCTTACTCTCCAATTTTTTTCATTTTCCTCCTTGCTCACTCTTCCATTTTTGCTCTCCATTTCATTTTTGCTCTCCTTTTCTTTCCTTGACTCCATTTTCTTCCTCGCTCTCGATTTTCTCCTTGCTCACCCTTTCCTCTTTACTCTCAGTTTCCCATTTGCTCTCCTTGTCATTCTTACTTTACATTTCCTCCTTGCTCTTCATTTTCTCCTTTTCCTTTTTGCTCACCCTATCATCTTTGCTCTCCAATTCCTGTTTGCTCTGCATTTCATCTTTGCTCTCCTTTTCCACCTTGTTCTCCATTTTCTTCTTTCTCTACATTTTCTCTTTGCTTTATACTTTCTTCTTCTTTCCATTTCCATCTTACTCCCCATGTTCTCCTTCATCCTCTTTTTTCTTATTTTTTTCTTGCTCTTCTTTTTGTCCTTGCTCTCCATTTCCTCTTTGCTTACTATTTCATCCTTTTCCCCTTTCATCTTTGCTCTCCATTTCCTATTATCACCCTCTTTTCTCCTTGCTCTCAATTCCCTCCTTGCTCTTCTTCTTTCATCTTCATTCACTATCCTTGCTGTTCTTTCTATATTTCTTCATTGCATTTCTTAATTTCTTAATCTATTTTCATTTCATTTCTGACTCTCTAGCGGCCTTCTCTATTTGTTTGTCTAATTTTATTCCAATCTTCGTTTTTCCTGATCACTCCCTTTTCTTCTAGACCCCTTTTTTCTCCAATCTCCCTTTCTCTCTTTTTTCGTTATTATTTTATATTTATTAAAAAATAATTTTATATTATATGTATTTTCTCATCTTGATCACTTTAAGACTACGATTAAATTAACTAGCCCAGATTACTATCATATCTTTCTCTCTCTCTCTCTCTCTGTTTCCTTCTCAGTCTCTCTCCCATTTCTTTTCCTTTTCGATTACTATCATCTCTCTTTCTCTCTCTCTCTCTCTCTCTCTCTCTCTCCTTCTCTTTCTCCCTCTGTTTCCTTCTCGGTCTTCCCTCCCATTTCTTTTCCTTTTCGATTTGATTCCCCGATCTTACAAAAACTCTCACATTCCCTCTGTCTCTCTCTTCCTTTACCTCTGACTATTTTTTCTCCTTTCTCTCTCTCTCTTTCTCTCTCTCTCTCTCTCTCGCTGGCTTCTCTCCTCCCCTTTCTCTCTCCTTCTCTATCACTGTCTCTATTTTACTTCTTCCTTAAATACTCATTCATTCATTCGTTTATTCATTTTCCCTTTTCTATTTGATTATTTGATCTTACAAACACTCTCGCACTCCCTCTGTCTCTCTCTCTTTCTTTCTCCTCTTATCTATTTTCTTCTCTCTCTCTCTCTTTCTTTCTCACTGGTCTTCTAACGCTTTCTCTCTGTCTCTCCCCTCTTTTCTTTGTGCCTTTCTACTATTCTGTCTCTCTCTCCTAGTTTCTCTCTTTCCCTTTCTCTTTCCCTTTCTCTTACTCTCCTCCTCTCTCTCCCCTTCTCTTTCTTCTTCTTTATCTATCTTTCTCTTTCTCTCTCTATCTCTCTCCTTCTCTGTGTTTTTCTACTTCTTTCTCACTCCCTGTTTCTCTCCTTCCCTTTCTTTTTCCTTTTTACTCTGTCTGTCTGTCTCTGTCTCGGTCTCTGTCTCTCTCTCTCTCTCTACTTCTTTTTCATTCTCTTACTCTCTCTCCCCTTCTCTCTCTGTCTCTATTTCTTTTTTCTTCTTTATTAAATATTCATTTATTAATTCGTTTATTATCTTTCCTTTTCTAATTGATTCCTTGATATTACAAACTTTCTCGCACTCCCTCTGTCTCGCCCTTCTTCTCTCTTTTACTCCATCTTTCTTTCTTTTGCGCACTCTCTCTCTCTCTCTCTCGCTCTTTAACGCTCTCTCCTCCTCTCTCTCTTTGTTTCTTTCCTGCTCTTCCTCTATCTCTGTTTATTTTTCTCCTTCTCTCTCTGTATCCCTTCTTCAGTTTCTCTCTCTCTCATTCTCTCTCTTTCTTTCTTTCTTTCTCTCTCTCTCTCTCTGTCTTTCTTTATCTACTTCTTTTTTCATTAATATATAAATATATAATAAGGAGAGGTAGTTTGCTTGAACTATAAATATATATATATATATAAATATATATAAATATATATATAAATATATATTTATATATATATAAAATATATAAATATATATATATATATATATATATATATATACATAAGTATATATATATAGTATAATTTTTATTTTGTGTTTGTTATTTTTTATATATGTATACATATGTATGTTTAGGTGTGTACTTGTTATCTATTAATTTGTGCGCACATGTGTATTTTATATAAAGATCAAATATTTATGCTTGAAAATGTATATATGTGTATATATGTATATATCCGTGTATGGATATATATGTATATATTTATGTTTGTTATTTTATATATATATATATATATATATATATATATATATATATGTGTGTGTGTGTGTGTGTATGTTTATGTGTGTACTTTTGTATCTATTAATTTATGCGCACGTGTGTATTTTATATAAAGATCAGATATTTATGCTTGAAAATGTATGTACTTAGATTAAAACTTTGAAGTGTTTAATGGAGAAGAAAGGAATCCAAGCTAAGTGGGTAATAAAAAAATAGAAAAAAGGAAATAGAAGTAGGTAATAAAAATGATAAAAAAGATAGAAACTAATTGAAAGAGTTAACAAGTAAAGAATCTAAACCGATACTGAGCTTGACCGGGGGTAAAATTATGAAAATATCTCATCCCCCAAACAAGATTTACTGAAGGAGAAAGTTTTCCAAATTCATCTCACTTCCTTGTCTTCTTTGGTCTGAAGAGGTTGACTCTCTTTGAAGAGTACAACCGAAACATGTATGCACATATGTAACCAATAATGTTTATATAAATAAAAATTTATACTAAAGAACAGCTCTACTTGTTATTGAGCACTTTTTATAAACACTGGAGTTTTAACGGATTTACATCTACAGAAACTAATACAATACGTGTACTATATATATATATATATATATATATATATATATATATATATATATATATATATATATATATAATTCCTTTCTCGTTCAAATTCCACAATTGAGCAAGCCAAGCTTACTCTTTAATTCGTTTGTGGCCTTACTTAAAAAAGGGCGTACATTCGTTTAATTACTTTTTTATGATCTTGTAAAGTTCTTTGAGTAAACAAACAGGTTAAGCTTTCAGTCGACTTCTCTTTCTTCTTTTCTTTCTCTTTTTTCTTTTTTCTTATTCTTTTTCTTCGTATTCTGTGCCTGGTTTTTCTCCTTTCTTTTCTTCAAATTCTTATTCATCATCTTTTTTCATAATATTCTTCTTCTGTTCCTTCTTTTTCTTTTTCTTTTTTTCCACTTCTTTTCCTTTTTTCTATTCGTCATCTTTTTTCACAATATTCTTTATCTTCTTCTTGGTTTTCCTCTCCTTCTTCTTCTTCTGTTTCTTTTTTGCTATTTCTTTTCTTCTTCTTCTTCTTCTTCTTCTTCTTCTTCTTCCTCGCCCACCCCTTTTTCTCTTTCTTCTTCTTCTTCTTCTTCTTCTTCTTCTTCGTCCTCCCTTTTTCTCTTTCTCTTTCTTCTTCTTCTTTGCTTTAATGTTCTTTCTGTTCTTCTACTTTCTTATTCATCATCTAATTTCATAATATCCTTCTTATTTTTTCTTATTTTTCTTCTTTTTCTTCTGCGTCTTCTTCTTCCTTCTGTCTTCCTCATCATCCTTTTTCTTATCATTTTTCCTGTTTTTCTTCTTTTTTCTTTTTCATTTTCTTCATGTTCTTTTCTTCTTCTTCTTCTTCTTCTTCTTCTTCTTCTTCTTTTTCCTCTATCTGCCTTTACAGTCTCTCCTTCCTTGTTATTCTTCTCTTTTTCTTCCTTACATAAAAAATATTTATTCATTTAATTATTTCTTCTTTTAATCTTACGAATGTCTTCGATTCAGCAAGCCAGCCAAACGTACTCTCTATCGACTCATTCACCCTCTCATATTAGTTCTTTCTCCCTTGCACTCCATTTCCATCCTTGCTCTCCACTATCTTCTTGCTCTCCGTTTCCTCCTTGCTCTCCTTTCGTACCTTCCTTCTTCTTTCCATCACTTCTCCTTTTCCTGTCGCTCTTTCCTCTTCCTCTTCTCCGCTATTATCCACCACTCGTCTTCCTTCCGGCGTTTCGTTCCTCGCCTCTTCCCATCGCACTCATCATGTCGATAATTCGTCTCTCAAGCTCTGCCGCTGCGTTACTCACTGTCTGCCGAAAGAAACAACAAAATCAAATTCAACCAGAATCCTTGCGTCGTCAACTGCTGAACCACTCATTGCTTGAATGGAACTTGTGTACAAAGGAAGACGGAACACACGTTTGGGGCGGGTGGGGGGGGGGGATTTAATATCGATAATAGAACTGTGCTCTCTCTATATCTATCTATCTCTCTCTCTCTCTCTTTCTCTCTCTCCTTTTCCCTCTCCTTCTCGCTCTCTCTTTCTGACGCTATCTCCTTCTCTCTTAATATTGATAATAGAACTGCTCTCTCTCTCTCTCTCTCTCTCCTTCTCCCTATGCCTCTTGCTCTCTCTATCTGTCGCTATATCTTTCTCTCTTTCTCGCCCCTCTCTCTATATATCCTTTTCTCTCCTTCTCTCTCTCTCTCTCTCTCTCTCTGTTATTTCTCCTATATCTCCTTTTTCTCTTTCTCTTTCTCTCTCTCCTTTTAACTGTGGGTCTCTCTCTGTGTTCCTGTCTCTTTCTCTCCCTCTTTCGTCCTGTCTTTATCCTTCCCCCCCCCCTTTCTCTCTCCCTCTCTCTTTCTCTGTCTGTCTGTCTGTCTATGTTTCTCTTTGGCTCTCTCTCTATTATCTCTCTGAATTCTTTTTCTCTCTCTTTCTCTTTCTTTTCTCTCTCTCTCTCTCTCTGTTCCTATCTCCTTCTCTCCCCTCTCTCTCTCTTATCTCTCCCTCTTCTTTTTACTCACCTTCTCGCGCTCTCTCTCTCCCTTTCCATCTCTGCTTCTCTCATTTTCTCTCTCTTTCTCTTTCTCTCTATGTCTCTTATCTCTTCCTCTTTTCCTTTATTTCTCTCCTTTTCTGAATGTGTGTCACTCCCTCTCTCTGCCCCTCTCTTTCTCTCTCTGTGTCTCTATGTCTCTCTATCTATCTCGTTGTCTCTCTGTCTCTGTCTCTCTCTCTCTCTCTCATCTCTCCTTCGTTTTCTTTCTTTCTTTTTTCCTCTCTCTCTCTCTCTCTCTCTCCTTCTCTTCCTCTATCTCTGTTACTATCTTTCTGCTTCTGTTTTTGCCCCTCTCTCTTTCCTTCTTTTTCTTTCTCTCTCTCTCTCTCTCTGTCCCATTCTCTCTCTCCTCCATCTCGTTCGCTTCTTCTCTGACTCTTTTCTTCTCTCTCTCTCTCTCTCTCTCTCTCTCTCTCTCTTTCTTTCTCTCTTTCTCTCTTTCTCTGTTCATAGACGTTATTAAAAACAAAGCCCTACACCAAGGTCAGACACAACTTTTCTCAAATGAAATCTTTGCTTTGAGTTTTCTTTTTACTAATGAGTCACTACTTACCAAGGCCAAAAGCGACTCGAGGATAAAGGCTAATGAGATTAATGGATTATCAGTTGAATCATGAATAATATTATAAGAGGATTTAAAATTTGATTACTAATGAGGACAGTTCATGACAAGTATTTGTTGACATTTGAATTGAAGACGACTATGTCGTAGTCTGCAGGGAATCAGCCCCGCAGTAATGTGTTCCACAGATGGGAAGTTCTTTGGAAGAAACTATTCATGAAAATTCTGTTTGGTGTAAGGCACATAGCGGAAGAAAGGAAAGTAGTTTGCAGTTGTGATAAAAAGACGAGTTCTTGCTGTGAATGTCTTACAAGGAGGAACCAGAGATTGGAGCTCAGTCGAACACCTTCCACGGAAATAATGATAGAGCAGAGAAAGACTAGCAGCATCTCTTCTGTGAGAAAGGGGCTGTAAGGAACAGAAGATCACCCCCACTAGATTGTAAAGTCGATTTTGAACTTTGTCAAGGCAAGAAAGAGTGCTCTGAGCAGCACCTCCCCGAATGTGGCAGCAGTACTCCATCTTAGGACGCATAAGAGTAAATACCCTCGACCTACCTGGCAATCATCAAAATCCCACCCCTTAAATATGAAGGCCTTCAGATGTCGGAGGACTTTCTACTCTAATAGCTTCTTTCCTCGGACTGCTATTCTTTGGAATTCTCTTCCTGCTCCCTGTTTCTCTGACTTACCAACATGCAGAAATTTAAATGTAACGTGAACAAACATTTCACTGCACAACTCCCCACTTAGGATTGTCCCTAATTCACAGTATCCTCTTACGCCTTAGTGGCAATGTGCCTCGTTTGCGGCGAATCAACGTAAGAAAAAAAAAGAAAAAAAAGAGAATTGCATATGAAATCAAATACTTTCTATATAGGCCAGTAATTCAATAGGTTATGGGTCGATATCTCAATATGTTATGGACCAAGTAACTCTATGAATTATGGACCAAGTAACACAATTAGTTATAGACCAAGTAAATAAATAAGTTATGGACCCAGTAATTTAATAGGTTATGGCAAGTAACTCAATAGTTATAAATCAGTAACTCAATAAATTATAGGCCCAGTAACTCAATGGATTATGGGTCCAGTTACCCAATAAGTTATGGGCCCAGTAATTTAATGGGTTACGAGCCCAGTAAAAATAGATTATGGGCAAGTAACTCAATAGTTATAGACCAGTAACTCGGTAGGTTATAGACCCAGTAACTCAATGGGTTATGGGCCAGTAATCCAATCGGTTATGGACCCAGTTACTCAATAAATTATAGGCCAAGTAGCTCAATAAATTATGGGCCCAGTAACTCAAGAGGTTATAGGCTCAGTAACTCAATGGGTTATGGGCCAGTAATCCAATCAGTTATGGGGCCAGTTACTCAATAGGCTATAGGGCTAAGAAAATAGGTTATAGACCAGTAACAAATAGGTTATTGGCCCAGTAAATTAATAGGTTATTGAACCCATATTCTATTAACTTACTGGGCACATGGCCTATTTAGTTATTGAGCCCAGATGTGACGCTCTTGCAAAGAAGCTTTTTCCATGTGCCAGATACTATTGAAGACCCTTAATATGTCATATGCTAAGTCTTTGAAAACAAAGTCACCCCTATGTAATACTACAGTTAGCACATAAGCAGTCGATATTGCAGGACGAAATCCATATTGTTTGTCGCTAAGTAGGTTGCTTTACCGAGGCGGTTGACAATTGATTGATTTATCATAGATTAAGACGGCTTATTCAAAGTGCATAGGAGATTGATTAGTCTGTACTTGAATCAAAATGACTGATCACTGGAATTGAACAGTGGATAGTGAGCTGTGATTGCTTGCTTAATCGTTAGAGCTTTGAAAAACCACAAATAAATAAATAAAAATAAATAATAAAATGAATAAATAAATGTAAGATTTTCAAAGATGGTCCTAAATAGCATTTAAGCTGACATATCAAACTTTGATTCTGACTAGCCTATTTTCATTTGTTATTGTTGTTCAGTGTTATTGGTAATATAATAACGTACTTAACTATCATTTATTGTTTTTAATTATGTACTTCCATCCTGACAACTGGTAATATAGAAACATTTTTCAATGATTATCGAATGATCAAAATCAGCAAGGGTAATAACTCATATTTTTAAGTGAATAATATAAAAAGAATTGTTTCCGTTGCAAGTAAAATTTTATTTCTTTTAATGTATAAGCTTAAATTTTTTTAAATAAATGACTTCACTGCATCCGGGTAATTATGTCAATTTATTATTCCTGATTTTCATAAACGACTTCACTGATGCAATTGCGTCCGAGATGGATATAGTTGCTGATGACACCACACTCTATTCTCAGATAAACAAACACACACACACACACATTATATATATATATATATATATATATATATATATATATATATATATATATATATATATATATATATATATATATGAATGGTTTTTTATTCAAACATGTACAAAGTCTGCTACACTGGCATGTCGATGTTATGAATGGTTTTTTATTCAAACATATATATATATATATATATATATATATATATATATATATATATATATATGTTTAAGTCTGCTACACTGGCATGTCGATGTTATCGATCTACAGCTATCAAGAGGTCTCATCAGGCAGAAGGTTTTTTTGTGATCCAACCCGGTCGGTGAAATCCAGGAAGACCGGGTTGGATCACAAAAAAACCTTCTGCCTGATGAGACTTCAGCTCTTGATAGCCGTAGATCGATAACATCGACATGCCAGTGTAGCAGACTCTGTACATGTTTGAATAAAAAACCATTCATAATACAGCTCTATATTTTTATTGAGCACTCTTTTAAAAGCCCGGTTTTATTCCCTTTGGATTTCTACCCTGTGGATTTTTATACTACCTGGATTACTATATATATATATATATATATATATATATATATATATATATATATATATATATTAAAGATTTAAATTATTTTCAAATCATACCAAATAAAGAGTCACACAATGGTATCTAAGTTTCCAGCTGTTTCCGATCAATGTTTATGAGATGATCTTATAAATTCGGAAAATATTATCTTATAAATCCCGAAAAGATTATCTTATAAATCTCGAAAGAAATATCTTATAAATCCGGAAAATATTATTTATAATTCGGGAAAATATTATTTATAATTCGGGAAAATATTATTTTATAATTCGGGAAAATATTAACTTATAAATTCGAAGAATATTATCTTATAAATCCTGAAAGCATGGTCTTACCAATCCGAACAGTCAGTCTTATGAATCCTTAAAAGATAATTTCATAAATTGACCTGGTTGTCCGAACTGTTTTAGAGTTGAGATGGCGGCACAAGAAGAGGGTGTCATCGGATCTAAATTTATATAGAAATCAAATGTTAGCCACAGGAAATGGGCCATGTGATCTATAAAAACAAACCAAATATTTTTTAATCACAGAGAAATACTTACATTAATGCAAATTACAAATGCAATCTTTCAAATATAATTCATGAAAAGAGCACTTAAGTAATTAAGAATAAAAGTAATTAAGATGATGAAAACTATTGTCAGTAAGCAATCACTGATGATGACCTGTGTGAGAACTAATGCGTTAAAAAAAAAAAAAATAATAATAATAATAATAATAATAATAATAATAATAATCTGTTTACCAATAATGTGGAAAATCCTAAGTGCACAACTGAGAGAACAAATCTACCACTCTCTGAACATTTGTGGACTGCTATCCGAGGAACAAAAAGGAAAGATAAAAGAGGGACGCATGATCTGCTATACATACACGAAAAGATCCTGAAGGAGGTAAAAAGTAGAAAAAAGAACATAGCCATTGCATAGATTGACTACAAGAAAGCCTACGACAGAATCCATCAAGTATAGATAATTGAATGCTTTAAAATGTATGAGATACCCGACAGGATTATTAATCTTATTAAGAAAGCAATGAGAACATGGAGACTAGAACTGACAGCTGGAGGACAAAATTTGATTGAGAAAAAAATACAGAGAGGCATCTTCCAAGGAGACTCCCTATTACCACTACTGTTTATCATAGCCATGATGCCATTCAATTATATACTCAGCAAATGTGATGCCGGATACAAGTTTACAGACACAGAACAAATAATAAACTACCTCATGTACATGGACGACCTGAAGCTAATTGCAAAAAGCAAAAAGGAACTGAAACAGCTGATAAATACGACCAGAATCTTCAGTCAAGACATTCAAATGGAATTTGGAATGGAAAAGTGTGCACTGCTAGAGATGAAAAGGGGAAAACTGGAGACATTGTTGGGCATGGAACTGCTCAACCAAGAGGAGATGGGCGCTAGACGAACAGGAGAGCCATAAATATTTGGGAGTTCTGCAAGCAGACACTGTCAAATCTACAGAAATGAAAGAGAAGATTGGAAAAGAATACCTGAGAAGAACAAGGAAACTCTTAGAAACCAAGTTATATAGCAGAAATCTAGTAAAAGGAATAAACACCTGGCCAGTATTACTAATAAGATACTCTAGATCATTCATAGGCTGGACTAAAGAAGAACTCCGGCACATTGACCAGAAGACTAGAATATAATGACCATGCACAACGCACTACACCCAAAAGACGATATGGAAAACTCTACATGAAAAGAAGTGAAGGGGGAAGACGACTGGTAAGTATAGAAGACTGTGGAAGACACAAAAAAGAGCTGGAGAAAGACATAAACCAGAACACAGAAAGGCTGATCACTGCAACAAGAGACACCGTCTCAATGAACAACTCGGGAAGCACAGTAACCAGAAACAAAAAGACAAGAAAATAAAAGTGTGAAAAAAACCGGCTAGATGGACGTTTCAGAAGAATGACAAGAAAAGAGACCAACCAATATTCCTGGACATGGCTAAGAAAATTACATCTGAACAGAGAAACTGAATCTTTACTGACAGCTGCACAGAATAGTGCGATTAGGACTAACTACATAAAAGCTAAAACAGATAAAACCCAGGAAAACAGTAAATGTAGAGTATGTGGACAAAGAAACGAAACAGTAAATCACATAATAAGTGAATGCAGCAAACAAGCCTAAACAGAATACAAAAACAGATACGACTGCGTGGGAAAGCAGTGCACTGGGAACTATGCAAACGACTGCATTTCGAACACGCGGACAAATGGTACAAGCATAAACCAGAGACAGTACTGGAAAACGAAAATCACAAAATTCTCTGGAACATGTAGGTGCAAGCAGATAAACTTATACAAGTCATAAAAGTCAACAAGAAGGAAAAATCCTGTCAAATCATAGATTTTGCCATTCCAGCAGACCACAGAGTGAAGATCAAGGAAATGAACTAACGAAACAAATATACGGAACTTGCTAGAGATTTGAAAGGGATATAGAGCATGAAGAAAGTCAATATAATACCAATAATCGTAGGAGCACTAGGAACAATCCCCCAAAACCTGGAAAAAGACTAGGAGAAATAGGAATCAAAGAGATCACTGAGACCATACAAAGGACAGCAATGATGAAAATAGTGGCAATCTTAAGGAAAATCCTTGAATGCGGAAACCAACCAGTATAAGCTACGAATGATAGCCAGTCATATGGAAGTTACAATAGGAAGAAAACAAAACCGCAGGAAGAACATCATCACATGAACCCAAGGAACAAACACTGCAAGAAATTTCATAAACTGTCCCCCCCCCCCAAAAAAAAAGGTGATGGCACCAGCCTCAGCTGATACGATATAAAATAGTCATGAAGGGTCAAGGAGGATGAGAGGACAGTACTAACCTGACCTCTACTGGAAGAGTGTGGAGAGTACTGAGACCTTGGGGAAGCTTATTGCCACCCGAATACTAGAGGAGACCAATGGTTGTTACTAGCGAGAAATCAATGGTTGGCAGTTATCTCCCCGTTCAACTGACTCTTCTAAAATTAAAATTTCATCTGTCCCTAATAATAGAGAAGCACCCTTTTATTAATACGCTGTATTGTTTTGTTTATGATTCAAAATAAATCGCTGTAAATGCAACATGTGTCCTTTTGGTCATTGTCTATTCATCGGACAATCTCTAAAATTGTTTATTCATCGGACAATCTCTAAAATTGTCTATTCATCGGACAATCTCTAAAATTGTCTATTCATCGGACAATCTCTAAAATTGTCTATTCATTGGACAATCTCTAAAATTGTCTATTCATCGGACAATCTCTAAAATTGTCTATTCATCGGACAATCTCTAAAATTGTTTATTCATCGGACAATCTCTAAAATTGTCTATTCATCCGACAATCTCTAAAATTGTCTATTCATCGGACAATCTCTAAAATTGTTTATTCATCGGACAATCTCTAAAATTGTTTATTCATCAGACAATCTCTAAAATTGTCTATTCATCGGACAATCTCTAAAATTGTTTATTCATCCGACAATCTCTAAAATTGTCTATTCATCCGACAATCTCTAAAATTGTCTATTCATCGGACAATCTCTAAAATTGTTTATTCATCGGACAATCTCTAAAATTGTCTATTCATCGGACAATCTCTAAAATTGTCTATTCATCAGACAATCTCTAAAATTGTCTATTCATCGGACAATCTCTAAAATTGTTTATTCATCGGACAATCTCTAAAATTGTCTATTCATCGGACAATCTCTAAAATTGTCTATTCATCGGACAATCTCTAAAATTGTTTATTCATCGGACAATCTCTAAAATTGTCTATTCATCGAACAATCTCTAAAATTGTCTATTCATCGAACAATCTCTAAAATTGTTTATTCATCGGACAATCTCTAAAATTGTCTATTCATCGAACAATCTCTAAAATTGTCTATTCATCGGACAATCTCTAAAATTGTCTATTCATCGGACAATCTCTAAAATTGTTTATTCATCGGACAATCTCTAAAATTGTTTATTCATCGGACAATCTCTAAAATTGTTTATTCATCGGACAATCTCTAAAATTGTCTATTCATCGGACAATCTCTAAAATTGTTTATTCATCGGACAATCTCTAAAATTGTCTATTCATCAGACAATCTCTAAAATTAAGTGTTCAAGAATTGGTGCAGTTCAGAAATCTATATTGTGGTATCAGTGTAGAATATAAAACAAAGTCTCATTCGAACATTTCGTAATAAATTTTATTGGTCAAATCCCCTACCCCCTAGCTGTGGGTTAAATAGCAACTTGCGTTCAATTAAACATATACAATGAATCGTTTATAATAGAAGATAAAGTCACATTCTTACATTTGATATGAACTTTTATTGGTCATCTTCGTCAAACATGTGAAGAACAGGTGTTAGTAAAAGAGACTTAATTATAAGTCTATGAGGAAAATATACGGCACAATCACGTTGACACACCGGTTCCCGTTAGATCACCGAAGTTAAGCGGCGTTAACCCTGGCCAGTACTAAATGGGTGACTATTTGGGAATACCAGGTGCTGTATGTGTGCTCCCTGCTTATCTCGGCATTGTTTCCAGTCGTCCTGTATTACTACTTGCCATTGGAATCAAGCAATGCCGACTCAGGAGAGCGGTTGTTGGAGATTGCGCAACCCTTGCAATTATAAATTCACACGCGGGCCACCCCTGGCACTCATACGTCGAAAATCGACTGGAGAGAGTCCATCGATGAGGAAAATGGTAGTGAGTGTCCACGATAGGAGAAACTTATTCCAAAGTCCATACGTACGGATAAGGGTAAGAGTTAGTTTAAAAGCTGGCAGAGTTCATATTGTTATTGTTTGGAAGTAAGTCTGTATGTCGAAATTTTAAGTCCACGTGCTCACAAGTCGCCATCTTTGGTACTGAAGTGAACGCGTCGACGCAGATAGGCTGAGGCAGATTTTGTTTGTGTGCAAAGATAGTAGCTTACTGGTTAAACTGAGCGATGTGGGCTGATTACACAGCTGGGCCTTCTTGCAGCTAAAGAGGTTTAACAGCGTCAGTGCACTCCCTTAAATAACCTTCAGGAACCAATGCTCTACTCGCATAAGAGACTGTTTCTGATTCGTTAAATCCCAATCAAAATTAAGTGTTTGCTCCAATCAGCGCAAAGCTTACAAGTCAAGCAAATGCTTCAGACATCGTTAATGGTGGCTGCTGTTGTTGTTGTTGTTGTTGTTTTTGTCGTTGTAGTAACTACTACTGCATTAGTACTCCCTCCCAGGCATTACCTTCTCTTTGAGAAGGGGTTAGTTTATTGCCAATCGTCTGAGACGTCCCTACCACTGAATGCCGATTGGGTTGTTCAGGCATTTTTTGTAAGCCAGAGTGTGCTAATCCTAATGCACTGGCTTTTCAAAACTACACCTGGCCTTGTGTCTAACCTCCTGGAGAGGAGGTAAATAAAATGCTAACACCCAGCTTTCTCGGAACAGACACATTTGATATTTAAAAAAATGCAAATTGACCCACTCTAGTCTACCCGTATGCAAGAGGCAACACAACCACTACGGGCATCTTTGCCAAAGCCCTTTACAACACCATTATTTAGATCTATGCCTATCTGACACCTGACCTTTGGAAGGACAATGTTTTCACCAAATCCTTGTATCAAAAATATTCTAATCATCTATCCAAGACCCTGGCGAATCGCCAGTTCCAATAGCTGAAGAGCCACTCATTCCATTGTTTGGACGTTTTGGCTTGGCTGGAATATTCTGAAGAATAAAATTATCTACTAATTTATACGAGTAGAGGCATCAAGCAGTCTCTGCCGACGCTTAGCCAAGGTAAACATAAATTTTTACCTTGGGATTCACTATTATAATTTTTCAACTAATGTATCACCACTTATTAAGGCCAAAAGCTACTCGAGGATACAGGTTAATGAGTTGGAATGATTGTCGGTTGAGAGATCACGAATATCATGAGAGGATCGAGAATGATTGCGGGGACCGACCAAGTTTGAATACTTGTGGGGACGGTTTATAACCGGAATCTGGTGACATTGTATTTGAAGACGACCATGTTATAATCTGCAAGGAAGCAGTCCTGTGATAATGTGTTCCATCAACGAAAAGCCCTTGCAACCGAGCCATGTCTGTGGAAATTCCGCCTGACGCGAGGCACACGAAGGAAGAAATGAATGTGTTTTCCGTCGTGGAAAAAAAAGCGAGTTCTTGCTATGAATGTCTTCTTGTAATAATAATCGTGTTATACTAGCAGGCACAACCGGAATGAGCACCGGTTTGTAGTTTGGCTCCCAGCCCTGAACGCTTAATTACGAGATTCATTCTTATTTTTAATTTCTATAATTTTTAATTTTCAAGTTATAAATAAAATAAAATAATGTAAAATGTTATATTTGTTGGTTATGTTGTATTTTTGCTTAAAATAATGATGACAAACGCTGACGTATAAAATATTGTTGTGACGGCGAACGAGTGACTGAGTGAAAGGGGTGGAGGAAGAACGGGAATTGACGGGGGTTGATCTCTTGAACTTGATAGTCAGTTGACTCTCTCGATCGTAATAAATTTACTAAAGTTATTTCAATTTCAATTAATATCAAAAAAGGAAGCATTAAGGGGAAGTAACAACCTCTTATTTAAATAAACAAATAAAATTAATTAATAAGTAAGTTCCGGTAGGGTTCTGGGGATATCAGGATATATATGTAAGTATTAAGAAGAAATTAGCGATAATTTCAAATTTTAGGATTTGACATTAGACTGTGTAAACATGAAAGGATTTACGGCATATAGAGGAAAGGTGGGTTATTTAATGCCGAATACGTTCATTTTGGTAAAAGTTTTTATGCTTCAAGTTCTATATATCTTACACATATTCATTCATGCCGTTTGGTTTGGTTTGGTTGTTTTGTTTTACGGCATATCAACTCTTTTTAGGGTTATTTAATGTCGAATCCGGTCATTTTGGTAAATGTTTCAAGTTCTTTATATCTTCAAATATTTATTCATGGTGTTTGGTTTGGTTGTTTTGTTTTACGGCATATCAACCCTTCTCAGGTTATTTAATGTCGAATCCGGTCATTTTGGTAAATGTTTTTTGCGATCATTGACAAATTGATGGCAGCATCAGGGAAAATCATCATGCATGATAAGCGGAAAGTACATTGCTCCAGTTAGCGGACAACCATAATACAAACATAATACAACATGGATACTATCATTAGATTCATCATAAAATTCGAGTCGTTTGATCGTATTATATGACTTTGAGAGTTGGCCGTGGTTAAGTGGCTACACACGTTAACAGGCGACATGGAGTCCCAAGTTCGAATCCTATCGGTTCCTTAGCACCACTTTCAATATAGATGTTAGCAACCTTCATATAAGTACCTGATTCTAGAAATAATCAAACAAACAACAAAGTCGAGCCTTTCAAAAGGGTCGCATCATGCTGATTCATATGAATGTACGTTTGTATAGGGCTTCGTTTTCAATTAAATCCTCCGACGGAAAGGACGAAATAGACAGATAAACAACCAAAGAGACATAGGCACCAGATATATACAGGGTGGTTGCTAGAAAAGCGAGAAATTTGAGAAAGAGCTTCAATTCAGTTTTTTCAGCGATTTACTCATTGATTTCATTACACCGGAGGATTTTTTTTTTAAAACTGCGGTAGTCAAATGACATCCCGTAGCGGCAATCAGTCCTCGATGCTAGTCCCAGGCTATCTGGCCTTGTCATGCGCAAGTTGTCGTAGGCAATGAAGTTGTTTCACCGTACGTAGTGGTCCTAGTCCCGCCTGCTTGTGTGCCCAGCAGATTTGTGCAGTGCCGTCCTAGTCGCGATCGGTAGGCTTGCGAGCCAGTAACGGCAAAGTCTAGTGCCCTCTGTGCGGGAGTGTCAGGGTCCATTCGTAAGACATGGCCTAACGTAGACCATCTTTGTTCAGCGACCTTTGTGGAGAGGGGTCTGTCATTGCACAGTTCGTATAGTGCCTTATTGCTGATAAGTTTTTTTCGGCCAGCAGTGACCTGTGATGGAACGGAGGTGTCTGCGGTGGCACGCATCCAGCTTGTCAAGCATGGCTTTTGTTATTGCCCAGCTGAAGCTATTGTAGAGCATGATGGGCACGCAGTACGCGTTATAGAGACGGAGTCGAGTCTTCAACAGGATCTTGGTCGTCGGAGGATTGACCCTCAAAAAGGGCAGACTTAAATGTTCTGAAGCTTGTTCTATTTATCTTCCTCCCACAAGGCAAGATGTGACACAAGGTCGGGAAAGTGGGAAAGAACCAGCGCTCGAGAATTTGAGCATTCTGGCTGTTTAAAAATTGCCTGGGCAGCCCCGTCGGCATTCCCCAGTAAGGGCGCCTCAGACAGTAAGTAATACACTTACTCCTCCCCAAAGAGGGGAGGCAAAGCCTGGGAGGGTGGACCTCCTAGAACTGCACAGGACCGACAACCCCCAATAGACCGGCGTAAATCCAGACCCAAAGGCCCGGACGATACCGGTTTTATTAGGCGGTGTAAAAAACCCTGGTCATTAGCAGAAACTCAGTAATATTGATGCGACATATACTCTATAAATGATTTGAAAACGTGCTTGGCAAGAGCTTGGAATGATATCCCACGAATGATATCCCACGAATGATATCCCACGAATGATATCACACGCGAGCTTGAATTTCTAGGTTAAGACGCTGCTATGAAATGCACATACGACATTTTGAGCATCTGTGAGTTTATTATAATATTAGTCTTTGAAAAACTTCATAAAAGTTATTCTTTGTAAAAATAAATTACCGTTTGAGAAATTTCTCGTTTTTCTAGCGATCACCCTGTAGTGTAAAATAGCAGACCTCAGCGTTGCCCGGGAATGAATAAGGTTACCTTTTTAGTCCTTCTTTTCTTAACCGTGAACTCCAAATAACCATTTTCACTCTTTTTTTTTTTTTTTCTAAAATACAATAAAACGTCGCCTTTGCTGTTTATAGATGTAACGATTTGGTTTTAGTTTTTGAAACAGCCTTTTTTATTTTCGTCGAATAAAAATTGAAAAAAAAAAAACTAAATATTTTTATAAATCAAATTTTAAGAATAATTTTTTTTTAATTGTTCAACTTGATAATTAAAAACTCAAATGAAATAAAAGTAGGAAGAAAAAAAGAAACATTAATATCCTGGAAAATCGTAAGAACGGTAGTTCTTTTAAGAGGAACAAAATTTGGTTTCAATTTTATACCGTATATCTTTCTTATGGAGATATTTTGACAAAAACAAAGCTCACATATTTTATAATAACTTTTTTTCTAAACAATCAAATTTCGATGTTTCTATGCCAAAATGTAGCTGGGTAAACGTCCTGTAAACGAATGAAAGCCATTTAAGATTTGGTTCAGAACTGAATTAGATATCGATCTTAGAAAACGCAAAAATTGACAAAAAATGTGGACTTAAGAATGTAAAAATAATAGTAAATGTGAAGAATTAAACTTGAAATAGTGTTAGATATTCAAAGTCTGTAAGTAGTAGACATATTGGATGATGCTGACGGTTAGTTTAGGAGACAGGAAAAAGGTCAGTAAGACTGTGATACATGAAACCGTGAGAAAAGGAAGTCGATGATACGTGGGCGAACATGATGTCATATATGCAAAACAGACGTAATTCTGACTGGAATTGGGCATCGGTCTCGGTGGAAACGTTCAAGGGGCGTGATAAATACGGTCTACAATATTTGTAATCTAAAAAGCACCACACTTTTTAGATGTGTTTAATATGGTCTCGCTCCGATCTCGCTCCCCCTTTCTCTCTTTCATTCTGCCCACGAGACGATCATAATGAAATAATATGACATAGATAGGAGTTAAACACTCAGATAAAGTCTTCTAAACTCGAAGCAATGTAATAAAAAAATAATGCTAATAAAAACCTCGAAAGTATTATTTTAAAACACAATGGAGAGAGATTGGAAATCCCAACATTCCTTTGATCTAACGTCAATAAGGCGAACAATGAACAGTGATAAATACGGTTATCAAAATGTTATAAAGAAATTCGATTTGGAATTCTGACTAAAATTCGAGAAATAGCCAGGCTAACAATGAATTACTAAAACCTTTCTTAAACTATTTGATGATTTATTTTCAGGGGAGGTAATTTAAATTAAACTAACTAGAAAGAAAGATATACCGATCAAACATAAGCAAGAGTAAGAAAGGGGGAGCGTGACTGACCTCTCTCTCTCTCTCTCTCTCTCTCTCTCTCTCTCGTTGGCGACGCCACATAGAGAAAGGGGAGAGGTTGACTGACTGCTTGTTCTCTCTCCTCATTAGCGACTTTACATTTACTTTTTTATGTTTTTTACATTCAATGAAAAAATTGTAATTAAAAAAAAGACTCCCCTCTCACACACACACCATCGCTCAGGCGAATTTATTCCTTCTTTTTTTTATATATATATATACTAATGAGTCACGACTTATCAAGGTTCGAAGGCTACTCGAAAAAAAATGTCCAAGCTAAATACATGCTAAACTATTCTTCAATGTTAGGATTAAGTTATTTTTTTTTAAGTTACATTTTAATTGTTCTAGTAATAGATTATGAAACAAATTCATGTGTGTGTTTTTTTCTCACAACGTAAATAATAATTAACTAATAAAATGTCCTTTTTCGAAACCAAAATGCAAGTATCAGGAAGTTTCATCGGATGTCTTGCTGGCTTGGCAGGCCGAGAGCAGGCGTTTCGACAAATAGTGGCAATGGAAAGCCAAATCAATTCACGATGATCCTGGTATGACGCGTCATTAACAAACCAAGACTGTTGAGAAAATTGTGGGACCTATCGCTATACTCGTCTCCACAGTGAGTGGTTGAAACACAAATTTGTCGAGAAAACAGGCATATTTTAATTGCTTGCGATCCTCTACTGACGCTGCTAATGTTGGGATTTTTCCCGTTAAAATGAAGAAGACTGTAGTCCACTGGAAGAAAAGTTGGTGGCATAAAAACGTGATTAGACAAGAACAGAGATAACAAACAACTTGGGTAGATAAAGAAAGGGTATTTATATAGATGAAAAAAGAGAAGAAAGAAATAGAATGTTGCTTGCAAAAGAAGTGCCTTTGCGGACTCACTGTAAATGCCAGTTGTCTTGTAACAGGATGCTGTGAAGAGTAGTTGTGAACATCAAGAGGGCTTCGCGCGTATTATATACGCTAAAAAAACATGTGCCCGCTCACACCTGACACAGCAGAGTAGAAACTGTGAGGCTGGAGAGAAGAGACCGATATTTTCAAAAAAGGGCGCTCTCCTGGGTTTTCTGCAGAGATTGAAGCAGTGGTCTGTGATTGGCTGATTTTCATCCAATCACAGGGCACTTAGAATTCACTGTGCTTAATAATAATTCCAATACTACATGTCCAGGGTTTGGTGCCGATTTTGTCACTGACGAGGGCGCAAAGGTGTAGACACAAGTCGCATCTTATATAAGTGACTTGCCATTTGCAAAGGGTAACAGCGTCAGGCCAATTAGCGATGAACAACCCCTTTTGAGAGAATTGGAAACGATGGCTTAAATGATCAGTTTATTTAAGTGGTCTTATAAAAGACCACATTGTACTCAGCTGGGAAGCAGCCCTGCGGTATTGTATTCCAGAGATGGAAAGTTCTTGGAAAGAAACTTTGTTCATGGTAGTTCCGTTTCGTTTTAGGTACATAGAGGAGGAAAGGAAATCTATTTACAGCGGTTGTAGCTAGACGAGTTTATGCTGTGAATGTTTGACAGGGAGGAACCAGAGATTGGAGCTCAGTCGAGCAGTCACTCTTTTCAATTGTGGGCAGTCTTATTTAAAAGGTAAATAAGTAGTGAACTTTGTGAAGCAGTAACGAGATGACAAATCCAGCAAGTATCTCATATGTATTTCTTTCCCGGGCAATACCGACTTACATTGCTGGTAAAAAAAAATCAACAAAAAAAGAAGAAAAGAAATCTATAGTGAATTGAGTTCATTGTGTGTTTTTTGTTCGAGTTTGATAAAAATAACGCATCATGAAGAGAAACAAAAAAATGGCTACGAAACGTCAACATATGTAACCCGACCTCAGACGTGCGTACATCTCACAGGTCGACTGCTTTTTTCTTTCTTTTTTTTTTTTTGCTGGCTGATAGGGCTGCACTGAACAATCCCATGTCTGTGCAATGGCGACGATACAGGTTCTTTTATACGACAGGGTCGCTTGAGATAACTAATGTTTTTATTTGGTTTTGCAGCACAAAAGAAAAACCATATTACTTGACTTTGGCATTTAAATGTTTTTGATTATAAAGTAATGGCTGGCTTAGATTAAGCCAGCCATTACTTTATAATCAAAAACATTAAAAATATATTGCATAATCACGTTGACACACTGGTTCCCATTAGATCACCGTAGTTAAGCGACGTTGAACCTGGTCAGTAGTAAAATGGGTGACCATTTGGAAATATTGTCTGTATGTGATTTCAAGTTGTCTTGCACTTCTACTTGCCGCTGGAATCTTACAGGATGTATCCATTGTCTCTAAAGACTGAACTGAGACTTCTTTTTCTTCAAACATTAATAAAATGGTGCCGTTAATGTATGTGGCCTACGTTTTTGATTCTGTTATAATATGTGGCCTACCGGCTTGAATGTGGCCTACCTCAGTAAGATTATATTCATAGATATAAGTAGTAGGCAATTTATTAAAACTAATTATATTTTATATATATTTAATTTCAAGAAATACGATTCAGTCATAAACTGTATTTAGTAATATTTAGTAATAAAAATGCAAAAATTCTTTAAAAAATGCTACAATTTTAAAAGAAATTTCATTCAGTTTTCAATCATAAAAAATAGACATCAATGAGTTAAATACGAATTGAAAAGATTTTTTAAAAAATACCCTTCATCTGACCGGAAAGATAAAAGTCAGAATCACACATACTTAAAAAAAAAAAAACACATAATTTTGATCCAGAGAAGCAAAAACTATGAAAACACACACACATACGCGTGCACATGCGCAAAAACATCAAACTGTTAAAAATAAAAACATTTTTTAAAATTGAAAATATATCTGAAGAGAGCCGCACGAGGCTTGAAACGCGTTATAAAATGATAAAATGATAAAATGATAAAATAATAAAATAACAAACAATTGTTGATAAAGTTTTTTACAAATGTTGGTAGCCTCACTTCTTTAACAAATAAATAATAAACAATAACAAATATTATATATATATATATATATATATATATATATATATATATATATATATATAATATTTGTTATTGTTTATTATTTATTTGTTTATATATATATATATATATATATATATATATATATATATATATATATATATATATATATATAAAGTAGAAAGACACCGGATATTTTCTTTCTCACCAACAAGTCGATAACACCGGACATTTTCTTTCTCACCAAGTCAATAATACCAGACTATGAAGAAAAAAAAAAGAAAAGAAAAGCACTTTGCTCTGATGAGGAATATTTTATATTCGAAAGCTTAGTTTAAAATAAATAAATATTATTTATTTATTTATTTTAACAAATTACATTGTTATGGTTTTTCAAAAGATATATATATATATATATATATATATATATATATATATATTAATTAATTAAGTTCAAATATTAACTAAGTGAACAAAATATATATATATATATATATATATATATATATATATATATATATATATATATACTAGAAGAATACTCGCCCCAGGACGGGTAAAATTAATTCCCCAAAGAGAACAGTTTTGCACTAATTGTATGTCCCTTACGAACATTAAAATCAAGATAATGATACTAAACCTTATGTCTAGAATCCTTATTCCAATTTTAATTAAAATCCATTTTATGATTTTGATTTTCGAAAATGTCTAAAAATTTAAGTCTTAAGCTTAAGGGGTCTTAATAAGAAATTGACATTCAGGGAATCTTGCTTATTTAGCGTCTAATGAATGTGGCTCAAATTTAATGCAAATCTGAAATATTTGAATTTTCAAATGAGAGGTTGTGCTAATATTATGTTCCCAAAAACCCTTTAAAATACTTGTAAGAAATTGAAATTTGGAGAATATTTATTATTTGATGTCTAATACCTATTGTTAAAATTTCACACAAATCTAAAGTTTCACAAAAGGCTTCCACTCCCTTTATTCCCCCTTTGCACACAACTAAATTAAACTAAATATAGCCTATATTACCCACTCTTACGTCTAGCAGTTGTGTTCCAAAATGGATACTAATCAGTTCGTTAGTTTAAGAGTTTATCCTGTACAATGAAATATATAAATAAACATATATACATACCAAACTTTATATATATGCATCCCCGAAATGTTAAATGTTAAAATTTAAATAAAATAATGTGCTCATGCTACTCACCGTGTTACCTAGAATATATATTCTAAAATTAATAATGATCCGTTCATTAGTTTAGGAGATTATCCTGTACATAGAAATTCTATTCTAAAGGGTTTAACGAACTTAATCGGAGCCTTGCTTTATAGTTTACGTGAATGTCTGTTTTAAATATCTCCTAACAGTGCTCAACTTTAATCTCTTCATAACAATATTCATAAATAAATATTAAATTATTTTTACCTACATACGACGTCGTTTAAAGCTTATGCTATCATCAGTGTAGGGAAGCGATAATTTCAGACGGTCACAAGATACGAACCCGGTTCTCAAAGTCAACGTATACTATATATATAGTCTTGGAAGTTTTTCAACCATTAAAACTATATGAAAAAAAAAGAAAAAGAAAAACACTTTTAGTCCCAAGTCATTCGGTGGAAAATTACTTTTTTTGTAAGTCAATTGACTTTTTACAGTCACTATATTAGTTTGCTTCCAAGAATTTACGCTAGTTTTAACATTATTTAAGAGATCATCAGACAGCTCATATATATATATATATATATATATTTTAGCCTGAAAATTCCCTCAGGGGATGAAACGCGGGAGCCTCTGTGTAGCTTAATTGGCATAAATATTTTTTCATAACTTACTACCTAGTTCTACTTACGTATCGAGCACTGTTCAAGTAAATACTTTAATACATAAAAAATTATATCTCCTTATAAAATTTTATGTGGATACATGAAATAGTAATATATATATATATATATATATATATATATATATATATATATATATATTATATATTTCTTTGATAAACAAAACTATAAGTTTGTTTATTTTAAAAAAAAAAGAGTAAATTTATCTCTGAAAATGGAATGTTTCTCCGAAATATATAAGATAAAAGTAAAAAAAAATAAATAAATAAATCTATCTTGCATTGTAAGGGCTTTTAGTGTCACTTATTATATATATATATATATATATATATATATATATATATATATATATATATATATATTACTATTTCATGTATCCACATAAAATTTTATAAGGAGATATAATTCGCTGCTTGCTGTGAATACTAGCCGACTTGGTATTTACAAAGTTGAATTCCTCCTAATTCCAAGCTAATTTCTGGTGGCTAACTGGTAAGTCCATTTGTGATCGGAGTTCGCGCCCGTCGACCGTCGGGAATTAGCTTCCTGTACTGAAGATTGCATAAGCATAGAAACATCGATGTCTGTAGGTAATAAATAATTAATATTTATTTATAAATATTATTATAGAGCCCCCTTTACTAAGGCTGGAAACTCTGAGTGAATTTAATAATAAACAGTACTACTAGCTTCATTGCGAGATCCAACACGATTTGTTGTTGTTGTTGTTGATCACTCTTCGACGCTTGCTGTGAATACTTGCCGACTCGGTATTTACAAAATTAAATTCCTCCTAAATTCGGAGCTAATTTCTGTTGGCCAACTGCTAAGTCCTTTGACTGTGAATCAGTGGTGATTTGTGGTCGAAGTTCGCGCCCGTCGACCGTCGGAAATTAACTTCCTGCACTGAAGATTGCGTAAGCATGAAACATCGATGTCTATAGGTAATAAACAATTAATACTTATTCATAAATATATATATATATACACATATTTATATATATATATGTAGGCAGCATTTCAATTAAGCAAACATTGTTAAACATAACAGTATTCTACAGCGTGATTATAGCTTTTTTTTGTTGTTTCAATTTTTTGTGTCAAAATTAAAATCTTATATATATATATATATATATATATATATATATATATATATATATATATATACCACTCACTCACTCACTCACTCACTCACTATTCAGTTTTATCATCTTTGTTCCCTTCGACAAGAGGTTCGACATTGTCTGTCTGTCCTTATGCTAAGTTTCCAGTGCTCACGGTTGTGGGGTAGACTGTATCCATTTGCCACTGTTTACGGTCTTGCCTGATGTTTCTTTCCATGTTTTCCTAGGGCACCCAGCTTTCTTTTTGTTGTCTCTACATGTGCTGATATACCCCCTTGCTTCTCTCAACATACCCGAATCAGCGAAGACAGTTTGCCCTTATTAGGACATCAAGTTTTGGAATAGCCAATTTCTCAAATAGAGTGTCCAACCTAATGTTCTGAATCTGGTCCGGCTTTACATTGCATATCCACCTAATCGTTGCCCTGTTATTTCTCTAGAGTCGAGCAAGTGAGACCTGGGTGAGGGCCCAACACTCACTATCATACAGCTATCATAGACCTTAGCCCTGGTAATAATTGGGATGGCACGGGATGTTTGGATTGGGAAAAGTTCTCTGAACTTTCCCCAAGCTGTCTTGACTCTGATGGTCGAGCTTAGTTTGCAGCCACCTCCAGCATATAGCATATCTCCTAATCTCCAGGGTGTCCTCGCCTATTTCACCTCTGTGGAAGGACGGCCCTCAATTGTGCATGCAATATATATATATATATATATATATATATATATAAACCGAACCGGTAATACCTGGTGTTGTATTAGCCCTGGGCAGGCTATGCCGGCTTCCTCCAAAGGAATTATATATCAAATTCCCAAGCGGTCCCCAGCCGCATGTATATCTCGGTCATGCGAAGAAGATGATATACAGTGCCTATCATTTCCAAATGATCACCCATCTGGTTCTGGCCAGGCTCCACATCAGTTAACTTCGGTGATTTAATGAGAACCAGTATCTCAATGCGATTCTGCTGTCTATATGTATATACCTTTGAATACAACTTTGATGCTTTTCAAATACAGCTACTGAGACGAGTTATCCAAATCAGTTGGCTAAGTGCAGTTGTGGACAGAGATCTCTACATTCGCACTGAAGCAAAACTATGCACTTAAAGGAAGACTGCCATGGTTTGGCTATTTAATGAGAATGCCGTCAGAAACACCTGCACTTTTAGAACTTCAAGCCTAAGCCTAAGCCTTCCAAAGACCATCAGGATGACCAAAACTGACAAAGTAACAAAAGACTCTAAATGACTATCAGACTTTCACCATCAAAACACCAGAATCCTCAAAATTAGGTGTTCCGACACAAATGACTGGAAATCTGTTGCAAACCAGGTTTGCAGTGAAAAAGGATGCTGGAGAGAGTTTGAATGCCGACTGGACACCATCCTCGAATGTATTCGCTCTCTCTGTACAGGGGCTTGCCAGGACACTCTGACATGAAAATATTCCACCCTACAAGTAAACCCAGACCAAAATAACAGTATTTTAAGCCCAAATAAGATCCCCTCAACATGGCTATACATTGACCCATATGATGCATACCCCCGATAAATATGTAATCTACAACAGAGAGTATTAATTCTAACAAAGATGAACTTAATATTGTAGATCATTAAATTTATTTCCTACATTTTTATTTTATACATTTTTTTATAATTGACAAGGGAAAATATTAGTTCCGAAGTTACAACAATTTCCCCAGTTTAATTAGTAAATCAATCTGGCGATTCTAAAGTTAATATATTGCAAGCTATCTATACTAGAGATTGTAATTTTATACTGGATATTCCACCAGACCAGATGAATTCTTGTCCTGGAATCCGGCAAAACCAAGCAGAGATAAAAAAAACAAGAAGATATACTATAATATAATTAAGTGGTTAATTTAGGGGAGGAAAACATTTTTATTCTTCACTGCTTTACTTATCTATGTATCACATAAAGAAATCAAGTGTTCACCCCAGGAAGGTGCTTTTTGATCTCTGAGAACTTACCGAAGTAAAATAAAAAAAACAAAAAAACAAAGAAAGAAAAAAGAAGATAAGTGTTCGCATTTAACATTTTTAGAACCAGGAAATATGGGCACTACATTGTAAGATCTGAAGTATGAAGTAAAAATGGTGAGACTTACAAGATCAAAGTGTAGTATCAGAGAATGAAAAATCTTTCTAGATTGAGACAATTTTAATTTTTGTCTCAATCCATCGTGCATCTTTATGGGGAGCTAGATGTTACCCACATAAAAAACTTTGACATAGTAAATGAAGACTCATGCCCAAGACGGTGAGAATTGGCAGGTTTGTTATATAAATGTTAAGGAGAGTAGAAAGTGGACCTTGGGTTTACTTTCGGTAGCCTCGTAACTCTCGCTTGCCTTATTTTGTTCTTTAGTCTTCGCATTTCGATGAGGGATGTTTCTGACAAAGAGGGAAGAATTGCTGTTTTCTGGGTCGGAATCTATCCATCTAAAGCTTATCGTTGGCTAGTTTTTTTACCTTGAGGAAGTAATTTTTTTTTTTAGCTCTTTACATCAAGTGGCTTCATGCCTTGTCTGGAGTGATTTCCATTTAAAAAAAAAAGAAGACAGCCAGAGTTGAAATCGTGAAACTCGCAGACATGCCGGTTGGTATGGACATAGATATTGTCAACAGCATGGTCATCACAGACATCATAGTTCCAAAGAATGTCATAGTCACCGTCGTTTAAGTCTTTTGTCAGAATCTTTTTTCGAAACACGTTGACAAATCTATAATACAAAATTTGATCTGTCTCTCTCTCCCTATACAAAGGTCAAATATAACATTGCTTGAGTAAAATTTTATGAGGAATCCAATGGTGATATTAATATGGACTTTTTACAATATTAGCGGGGGTTTGCATCCATGCTGGATATCGATAAAACAAAAAAGATTAGCTTTTACTTTATTTTATTTTATTTATACCTTGAAAATTGAAAGATATAGAAATGTAAATATAAAAATTAAAAAGTAATATAGAGTTCAGAGCTAGGAGCAGGCGTATTCAATGGGCCTTATTTATTCCATAGCAATGCCGATTGATGGACAGTATGTATAGTATCTATATATACGCTAAGTATGCATCGCATCTATATATACGCAAGTATGTATAGTATCTATATATATGCAAGTATGCATAGCATCTATATATATACAAGTATGCATAGTATCTATATATATACAAGTATGCATAGTATCTATATATACGCAACTATGCATAGTATCTATATATACGCAAGTATGCATAGTATCTATATATATACAAGTATGTATAGTATCTATATTACGCAAGTATGCATAGTATCTATATATATATACGCAAGTATGCATAGTATCTATATATACGCAAGTATGCATAGTATCTATATATATACAAGTATGTATAGTATCTATATATACGCAAGTATGCATAGTATCTATATATATATATGCAAGTATGCATAGTATCTATATATACGCTAAGTATGTATAGTATCTATATATACGCAAGTCTGTATAGTATCTATATATATATACACAAGTATGCATAGTATCTATATATACGCTAAGTATGTATAGTATCTATATATACACAAGTATGCATAGTATCTATATATACGTAAGTATGCATAGTATCTATATATACGCTAAGTATGTATAGTATCTATATATATGCAAGTATGTATAGTATCTATATATATATGCAAGTATGCATAGTATCTATATATACGCTAAGTATGTATAGTATCTATATATACGCAAGTCTGTATAGTATCTATATATATACACAAGTATGCATAGTATCTATATATATGTTAAGTATGCATAGTATCTATGTATATGCAAGTATGCATAGTATCTATATATACGCAACTATGCATAGTATCTATATATACGCAAGTATGCATGGTATCTATATATATACAAGTATGTATACTATCTATATATACGCAAGTATGCATAGTATCTATATATATATACGCAAGTATGCATAGTATCTATATATACGCAAGTATGCATAGTATCTATATATATATGCAAGTATGCATAGTATCTATATATACGCTAAGTATGTATAGTATCTATATATACGCTAAGTATGTATAGTATCTATATATATGCAAGTATGCATAGTATCTATATATACGCTAAGTATGCATAGTATCTATATATACGCAAGTATGTATAGTATCTATATATACGCTAAGTATGCATAGTATCTATATATACGCAAGTATGTATAGTATCTATATATATGCAAGTATGTATAGTATCTATATACACGCTAAGTAGGCATAGTATCTATATATACGTAAGTATGTATAGTATCTATACATACGCAAGTATGCATAGTATCTATATATATATGCAAGTATGCATAGTATCTATATATACGCTAAGTATGCATAGTATCTATATATACGCTAAGTATGTATAGTATCTACATATATGCAAGTATGTATAGTACCTATGTATATATACAAGTATGCATAGTATCTATATATACGCAAGTATGCATAGTATCTATATATACGCAAGTATGCATAGTATCTATATATACGCTAAGTATGCATAGTATCTATATATACGCAAGTATGTATAGTATCTATATATACGCTAAGTATGCATAGTATCTATATATACGCAAGTATGTATAGTATCTATATATATGCAAGTATGTATAGTATCTATATATATGCAAGTATGCATAGTATCTATATATACGCAAGTATGTATAGTATTAATATACACGCTAAGTAGGCATAGTATCTATATATACGCTAAGTATATATAGTATCTATATATACGCAAGTATTCATAGTATCTATATATACGCTAAGTATGTATAGTATCTATATATATGCAAGTATGTATAGTATCTATATATATATGCAAGTATGCATAGTATCTATATATACGCAAGTATGCATAGTATCAATATATACGCAAGTATGCATAGTATCTATATATACGCAAAGTATGCATAGTATCTATATATACGCAAGTATGTATAGTATCTATATATACGCTAAGTATGCATAGTATCTATATATACGCAAGTATGTATAGTATCTATATATATGCAAGTATGTATAGTATCTATATACACGCTAAGTAGGCATAGTATCTATATATACGTAAGTATGTATAGTATCTATATATACGCAAGTATGCATAGTATCTATATATATATGCAAGTATGCGTAGTATCTATATATACGCTAAGTATGCATAGTATCTATATATACGCTAAGTATGTACAGTATCTATATATATGCAAGTATGTATAGTATCTATATATATATACAAGTATGTATAGTATCTATATATACGCAAGTATGCATAGTATCTATATATACGCAAGTATGCATTGTATCTATATATACGCTAAGTATGCATAGTATCTATATATACGCAAGTATGTATAGTATCTATATATACGCTAAGTATGCATAGTATCTATATATACGCAAGTATGTATAGTATCTATATATATGCAAGTATGTATAGTATCTATATATATGCAAGTATGCATAGTATCTATATATACGCAAGTATGTATAGTATTAATATTCACGCTAAGTAGGCATAGTATCTATATATACGCTAAGTATATATAGTATCTATATATACGCAAGTATTCATAGTATCTATATATACGCTAAGTATGTATAGTATCTATATATATGCAAGTATGTATAGTATCTAGATATACGCTAAGTATGCATAGTATCTATATATATGCAAGTATGTATAGTATCTATATATACACAAGTATGTATAGTATCTATATACACGCTAAGTAGGCATAGTATCTATATATACGTAAGTATGTATAGTATCTATATATATGCTAGTATGCATAGTATCTATATATACGCAAGTATGTATAGTATTTATATACACGCTAAGTAGGCATAGTATCTATATATACGCTAAGTATATATAGTATCTATATATACGCAAGTATGCATAGTATCTATATATACGCTAAGTATGTATAGTATCTATATATACGCAAGTATGTATAGTATCTATATACACGCTAAGTATTCATAGTATCTATATATACGCAAGTATGTATAGTATCTATATAATTATCTGCTAAGACATTTCGTTTTCTTACGTACGTGATCACCTTTCACACACATTAAAAAAATAGGGATCATGTTGATCAGCGATGTGATGATTGGTGATTAATCTGATGTCGCTAAGGTAAAAAATTCCCATTTTACCCATTCAAAAAGGAATTGTTCCAAAATCTAATTATGTCGTCCCATCGACTAAAACAATTTTAAATAAATACATTTAATTTCGAAAAGTGACATTCGTTTTATTGATTTGAAGAATATTTAGCTGACAATTATTTTTATTCTAAGAAGACAGAGAATATTTATAGGATCTAATCTTCGCGTGGACTCCTATAATATTTTGTAACAAAAGGGGTCGTCAAACGAAAGGAAAAACAAAGCCCTTTTATAAACAAAAACAATTGAAGTGACCTACATCGTTGGGTGTAGGTTGGCGAATGTTAAGACAGTGTCACGGGTAAGGAAGTAATAATAAAGTAAAAAGCTGTATACCTTTCAGTAGAGAATAGCTTAGCTCAGCTGTCCAGTGAACAGAGGCAGGAGAGAGGACGTCTTTCTTCGTTGGTGTCAAGAAGCTCCCTGTTGAGTGCTGTGTAAATCCAAACGTGTCTCGAAATTGTTCTTTAAAGTTCCGGTGAAAATTAGTATGCCCTGGAGACTGATTGGTTATCCTATGACCAAATCACCTCACAGGGGCTGCTCTCTGCAAGAAGAAAGAAATGTTAAAGTTTATGACTGCTACATATGCATTGTTTGTTTTTTGTTTGTTTTATGGAAATCGCTCTAAACTAGGCATGAAGCTACTTGATGTAAGGAGCTGACAAGAACGAAATATGATTATCGCAAAGACAGGAGATGCCTATTGGCCTTAGTTTTGAAAAGACCTATGCTATAAGTCAGATGGAAACAGTCAACAGGAAAAGAGTTCCACAAGCCTGCGGTTCTAGGAAAGAAGCTACTAGAATAGGAAGCTGTATTACAATGAGGTATCAAAACCGTGAATAGTTGGAGACTACTAGACCAACAAGTCAAACGAGCTGGAATAAAAGAAGTGGTGAATAGAGCACATAATTCTGAAGAACACATGCCATAATAGTATTTATAGAAAAGACTGAGACTAGCAACATCACATTTGTGAGAGAGAGGATGCAGAGATGAAGAAAGGGTTGGTCCAATCAAATTACAGATACGTTTCTGCACCTTATCAAGAACCCTCAAATGGGACAGAGATTCACTAGCCCTCTCTTCCTGTTGACTGTTTTCCTCCCACCTCTAGCCTTGGTCTTTTCAAAACTACGGCCAATATGCATCTCCTGTCTTTGCGATAACCATATTTGTTCTTGTTAGCTCCTTCCATCAAGTGGCTTCATGCCTTGTCTGGAGCGATTTCCATAAAAAAAGAATAAATTATACACATCGATGTAGAAAGGACCTGCTGTTTAGATTTATTAGGTTTTAAATTACCCCTAACCCTAACCCTAACCCTTTTAGCCAGAGAGTTAGTCAAAAGTAGTGAAAAATCGGTCGATTTTAGCTTCATTCTTTTCCCCAAAAAGAAAAAACGGATTTTGTTTTTTCAGATTTTATTTGGCACAAACTGCACTTACCATAATTTTGTTGAGCTATTTCTACCGGGTACCCGACTCCAACCCACCTGCCATACCCGTGGTATCGTTTCGCTTGATTCCAGCTACGCGTGGCATGATACAGAAATAAACTCTTCAATGCTTCCACTTAGTACTGGTCTCAAAACGCAATAGTGGTACTACAGCTATTGCAAAATGTAGCACAATTTCACATGGTTAGGCAGGGCTTAAACTAGCTGACACACTCGTCCAAGGACGGGTACATAACATTGGGATGGGTCTGGTCCATAATATCAAATGTCGCTTCGATGGATGGGAAGTTTTTGGATAAAAATTCTCTTTATGGAAATTTTGTTTGGTTTTAGGTATACGGAGGAAGAAAGCAAAGTTCTTTGCAGTGGTTGTAGGAAGACGAGTTTTTGTTATGACTCCCTTCACCAAATATCATTACGCTGAAAAATGATGATGATCATCATCATATTCGGTTTAACTAACTTCCAAATTAACCTATCTCTGGCCAGGTCTTTGTCTATCTCTCTTTCTCTTAAGTTCATTTTTATCACTTCCTCTCATGTTTTCCTTGGTTTTTCTTGTGGACTGAACCTGCTACCTCAACTGTTCTACATCTACTAACGCAAGAACTCTCATCCATTCTTTCAACATGGCCACTTCATCAAAGTCTTCTGTTCTGCACACATCTCTTTATACTGTCCAGATTTAATCTTCCTCTGAGGTCATCAGAACTAAGCATGTCTTTAAGACTCATATTACACATCCATCGTATCATTCTCATATCATTTCTATTCATGCAACGCATGTCCTCAACCCTCGCTAGCCAGGTTTAATTTCCAGATATCATCACACTACGTACACATGCCTGATAGACTCTTCTTTAGTTCGACAGTGGAAACGCTCTGCTGGTTAGTAATGGCAGAAGTTCCCATAACTTACTCCATCCACTCCTAACTCTTGCAATCACACTAGCACCTGCTCCACTCTGTGCTCCAGTGGTGTTTATATACTAATGACTCATCACTAACCAAGGCCAAAAGACATTCGAGGATAAGACTTAATAACATTGTAAGCTCAATGATCAACAATATTATGAGCAGATTGAAAACGATCGATGGAATGTACAACATTTGATTACTCAAGAGAACGTGTCGACAAATATTTGTTGATATTGGGCTTTAAGACAACTATGTTATAGTTTGCAAGGAAGCAGTTCTGTGGTAATGTGTGCCACAGGTTAGAAGTTCTTGGAAAGAAACTCTGTTCATGGAAGTTCCATTTGGTTTTAGGTACACAGAAGAAGAAAGGAAAGTTCTTTACAGTGGCGGTAGAAGACGAGTTCTTGTTGTAACTTCTTATACCAAATATTACATCGAAACACTTGCATTTTTTATAGTAATGAGTCACTAGTTATCAAGGCCAAAGGCCACTCGAGGATAAGAGTAAATGAGATTGTCAGGTGGATGATGAACAATATTATGAGAGGATTGGGAACAATGGATGGAAAAGACAACATTTGATTACTAGAGAGAACGGGTCGACAAGTATTTGTTGACATTGGACTTGAAGATGATCATGTTGTAGTCTGCATGGAAGCAGTCTCGTGGTAATGTGTTCAACAGATGGGAAGTTCTTGCAAATCCATAACTGAATTCCATGGGGGTCCATTATTCTGTTTTGTCATTGCATGTGTGTTTTTAACATGTTAGGGTTAGGATTAGGGTTAGGGTTAGGGTTTGAGTTAGGGTTAGCTAAATGAATCGTAGATTTTGGGGTATAAACTTACCGTCTTCAAAAAGAATTATAATTTCTGATGTCATTAAATATTTCTTTAACAGTCACTAAATGAACTTTTAATGAATTATATATTATTATTATTATTATTATTATTATTATTATTATTATTATTATTATTATTATTATTATTATTTGTACTGACTAGGAGTTCTCACACAGATCATCGTCAGTAATTGCTCCCGATAACAACCAGTGGTATTTCCTGGAGTCTGAGTGACAACAAGCCTCTCCAGATTTCCAGGATTCTTTACCTCTTTTCGATATATTATAATGCGGTATCGCAACAGCCTCTTACCATTGATTTCTCGCTGGTAAGGACAACTGGGATTTGGGTGGCAATAAGCCTCCCCAAAGTCACAGCATTCTCTGCACTTTTCCAGTGGAGGTCTGGTTTGTGCTGTCCCTCCTCGGTCTTCTCATCCTCCTCGACCCTCTACAAATATTTTGTCTGGTGTCAGCCTAGGCCGGCACCATTTAGGAAAAAAAAAATTTTTAATCAATTCAAAAAAAAAAATTAATTTTCTTTTTTATTTCATTTATTTATTTATTTATTTTTAATTTTTATTATTATTATTATCATTATGATGATGATGATGATGATGATATACATTGTTATTGTATACTTAACGTAAATAGTTAGTTATTGGAATAGTTTAGCTAACTTGATAATTAACCCTTTTTATCAGTTTGTGCTACCCTTATTTACTGCGAGCCTTGCAACTCAAACAGGAAATGGAGATAGGATCAAGGGACAAATAGTGTCCCCTCCTCATTCCAAAAGAGACACACGTTAATTATGACTTCCGCTCCGTTTGAATTTGTCCATTTCCTCCTTGTGTCTACTTTTCTATTGAAAGGTATTCTCTTGTCTTTTTTTTAATCTTATCTATTTCTTCCTTTGTAGTTTTCAAGGTGATTATTGAATAAAATTGATAACATCAGTATAAAGCGGCAAACCTTTTTTTTTTGTCAGGTAGTTGTTACAACGAACATTTTAGTATTTTTACTGCATGGGAGGCAAAATCAACAAATTCTTGCATTAAGTGTTTCACTTATGGGACGTGACAAGTCGCACATCACGGTGGCTCTTTCAACGTAAAGTATTCGTACATGATACAACCAATCATCCATAGTGTGAGGGTGTAGTAAACTCCAAAACAACAAGTTCTAGAACAAGAGAAAGATTTTATCAGCTCATTTGCTTCGTGTCACTGGAGACTTCCTGTCTGTGATGCAATATCGTGACCATGTATCTCTAATGCTACTTTTTAACATTTTAAAAACATCATCCCCATATCTCAATTAGTTATTACATAGGTTATCGCACACTCAAATGGCTAGGGAGATTTGACTTCCAGATCTTCTACTTCTTTCATATATGTAACAAAGATGATCTTTTAAATAATCCTTAGTTGTCATATAATGCTCATGATTCGATTGAAATTTTATACTAGAATATGTTCATGCTATTTTGATATCTCCCTCTTAGACAAGGTCCAAAAAAGAGTTGCCAACTTGATAGGTCCTTCACTATCCATCAAGCTCCAGCCCCTATCCCATCTCCGCAATGTTGCTTCCTTGTGCCTGTTTTACAAGTACTTCAATGGATTGTGCTTTGATGAGCTTGCTTCTCTGGTGCCCCCACGACGTAAATTCACTAGACCAACCCGACAATCTACCAAATTCCATCCATACACTGTGGAGATCCTCAGATGCCGAAGAGCTTTCTACTCCAAAAGCTTCTTTCCTCGTGCTGCTGGACTCTGGAACTCCCTCCCTGCTCCCTGCTCCCTGCTCCCTGCTCCCTGCTTTCCTGACGTTATTGACATGCAGAAATTTAAAACTAATGTAAACAGACATCTTGCTGCATAGCTCCCAAATTAGGTTACCCCCCCCCCCCTCCAACAAAAAAACCCCTTCACCCTTTTTTTTTCTCAGTAGCCCCTTACATCTACAGTGGCGGCCTGCCTTGTTTGGGGTGAACTATGGTAAAAAAAAAAATTTTAAATATGAATATTTATTTGTATTTATTTACATTTTGCCAAATAGACATCAACCAAATAATCACAATAAATTGTTCAAATTCCAAAATGGTGGAATTAATAAATATTAGGCACGCTAAGCACGAGCTTTTCATATTGACAAGTGCGATTGCCTTGCATTTGACTTTGCTTGAATATATACTGAATTACCTAACATGAGAACGATACAATGGATGTGTAATGTGAGTCTTAAAGACAGGCTTAGGTCTAATGACCTCAGAGGAAGATTAAATCTGGACAGTATGAGGAGATGTGTGCAGAATAAGAGACTTCGATAGTATGGCCACGTCGAAAGAATGAGCGAGAGTTCTTCGGTTAGCAGATGTAGAACAGTTGAAGTACCAAGTTTCAGTTCAGTAGATGTAGAAGATTTGACTTCCAGATCGCTTTCATCTTGCCCAGTTCATCCTGATTTGCACATTTAGTCTCATATATGGATTACCTTTACTTAAAATATCCCCGATAGTTTAAAGGTAATTTTATTTAGAAAATTATTTACAATTTCATGAAAATAATGAATTAAACAACCAAAAATGTTGCTCATAGTCGGGTTGATTGCTTGGTAGACAGTGCGGGACCTATTAGGTTGGAGACTCTTTTTCATACCCTGTCGAAGAGGGAGAGACTAGTGGTTGGTGCACCAGCCCAGATGTGGCAACAATACTCCATGAATGGGCGGATTGTGGTTTTGTAGAGATATAAGATACTGGCAGGTGTGAGAAGTTTTCTAGCTTGGTAAAGGGAGCCCACTTTATTTGCAGCAGACTTTGCAGTATCTTCCAGGTATTTATTCCAAATTATGTTGCCTTTGAATGGCAGGCCGTTGAGTTTAAATGCCGGGCTCTCGGGAAGGGTGCATCAGTATTTGGAAAGGTTTCTTTTAATTATTAAAGGAAACAAGCTTTGTCTTGGTAGCATTCAATGTGAACATCAACTTTTGGCTCCATTCTACTTTAGACTGGCGGTCGTTTTCTAAGGATTCAGCTATTACTTGAACAAAAGTATTTTCAATTATATATATACATATATATATATACATATAGATATATATACATATATATATACATATATATATATAGATATATATACATATATATATACATATATATATATATGCATATATACATATGTGTGTATATATATATATATATATATATATATATATATATATATATATATATAAGATAAGTCGATTAAAAATAATTAGTTCGCAGATGGATGCAAATCAAAATCATTCGTAGTTCAAAACAAGGGAAAATAATGAATAATAATAATTTATTATTCCTCTCTTTCGTTCCTTAAGCCGGCTTTTCAAAGAATTAAAATTCTTATCATCAGAGGAAGTTGTTGATTCATTCACAATAGGTCTAATTTTATAAAGTTTATTCTTTTAGTTATAAATATATATATATATATATATATATATATATATATTATATATATATATATACAATTATTTTTACCTACAGACGCTGGCGTTCTAAGCTTTTTGATATCACCAGTGTAGGAAATACTAATTTCAGACGGTCAGAGGGCGCGAACCCAGTTACAGAATCAGCTTAAGCTCCCCAAAAGATGAGAATAAAAATTGGCTTAAATACTATATTTAGATGTAGAATCAAACAACAAAAAACTTTGAGCCGAATCAGAAGGCCGGATCAGTCTGAGTGACATCGCTATTATGAGTTCCTCCTGATATAACCTTTTGAGCTATTTAACCGTTTTACTGTGGAAAGCTGATATATGCACTTAAAATGGTACTTTCGGCAGCCTCGCAACTCTCACTTCCTTCATTTTGTCCTTTAGTCCTCACATTTCATGAGCGATGTTTGTGACAAAGGGGGAAGAATTGTTGTTTTCGGGGATCAGAAACTATCAATCTAATACTTATCGTTGCCTAGTTTTCAATTTTTAAGTAGTATTTTTTAGCTACTTACATCAATTGGCTTCATGTCTTGTCTGGAGCGATTTCCATAAACAAATTGTTTTTTAAATTACCGAAAACATAAATTAGATTAACTCTGCAGGGTTTGTTTTTTTAATGGAAATCGCTTCAGACAAGGCATGAAGCCACTTGATGGAAGGAACTAATGCCTATTGACCTTAGTCTTGAAAAGACTAAGATTATAGGTAGGAGGAAAACAGTCAGCAGGAAGAGAGTTCCACAAGACTGCGGTTCTTGGAAAGAAGCTGCTAGAATAGGAAGCTGTATTACAATGAGGTATGAAAACAACAAATTGATGGAGACCACTAGACCAACGAGTCAAATGAGCTGGAACAAAGGAAGCAGGAGATAGATCAGACCATTCTGAAGAACACATGCCATAATAGTATTTATAGAAAAGACTGAGACTAGCAACATTACGTCTGTGAGAGAGAGAGGGTGTAGAGAAGAAGAAAGGGTTGAACCAATCAAATTATAGATACGTTTCTGCACCTTATCAAGAACCCTCAAATGGGACAGAGATTCACCAGCCCAAATATGACAACAGTATTCCATACATGGTCTGATAGTAGATTTGTAGAGATACAGAATAGCCTCCATATATGGCCTGATTGAAAAGAAAAAGGCGGATTGGTTTAACATCCAGCAGTATTATGACCATAACCCGGCTAAAGGAGACTCTGAGGATATACAAAAATGTCTGAATTGGGATCCAATAGCCTTTGGGCGTTCTTGTGTATGTGGACAATCTATGGCAAGCTAGGACATTCCGTCATATTCACAATGCAGAGTAAGGATAGTGTTATGTTGGCACATGTGAAACTGCCAATTAATCAATACAGATAACGACAACTTCATCGACAACGAGGAGCAACCCTTGGTCTTTGTTGACCTCAGTGTCGGAGATAACCTGAAAATTTTCAAACACATAAAGTGCTCCAAACCTATGAGAAGGACCTCAATAAAAAGCAGATGATTCTATTTATCTTCTTCCCACAAGGTAAGATGTGACACAAGGTCAGGAAAATGGGATTTGAAAAACCAGCGCTCGAGAATTTGAGCACTCTGGTCATTTAAAAATTGCCTGGGCAGCCCCGTCGGCATTCCCCGGTAGGGGCGCCTCAGGCGATTAGCAATAAACTAACCCCTTTCTCAGAGGGTGAGAAGGCAAAGCCTGTGAGGGTGCACCTCCTAGAATTGCACGGGACGGACAACCGATAGACCGGCGTAAATCAAGACCCGGAGGCCCAGACAATACCGGTTTATTGGGCGGGGGGGTCAAACTCAATTAACAGCAACAGAAACCCCCTAATGTCCAACCCTTCCTTATTGTTGTAGGGTGGTGGCAACATGGTTGTATCAAAGCTGTACCTTCTGGAACTCCGGTTTTCTAGCAGAGACACCAATACCAGACAGTTTTTGCACCTTAAGGTCGCAACTCGGCTAACACAGCTTTGGTGAAAATCTAAGATTCGGCACCAGGATCCGTCGTCCTCTGGATGTGACAAGCAAAGATGTGTCAGGTTCAGAAGCACAAATCAATGCAGTGAGAGGTGCAACGTTGTGTGTTCTGGGTCAAACCTTCCTCGAATTTATGAGACCACGGTAAAACATGTCCTTATTTATTGCATTAGGACATTCATTTATACTTTGTCCGGTACTAATATCTGTTCTCTCTTTCTACATCGTCAATTATATAAAGGGCAGTTGTCGTTTTGTTTCATTTTACTTCAGTCGAAGTTCTAA
>OY744525.1:128490710-128740710 GCA_963556195.1 Sepiola atlantica
GATGACTCCATCTCAGTAGTTGTAACCTGGAATGTTTCCTTATTCCCGGATGGCAAGACAGACGAAACCTGGGTATCTCCAGCAGACGTAGTAATCTATAGTATTTAAATAAAATAATAAATATTTATTTGCTGTAGGACTTACGAGTTTTTAAAATGGAAACGAGGACGGAATTTCGAAGTGAACTCTTTATTTAATCCACAAGGAGTATATTATTCTCGTTCCGTCAGCCATGGTCGAGTAGATGTGTCAGTTGGTTTTTCTTAATTATCGTCTGTAGAATGGATTGAACCTCCAACCTCCAGAAGATTGTCACTTAGAACTGATTGCTTTCATCCGTTGCCCCACGGGTCGATGTGGACAATTCTCTCCCAAAATTCATATTAAAATTTTAGAATGAATTTAGGGAGACAATTGTCCACATCAACCCGTGTCGCAATGGATAAAAGCGTTGAGTAACAATCAGTTCTAAATAACACTTTTTCTGGGGGTTGTAGCTTCAATCCTTACAACAGGTGATAATAAATAAGAAAAAAATGCTTAACACTTCGATGCGGTTATGGTTGACGGAACAAAAACAATCTATCCAGTGGATTAAATAAAAGGTTCAGTTCGAAATTCTGTATAGATTCCCGAGTTCGACATAAAGAGTTCCCAGTTCGAAAATATGTAGCTGAACAAGGTCGGGGGTTACATAGGGTTACATACGTTGTGAAAATAACGACCTAGATGAGAATAGTAGTCCGAATAATTCAAATAATACAAAATATTAATCCTCATCTAAAAAATTCTAAAACATTCTTTTTCTTAAATCTCTTAAAGGCCATTCTCTCTATCACTTTCTCACACCTCTATCTCTACAAATCTACTATCAGACCATGTATGGAGTACTGTTGCTATATTTGGGCTGGTGAATCTCTGTCCAATTTGAGGGTTGTTGATAAGGTGCAGAAACGTATCTGCAATTTGGTTGGCCCCATCCTTTCTACTTTTCTTCATACTATCACAGACGTGATGTCGCTAGTCTCAGTCTTTTCTATAAATACTATTATGGCATGTGTTCTTCAGAATTATACGATCTATTCCCCGCTTCTTTTGTTCCAGCTCGTTTGACTCGTTGGCCGCCATCAATTCGCTGTTTTTTTATACCTCATTGTAATACAGCTTCCTATTCTAATAGCTTCTTTCCAAGAACCGCAGGCTTGTGGAACTCTCTTCCTGCTGACAGTTTTCCTCCTAAAGGCCAATATGCATCTCCTGTCTTTGCGATAATCATCCTTACATCACGTGACTTCATGCGATTTCTATAAAAAAAATTTTAATGAAAACTTCCACAGGATGTTCTCCGATGAACTTACTGCGCTTGTAGCCCCTCAACATAAATATTCGGACCCATGAAAATATATTAAAACATTTTGTTTGATAGGGATAGTAAAAAACAAGCACCTGCTCTAATAGCGTAAAAATGCCATTTTTCAAATAAGCATAAAAAAATAGTTGTATTTTGATAAATTTTCAGCATTGGACGCATTGTCTTAAAAAATTGCAGATTCGAAATTTTGGAGGATGATACTTCTCCTCCCCCAACTGATCGATGCTGCCATTTTTTTTAAGCATCGAATTCATGTTTAAGTTAATATCTTTGAAAGATCCTTTTCGCTTAATATTTTATTTAAAAAATGTTTTTTATTTAAACAACATCAACTTCTACACAGATGGAGACCTTGTTTTTGGAAATTTAAAAACGTTAATAAAAATAAAATATTGCTCGTCAAGGACAATTTGGAGGGGCGATTTTCAAAAAAAGTTAACAGAAATAAAGAGTAAAAAAAACAAATAGTCAACAAATAACTGTTACCAAAGTCATTAAAAGTTACTTTTCTACCTACCTGCCTATTTTTTGTTGTGTTCTAAAATATTTTAAAGCATTTTCATTGGATTATTAAAATCACCAGAAGTTTACTTAATGGGGTTTCCGTCTTTTGCGGTGAACAAACAGTGTTCTAATCGCCTTAAAATTTACATTTCTACCTAATTAAAAAGAGGAAAGTACAAAAAAAAATTGTCAAACTTCGAAGACAGTCGCCGAACGTCTGTCAGCTATCTTTGTTTTTCAGTCTAATGTAACATATTTTACCGATTGAAAAAAAAAACGTTTTAAAAATACTTTAAAACACCAATAAATTTGGTAGAAAAGTAACTTTTATTGCTTTTGGTAACATTTATTTGTTGCCTATTTGTTTTTTCTGTTAACTTTTCTTGAAAATCGCCTTTTTTCTGTTAAATCTTTGCTTAATTTATTACAGAAGCAGTAGTAAAAAAAAGATTTTTTTTTTATTTCAACAAATGTTTGAAAAATTGACAACTAAAAATTTTTTATTTTCGTGAGGCGGGCCGAACAGTGGGCTTCTCTACTGGAAAAAATAGCCCCCCCCCCCCCATCCCAAATGAAAACGGCCGACGCTCTACTTTGTCTACAATCCCAAAACACATTTTTTTTTTCATCTTTGAAAATTGGTGCTTTTTGTGTACATTTATCCAAATCGGAATTTAGAGTCCCATACACGGAGTAAAAATCAGGGGATATAATTTATACTGACTATTTTTTAAATTTATTCCGGAAATGCTCGAAGCGGACATGGATCTCAAACTGTATAAGTACCTTTAATATTAAAAAAGTATTATTATTAAAAAAAAAAATTGAAATTCAGAAACCGTTTTTTTTTTTTGTCTGGATTATTACACATTTGTGCTTCCGTATTTTGTAAGTAAAGGGGGCGTAGCTTCCTAACACTAGTAAAATTCAATAATTTACCCAATTTTGTTCAGCTCTATTTTGGGGTTTAATTGGGAACAAATTATGCGTATTCATTACGATGTCGGCCATCTTGGGCGCCACCTTGAAAATACTAGCTTTCTTGCTGTAGAATTTAGGTCAACGTTTGATATGTGATCAATCACATGTAAATATTATTACAAAAAGGTTAAGAAACCTCACCTACATAATTAGTTTTGTTGTGATTAGCATTTTAACGGAAACGGCCGCCATCTTGAACGCCATATTGGAAAAGCATAAAGCGGGAACTTCCGGATGTTTAATATTTTATTCTTTTCATCACATAAAGGCGTCCTGCCCATTTTCATACGAGCAAACTTTCGCCTTGGCATCATTCTATCTATCAAGGGGCTGCCTTTTTTTTTTACTAATGAGTCACATATTATTTTTTTATGGAAATCGCCCCAGACAAGGCCTGTAGCCACTTGATGTAAGAAGCTAACAATAATGAAAGATGATTATCGCAAAAACAAGAGGTGACTATTGGCGTTAGTCTTGAAAAGAAACAGGCTAGAGGTAGGAGGAAAACAGTCAGCAGGAAGAGATGCCCACAAGCCTGCGATTCTTGGAAAGAAGCTACTGGAAATGGAAACGGTAATACAATGAGGTATCAAAGCAGTGAATTGATGAAGACCATGAGTCAAACGAGCTGGAACAAAGGAAGCAGCGAATAGATCAGACAATTGTAAAGAACACATGCCATACTAATACTTATAGAAAAGATTGAGACTAGCAACATCATGTCAGTGTGAGAGTGAGTGCAGAGAAGTAGAAAGGGTGGGCGGGGCCAATCAAATTACAGATATATTTCTGCAACTTATCAAGAACCCTCAAATGGGACAGAGATGCAATTTTGATTGGTAGTGTGAGAAATGAGCTCAAAATGTATTCATTTATATATATATATATATATATATATATATATATATATATATATATATATATATATATATATATATATATTCGAAGAATCAAAAACGTTGGACATTTATTAATGCTTTTGATTTTAATACAAAAAAGACCATCAGAAAAATGTAAAAAATAAAAAAAGGCGAATTCTGTTATTTTTAACAATGTTTGCATAATTGAGAAAATGCTGCCTAAATACACACAATATATATATATATATATATATATATATATATATATATATATGAGAAATGGTCAGATGATTACTTAAGAGGAATTTATTATCCGAGAGGACGGCTCAACAAGTATTTGTTTACATTAGCCTTTAAGACGACCATGCTGTCGTCGGTTGGGAATCAGACTCGTGGTATCTTGTTCTACAGGTTGGATGTTCTAGGAAAGAAACTTTGTTCATGGAAGTTTCGTTTGGTTTTTAGTAAAGATAGAGAGAGAAAAGAAAGTTATTTGCTGTAGTTGTAGCTAGACGAGTTCTTGCTGTGAATGTTTTACAAGGGGTACCAGAGATTGGAGCTCAGTCGAGCACCTACTATGAACATAACGATACAGTAGAGAGAGACTAGCAACATTTCTTTTGTGTGAAAGAGGCTGTAGAAACGAGAAGAGATCACCCCCCCCACTAGATTGGGAAATAGATGTTGTACTCTGTCCAGACAATGAAGAGTGCTCCTCCCCAGATATGATATCAGTTATCCATCTTAGGACGTATCTAGCTCTTATACAGATAGATGATATTGACACAAACGTAAACGCACATGGCACCAACCGAAATCAACATAAAAACTCTCACTAACAGTACACACACACATCTTCATGCATATCCTATTAATATACACATAAAATCAGATGGGGACAGCTGAAATGAACATATATACTCAATGTCTTCTTACATATTAGACAACTTCTAGAATGTTTCTTAGACTCTTTGAAATCTCAATATTTACCTAACTTTATCTCTTGTGGTTTCTTACAAGTTGTGTATACTAAATGGAGAGTAGAAAATGCACTGCGGATGCATCTTCGGCAGCGCCATAACTCTCACTTTGTCCCTCAGTTTTCACTTCCATGAGTGATGTTTCTGACAAAGTAGGGGAGACAATGCTGTTCCCTTGATCGGCAGATGAGCGTGTGAGGTATTTGAGCCTGGCTCCAGTAATTCTCTGTTTCTATTCTTGTTGCCATGCCACTAATAAGAGTCCTAGAGGTAAACTGATAGTTTAAGGACTTAAACCTTGGAGTAACTTCCAAAGAGGCTGACCTATCAGTAGGTGCATAATACTGGGGGTGCTGTATTGCCATTTGGTCCATGCAGTCTGGATCATGCAGTAGTTTCCGGTGGAACCTCTCGATGCCATATTAATGGGAACTGCTGCAGCTTCTCTTTCTTTTCTTTTTTACTTATCTCTCTGTATCCTTCTCTAAACTCCTCTGCTAACCTCTTCCATTTTTAACCCTTATCCTCGAGTATCCCCCATTAGTAAAATATAAATTTATTTTTTTAATTCAATATATTTATTTTCGTCTATTTTAAATCCAACATTTAAAAAATATTTTGTCCACTCCAAACAAGGCATATTGCTACTGAATCCTGAGAGGTAACCATGATAGAGGCCAGATTTATAGGTGGGCAACCTGAATAGGGTGTTGTGCAACAATATGTTTGTTCACATTACATTTAAATTTCTGCATGTTGGTACGGTTGAGGAAACTGACAAGAGAGGGAAATCCAAGCGGTTTGAGGAAAGAAGTTATTATAGTAGAAATATTTCCAACATTTAGAAACCTCTACAGGGAAGGGGTGTGATTTTGCTGCTGGTAGGGTAGGTCGAGGTATTTATGTAACATTTTAAAAATATTATGTTCTCCTTTAACAAGGTATATTGCCACTGAAGCATAATAGATAGCTGTGATAGGGGTCAGATTTATCTGGGTTGGGTGGTGTTGAGTAGCAAGATGTTTGTTCACATTACATTTAAATTTCTGCATGTTGCTACGGTTGAGGAATCAGGGAGAAGGGAAGAAAATCCAATATCAAGGGGGCTGAGGGAAGAAGCTATAAGAATAGAAATTCTTCCAGCATCTAGGGACACTCCGCAAACCACTTCCTCTCAAATTTCCCATTGCGGACTGAAGCCACACTTGATGACCTGACCATCACATGTCTGGAACATTATACAAAATGTTGACACGTCCAAAACATGTAGGCCTGATCTTATACCAGTAATAGTTATATAGAAATGCTCTGCTGAATTGACCCCTGTCCTCTCCAAACTTTACAACAAATGCCTTGCTGAATCTTGTTTCCCCGATAGATGGAAAATTGCCTCTATGGTTCCAGTCTTCAAGAATTCAGGAGATAGACCTGATCCTCAGAATTATCGCCCCATCAGTCTACCCGCGCTCTTTGCAAAAATCTTTGAATCCTTAATCAATCTAGCGATAGTCCGTGACCTCGTTAATGCTAAACTTCTTTTTGACCATCAGTATGGATTTAGGCAAGCATGGTCTACTGCGGATATCCTAACAGTTATCTCTGAACGCTATATACCATACACTGGACAAGGCAGGTTTAGCTAGGGTGGTAGCGCTTGATATATCCAAAGCCTTTGACAAGGTCTGGCATAAAGGTCTTCTCATGAAAATTATTTCATATGGTATTACTGGACGAATATTTCATATAATTAGATCCTTCCTATCCAAAAGAAAGATCCAGGTTGTCCTCGATGGCTGTTCATCAAAACAACATGACATAAATGCAGGTGTACCCCAGAGATCAATCCTTGGACCTTTATTGTTCTTGATTTTCATAAACGACCTCCCTGATGACATTGTGCCTGAGATGGTTATATTTGCTGATGACACCATGCTCTACTCTCGTCATGTGGGTAAAACAAATGCACACATATCCGAGGCAATGGCTGAATACTTAGAAAGTGACCTCCAGTCTGTAGTGGAATGGGGTCATTAATGGATGGCAACATTTAATGCTGCTTAGACAAAGCTGCTTTCTTTCAATAATTACAAGAAACCTATTCAACCATCGATTGCCATGGACAAATAACACCCTACCTGAGAGTCAAACGTTTGAACTCCTCGACCTAAAATTCACAGGTAACATGAATTGGAACAAATACATAGAAGACATTGCCAAGGCTGCTTCAAAGACGGTGGGCTCCCTCTACCGTGCTAGAAAACTTCTCACACCTAACAGTATCTTGTATATCTACAAAGCCACCATCTGTCAATGCATGGAGTATTGTTGTCACATCTGTGCTGGTGCATGATCCACTAGTCTCTCCCTCTTAGACAAGGTCCAAAAATATATTTAACCTAATAGGTCCCTCACTATCTACCAAGCTCCAGCCCCTGTCCTATCGTCGCAATGTTGCATCCTTGTGCTTGTTTTACAAGTACTTTAATGGAATGTGCTCCGATGAACTTGCTGCTCTGGTGCCCCCTCGACGTAAATACACTCGACCAACCCGACAATCAGCTAAATCCCATCCATTCAATGTGGAGGTGCCCAGATGCCGGAGAACCTTCTACTCTAATAGCTTCTTACCTCGTGCTGCCGGCCTTTGGAACTCCCTCCCTGCTCTCTGTTTCCCCGACGGTACCGACATGCAGAAACTAGTGTGAACAAGCATCTCGCTGCACAGCTCGAAATTTAGGATGATCTCATGATCTCCTAAACTTTCACCTTAATTCTCAGTAGCCCGTTACGTCTACAGTGGCAACTTGCCTTGCTTGGCGTGAATTAAGTATTTAAAAAATGGAGGGAGGGTAATTTTGGTGTTTCAGGGTATTTCTGTCGAGGGGTTCAAGAGCAGTAAGTTTATCGGAGCACATTTCATGGAAGTACTTGTAAAACAAACAAAAGGATGCAACACTGCGATGATGCGACAGGAGCTGGAGTGTGACAGACAGTGCGAAACCTATTAGGTTAGAAATTCTTTTTTGCACCGTGTATAAGAAGCTAGTGGTTGGTGCACCAGCCCAGATGTGGCAACAATACTCCATGCAGGAGCGAATTGTGACTTCATAGAGATATAAGATACTGACAGGTGTGATAAGTTTTCTAGCACGGTAAAGGGAGCCCACTTTCTTTGCAGCAGCCTTGGCAATGTCTTTTATATATTTGTTCCAATTCATGTAAAGGGAGCCTAAATTCTTTGCAGCAGACTTGGCAGCATCTTCTATGTACTTATTCCACTTCATGTTGCCTATGTATGTCAGGAAAGTAGCTATTAGCCATGGCAATCAGTGGTTGAAATTTATTTATCTCCTTTTCACGGCAAGAAGATGTGACACAAAGTCGGGAAAGTGGGATTTGAAACCAGTTCCCTAGAAGAAGAGCGCTTTAGGCAAACAAAAATTGCCTGTGTAGTCCCGTCGGCATTCTCCGATTAGCAATAAACCAACCCCTTCTCAAATGGTGAGAAGGTAAATCCTAGGAAGGTGGACTTCCTAGGACTGCACAAGATTCTACCTCAGACCGACATAGAAAAAGCGATCATCAAGAATGGCATAGACTTTGCCGGTCTGATTTTGGTATGAAAGGTTTCTTATAATTGTTAAATGAAAGGAGGTTTCACTTGCTATCATTAAATTTGACCATCATATTTGGCCCCATTCAACTACAGACTCAAAGTCATTTTGTAAAGATTCGCCATTGTGTTGCTTGTGTGGATATTCGATTGTTTATCATGCTGTGTCATCAGCAAATGCATCTATCTAAGACACAATTGCATCAGGGAGGTCGTTTATGAAGCTCAGAAATAATATTGGTCCAAATATCGATCCCTGGGGTACACCCGCATTGATGTGCTGGTGTTGTTTGGATAAAACGTTAATATTTAGCAGTCATAAACAGCGAATACGCCTAATAAGGTTATTTGATCACATGATAAGCAATCAGACTACATAATTTCAACCGGATTATTAAGGACTCCACCCAGAGAGCTCACAGGCAGCCATAAAGAAAAACATAGATAATCTCTTATGCCACCCGTCGACTGGACACTCTGAGCACGGCTATCTTCACTTGAAGATATACTGCACCAAGAAAAAACTTTCAGCAGTCGACATTTATTAACTTTAATTAATTCCAATTCACTGTCGTAAGTTCTTGCAACCTGTACTTGTAAGGGGATGATGAGAGAGGTATGAAAGGGGTTATCCTTTTATCTTCTCGTAAAGAAACGGAACAACGAAAAGTATTTCTGTAACTATAACAAAAAGGGGTTTTATTAACTCAAGGTTACCTATACCGTTTGGTATATGTAGAAGAGAGTGGGACAGTGTCCGTCTGAGGAAGAGGAAGAATATAAGAGTTCTTAGGGCCGCCCGTGGATTTCTTCATGTGAAGATGGTAGTAGTCATCGAGTGAGGCGACGGCGGCAGGAGAGAGAGCGTTTCCTCGTTCCTCGCCGGTGCTCTCTGTGATGTGTCCAAGCTGGTGCCAGGAGGTCGTCTGATCTTCTTCCTTGAACCCTAAAGGAACATAGGTAGTCCCTTAGGGAACTAACGATATTACTGCGCCCTGTGATTTGATTGGACAAGCCAGCTCACAGGGACAGTGATTACGCATTCAAAAGTAGTCCCTATCGGTGACTGCTACATACTCAACTGTGTATGCTGTGTATGCCATACAAATAAATTTATATAAATTGATCTTCATAAAAGGGTCTTCTTTTCCTTTCCTTAGCGATTCTTTTGGTTTTAAACAGATAATTATAGGAGATGGTCATATAATCTATGTGAAGATTGTCTTCTATGAATATACGTCAGCAGAATACAAAACAAAGCAACAACGCTCTTTTACAAAATTGTTAGCTTTGGATCAAATACGCTTCTGCACAACAGAACTATTCTAAAAAAAAAAGAAGCCCAGTCTGTTAGTATTTAGTCCCGGATCAAATCCGTAATCAAATAAAGAAGCCATTAAATTGATTAAAATATTTCTGATTTTTTAGCTGGATTGATTTAACTTGTAGCAGTTTTTTTTGTTTTTTTACTTATGTTCATTCACATCCAGACAAGGCACATTACCTTTTCGCTTGCTAACAACGCATGCGTGACGGCTGAATGTCTAAAATCGTCAACTGTTAATTTGACGGTCGTAGGTTCTATACCGGCTTGAAGCAGTTGTCTGTGTAGCCACACTGAAGAACTGTGATACAGCGAAACAGCCTTTCTGTGGACAACTGAAAAGGATTATGAATTAAACACAAAGGTCTTGTAATCTGAAAACTGTGAGTTCAATCAAAATGATGCCATTCATTTATCTTCAAACTAGTTAGTATTACTTAGTTAATCTAATTAGTACTAGTTAGTTAATCTAGTTAGTATTAGTTAATCTAGTTAATATTAGTTAATCTAGTTAATATTAGTTTATATAGATAGTATTAGTTAGTTAATCTAGTTAGTATTAGTTAGTTAATCTAGTTAGTATTAGTTAGCTAATCTAGTTAGTATTAGTTAGGTAATCTAGTTAATATTAGTTAGCTAATCTAGTAAGTATTAGTAAATCTCGTTAATATTAGTTAGTTAATCTAGTTAAATATTAGTTACTCTCGATAGTATTAGTTAGTTAATCTAGTTAGTATTAGTTGATCTAGTTAGTATTAGTTTGTTAATCTAGTTAGTATTAATTAATCTAGTTAGTATAAGTTAGTTAATCTAGTTAGTATTAGTTAATCTAGTTAGTATTAAATAGATTGATTTAAAGCCAAAGTCAGCAAAAAGTTAAAATTTTATTTTTTTCTACTTTGATTCACTTAAAACAATGCCCATTGCCATTGCAGCTATTAGAGTAGAAAGCCTTCCAGCATCTGGGGACCTCTAAAGTGAAGGGGTGGGATTTTGCTGATTGACAGTTTGATGTGACAAGAATACTCCATGTATGGGCGAATGGTGGCTTTGTTGAGATATGTGTCTATGGTCTATTTTGTTTTGCGCAAGTTTGTCCATACACGCAGAGTGATTGAAACATTATCCAATCAGAACACTTTGCATGGGAAGCACTTCCGCTGAACTGTTGTATACTGTATTGCAGCTTTTTTACTAATCAGAGTTTTAGATGTCAAGGTGAAGAAATAGCTATGTTCCGTTCTTGCCCCAAATAAAGACTTGACATGCGCAAGACAAGTGGACTCAAGACACAAAAAATAGTACAGATGTACATGCACCTGCCGACTCATTATGCCTTTTGTATTCTTGGCTGTTTGTTGGTGAAACTATGTATGAATAAAATTTATTTAAAAATGTAAAGGAGGAGTTTGTCCTTATGATCAACTAACGGTAACCCTCTTTTCTTCTTACCAAACGAGGCCTACAGGATCGATGCCTCATCAACATAGAAACTATGTATGAATAAAATTGATTGAAAATGTAAAGGAGGAGTTTGTCCTTATGATCAACTAATGGTAACCCTCTTTTCTTCTTACCAAACGAGGCCTACAGGATCGATGCCTCATCAACATAGAAACTATGTATGAATAAAATTGATTGAAAATGTAAAGGAGGAGTTTGTCCTTATGATCAACTAACGGTAACCCTCTTTTCTTCTTACCAAACGAGGCCTACAGGATCGATGCCTCATCAACATAGAAACTATGTATGAATAAAATTGATTGAAAATGTAAAGGAGGAGTTTGTCCTTATAATCAACTAACGGTAACGAGGCCTACAGGATGGATGCTTCATCAACTCCCATCATTAAAAATGGTGACCCGAATGTGATGAAGAAAGTATCTGATTTCTTCGAGATTTGCATACATAAATCAGAAAGAAGCCTTGTTTTCTTTTCTTTAGCGATCCTTTTTTTTTACAGATTATTATCGGAGATAATCAGTGCCACTTTGTTTTGTTATCTACATACTTTTCACTCAGATGAAACTTGCGAGATATATTCACACGATCTATATATTAATACGTTATCTGTCTAAATACTTGTGTTACGCTCTGTATGTATGATGCAGCTAAAACGGTACCGCTTTAGCATATTATCTACGTACCATGAATCTACTTTGGTATATCGACACTTTATATTATAATCAACACGGTACTTGATGGTCTGAAGACAACAGAAAAGAACAGATAATACACGAGCCCCCCCCCTCCCCAAATAAAAAAGGGAATAATGTCTGGTAAGATCCCCCCTACACAAAAAAGAAGGAGGTAATGTCTGGGAGAATGGCCTCATGACAACAGAACAGATACTACAATACTAGCCCCCTCTCCAAATAAATGGAGAAGGTAATGCCTGGGAGAATGGTATGACAGCTGAACAGATACTACTCTCCTCCCCCCAAAAAGTAGACGGTAATCCCTAAAAGATACTACTCCCCCCCTAGAGGAGGATGTAAATGCCTCAGAGGATGGTCTCATAATAACAGAACAGATACTACACTAACCCCATCCTCCTAAAAAAAGGAGATGATAATGCCTGGTAAGATGGTATCATTACGAAAGAACGGATACTACACTACCTCTCCAAAATGGGAGATGGTAATCTCTGGGAGGATTGTATCATGATAATAGAACAGATATTGCATTAACCCCCTCCCCAAACAAAAAAGTATCATGACTACAGAATAGATACTACACTACCTTCCCCCAAAAAGAAGGTAATCCCTGGGAGGATGGTATCATGATACCAGAACACATACTACACTACCACCCCTCCCCCTAAAAAAAGTCAAAGTAAAAATTCGTATAGTGCAGATATCTTTGCACTGTAGATAACAAGCCAAAGTAACACGAGATAGTCTTATAATTTATGGGAATAATTTATGAATAAATATACGACACCAAAACACAAAACACAGCAAGCAAACTGGAGCAAAATCTCGGACACGAATTATACTGATGAATATGTATTTATTTGCACGCACGTGGCCAACGCTGAACTATAACATCTTTTCACCGTAAAACTGGAAATACATGAAAATAAACAAGTCTTACAAACATGTTCTAAGACAAAACAAAGCAAATTATAAAAGAGTAAAAATTCAAATAGGTTTAGAGAACTATGCGTTGCTTACCTCTATTTTTGCCAAGCTACTTGGCCCAGAGCCAACGTCTATCACAAGCGGAACAAACTATGACTCCCATGTGGACTGATTCGAAAAGACCGCCTCTAGGCAAGCAGGTGGTGTAGAGTCACGACAGTTACCCTGTGCGCATGTCTTCCGGAAGAGGACGGTGCTGAATACAAAATGTCCCCTTCCTGAATTATGACTGGGTAACATGTGAAACTCCTACGTTTACACTAATCAACAATTATTATACGTTTACAAAAGATAAAATGCTCTTTTTACAAACTTGTTAGCATTTAGTTTTGGATCAAATATGTATCTCAATAACAGAAATATTCTGAAAAAAAAACAAAAAACCAGTTTGTTAGAATTTAGTTCTGGATATATCTTGGGTGATGCGCCATTCTCAGCTGTTAAACGGCAGCTTCACTCTCCCTTTCTAAAGTCCAAACCTTCCTCACCGTGAAATGGGAAGTTGCAACGTGGTAGTCTTAGAGCTATCCGGCTAACAGGTCTCTAGTTAAAATGTTGGAGGAGTCGTCCTCAGGATCCGTTGCCCTCTGGTCGTCTCTGCTGCAACTGCTGAGACTTGCTGTTCTCGATATTGGGGTAAAAACCTATAATCATGCGGGTTAATAAATAACTGCAATCAACGTGAAGGCCGTCATGCAGACCACACAATTCTGGGGCATGGTCTTCGTGAGCTCCATGCAGACTCACACCCGCCGCTATCCTATATTTCTACAAGGCTACCATTCGCCAATGCATGGAGTATTGTTATCACGTCTGGGCTGGTGCACCATCAACTAGTCTTTCCCTCTTAGACAGGGTCCAAAAAAAGAGTCTGCAACTTAATAGGTCCCACACTATCGACCAAGCTCAAGCCCCTGTCTCATCGACGCAATGTTGCATACCTGTGTTTTTTTTATAAGTACTTCAATGGAATGTGCTTCGATAAACTGGCTGCTCTGGTGCCCTCTCGACGTAAATACACCCGACAAACCCGACAATCAGCTAAATCTCATCCATTTACTGTGGAGGTCCCCAGATGCCGGAAGACTTTCTACTTTAATAGCTTCTTTCCTCAAACAGTTAGCCTTTGGAATTCCCTCCTTGCTCCCTGTTACCCTGACTCTACCAACATGTAGAAATTTAAATGGAATGTAAACAAACATCTCGCTGCACAACTTCTCACTTAGGGATGCCCCCCTATAAATCTGGCCCCTAATCCACAGTAGCCCCCTTACGTCTCAGTGGCAGTGTGCCCCCTTGTTTGGGGTGAGTTAAAGTAAAAGCAAAAAAAAGAAGTCCAACTCGCTTAATAACAAAAACAACAACAACAGCAACAACAACAACAACAACATCAGCAGCAGCAGCCTCAAGGCAAACGAGGCAGTGATTGATAAAGTGCTGGCTTCAAATCTGTAATCAAATAAAGAAACCATTAAATTGATTAAAATCTTTCTGATTTTTTTTTTAGATGGATTGATTTAAGTTAATAGAACAAAGAATTCGATTTCTTCGAGATTTGTGTACTTAAACCAAAAAAATTCAGCTACGCAAAAAAAAACAAAAAACAATGCGTAAAATAATTTGAACCATTTTCACAATTGTTTTAGCGACGCTAAACTTGGTTGAAAAATAATTGGCGTTTTTTTTTTGTGTACTATTGAACGTTCTTAACTGGAGCAATTTCGTTTCGGTTAGTTTGTGTTTTGTGTTGCCTCCTTAAGTCAATGTTTGTACCAGATAATTAAATCTTGTCGAGCACTCATATTTACCAGATATTTTGACTTCTTTCATGGCTGATATTTTTAAAATCTATTTATTTACAACTTTTATTCATCCCAAACAAGGCGCATTGTCACAAAGACATACGGACTAGCACGAATTAGGGGCCAAATTTAGTCGGTAGTTGTGCACCGAGATGTCTGTTCGCATTACGTTTTAATTTCTGCATGTTAGTACAGTTAGGGAAACAGAGAGAGAAGTCCAAAGGCTAGTCATTCGAGGGAAGAAGCTATTAGAGTAGAAAGCTTTTCCACAGTGAAGGGGTGGGATTTTGCTATTTGTCGGGTTTGTCCGGGGTATTTACGTCAAGTATACATAAGTGCTGCAAGTTCATTGGAGTCTGTTTGAAAAAAAAAACAATCGTATATATATAGTCTTGGAAGTTTCTCAACCATTAAAACTATATTTAAAAAAAAACAAAAAAACTTAAGTCGCAAGACGTTCAGTGGAAAATCACTCATGTAAGTCAATTTAACTTTTTCAGTTATTATATTAGTTTGCTTCTAACATTATTTAAGGGATCATCAGTTGTTTACCATGAAAAACTGTTTCGGGAATTTAAAAACAAGACAGTATTTAATTTCATGGCTTCCCAGCAGAGTTGATCAGACCCCACTTTCCTTAAAAGGCAAAAACATAAACCTTCCGTATACTAAATCTAAGTTTTGTTCCGTATAAATGTTTTGCTAACTTATATTAGTTATTCAAAAAAAAAAAGTCCTCCTTACCTGTGTTGTTCGTCTGTCTAATAAAATTTATCCGTTACTTACAAAAATGTTGCTGCATTTTAAAGTGTGTAGACGAATCCATTAAAAAATTTTTTTAATTATATATATATACTTATAGTCCTTTTTTCTCCCCTACTCCTCCTCCTCCTTTGTTGTTCAATCCCTTGACATCAATTTCAAATAAATATTAATCCTCCTTGTCAACTCACAGCGTTCATAAGCTTAACTGCCGATTTTTCTCTTTCTTCTTCTTTTTTAACTCACAGCGCCTCCAACCGGCGTTCATAAGCCAACTGTCCATCCTTTCTCTCTTTCTTCTTCTTTTTTTAAACTGATAGCGTTTCCAATCGGCGTTATAAGCTAACTGTCGATTTTTTCTCTTTCTTCTTCTTCTTTTTTAACTTTTTCAATATTTCTTTCCTTCTTCACCCCTTTCTATTGTCTATTAAACATATATATTAAGTATATATATATATATATATATATATATATATATATATATATATATTAAAATTTGTATAATTGGGCAGCATTCTTTCTTTTATGCATGTTTGATTAAACAGAAGTATCTCATTATACCGATGCTTCTACTGTAGTAAAATTATATTTAATATTTATACACACGTGCCAGCATATTTTACTATAATTATCGGACATTTAAAAAACAGTTTCCTGAACAATCGGCAATTTTCGGCAACACCGTAAGATCTCGACAATGAAAAAGGAAAAAAAATCTCTGTATCACCCTGAATAAATCTTATTAAGCCGAAAATTCGAATTAAAAAAAAATATATTTAATTCATCCGAAAAAAAATCCTGTATTGTGTTATCTGGTTTTTAACTTATTTTCAAATTTCTCATTACACTGACTCTTCTATTGTAGTAAAATTACATTACATCATGTCAACCCAATATTTCTAAGTACTTGCATGACATTTTTCTTAAAATTATCATCCTGAGAAAGTCTTACAAATAAAGACGAAACGTTGAGGAATACATGAAAAAAACATCTTTTGGTTTTTCCTTTTTCATTTCCCATTACGTCGGATTACTCTCGTCCTTCCTTTCTCACATATATATATATATATATATATATATATATATATATATATATATATATATATATATATATATAGTAGTATTTTTTAAAAGGCTGAAGGCAATGCAAAGTGCCGGGTAGGATGTAAGCTGGAAGGAACAAAAATAATAAATCGAAATGGGACTTACTATTTATTTTTCTTAAAATCTTACATGACAGCAAGTGTGGTGTTAGCTGTTTGTGTGTTGTTCGGATGATTATTAAAAATCATTTATTTAATATTTCGGGAAAAAAGAAACTTCCCTTTGTCAAAAATAATAAACACCAAAGGAAAGCTCCGTCTGAGCAGAGAATCTACCAAATTGTTTTCCTTTGGTGTTTATTATTTTTGACAAAGGGAAGTTTATTTTTTCCCGAAATATTAAATGATTTTTAATAATCATCCTGACAACACACAAACAGCTAACACCACACTTGCTGTTATGTAAGATTTTAAGAAAAATAAATAGTAAGTCCCATTTCGATTTATTATTTTTGTTCCTTCAAGTTTACAACCTACCCGGCACTTTGCATTGCCCTCAGCCTTTTTACCGAGTACACCTTGCATTGAACAATCGAAGTCGAAATAGATCATCAGAGGAATTACATAGATGAATAAGTTGGCAGTGGAAAAGCCAAAATTCAAAGTTTGAAAAAATATAAAGTAATGGAGAGTAAGAGTGTGTGTGTCAAAATATGGAGTCTGTTCAGTTGGTGAATGTCCGTAGATAAGGTGTCCGGTGAAAGGAGATTCAAAGATGGAAAAAAAGGTTTCGTGAAGGCAGTGTTCAAAATGTTCAAAAATGAAGTAAATCCAATAGAAAGATGTTTAGTTCAATCGTAGTTGAAATAGATTTGTCATTCGTACATATTTATCTCTCTTCTTTCATTTATCTTCATAATTGCTCTATCTCGTATATTGAGCTTAAACTATTTCACTATAGGTTCTATCCTCTAAAAGTATATTTTTAGTTTCATATTTTATATATATATATATATATATATATATATATATATATATATATATATGTGCGTGTGTGTGTGTGTGTGTATGTGTGTGTGTGTGTGTGAGAGTTTTAGGTTTAGTGCATTGGTGTATTATGTTAGTTATGGCTTTTTCATCAAATTGATGATATATAAATATATATATATATATATATATATATATATAAATATATATAGAGTGTCAGGTTGTATATGAAAAGAAATCAAATATAGTGCTCGATCATATAAGAGAGCTAATATAATTGATTTAGATACTGTATATTACATATTTGCTGAAATATGTAATATACAGTATCTAAATAAATTATAAATATATATATATATATATAATATTTGGACTGACTCTTTCAAACGTCTTCTTTCTCCAGCGTCGCCCTCTATCAATTATTGATGTTTTATTCCGTGTAGGGTGGTGAGGTCTCTGTAACTCGCAATTAAGACTTTTTTATGTTCTCCCCGCCGTTATTCCAGCTGTTTCTCATTCTATATGAATTGCCACATGAACTCCAGGGAATTGAGTAAATACACTTTCTAGTTATGCGTCATTCTCTGTTAAGTTTGGCTTTTAAAAGTTGAATTCCTTCTTAATATTGACTCGAAGAATCTCCGTCCTTATTTATGGCGTATATCTAAAGCAAAGTTGTCTGCATGTGCGTATGCATGTATGTGTTTTGCGGCATCACAGTAATGCCGGTTGATCTAAGAGCCAAATAAATCGCAGATTTGGAATCAGCACCTTCGATCCGATGTCCTTATCGATGTGAGAATTTCTTAAACTTAAAAAAAAACACATTATTCAAATTAAAAGTATGTAAAAGTAACATAAGAAACTAATGTTCCGCCATTTTTAGCGTTCTTTCTTTTTTCAAGACGACCGAATAACACACTTCTGAACCTTTTCACTACGAGTATAAAAAATAAATAAATAAACATAAAAATAAGTCATGATTATTTTTTAGTCAAATCATAGACGAAGCCTGTCTAAAACGTATCCGACCTTAAGCCAGAAAAAATATTTCAAATACGCGACAGGGTTGGGACTCTAATCCCCTTCAAAGTAGGCCCTTTGTTCTTGCACACACTTAGCCCACCGATCCATCCACTGCCGGAAACACTTCTGGAAGTCTTCTTTTGAAATGGTGTTCATCTCTGTCATCGCATTCTGCATTATCTCTTTTTTCGCACTTTCTCAACAACAGCTGCACTCCGAGCAGTTTGTGAGCCTGCCAGAACGCTGGTCACTCCCCGCTGATGTGCGGCCATTTTTGAATCGGTTGAACCACTCTTTAATTTGTGTTACACATCGCATCTTCTCCAAACACCTGCTGAATCTAATGTGACGGCAGAGATGAACATGATTCCATGTTATACAATTGTTTCAGCAAACACCAATCTGTTCCAATGGATACTGCACCCCATAGACTGGTATTGTCTTAGCCTTCGGGTATTGATTCAGCCGGTCTGTGGGTTTGTCCTGTGCAGTTCTAGGAGGTCCACCCTCCCAGGCTTTGCCTCCCCTCTTTGTGGAGCAGTAAGTTTATTGCTTACTACCTGAGGCGTCCCTACCGGGGAATGCCGACGGGGCTGCCCAGGCATTTTTTGTAGGCCAGAGTGCTCAAATTCTCAGGCGCTGGCTTTTCAAATCCCACTTTCTCGACCTTGTGTCACATCTTACCGCTGTGGGGGGTGGATAAATCAAACCAACATATTTGTAAAATACTCCTGCACATTTATTTATTGGTGTGGCTATCTTGAGTGCTAATTTTACAAAACAATGTAAAAACGAAAAAAAAACATGAAAAACTAGGAGATGAACGTGTAACATTTCCTCTTTTCTTTTATATACTTCCTTCCCACAGCAAAAGATGTGACACAAGGTCAGAATGTGGGATTGGAAAGCCAGCGCTCAAGAAATTGAGCACTCTGGCCTACAAAAATAGCCTAGACAGCCACATCGGCATTTCCTGGTAGGGGCGCCTCAGGTGATAAGCAATAAACAAAACCATTATCAAAAGGTGAGAAGGCAAAGCCTAAGAGGGTGGACCTCCTAGAACTGCACAGGACAGACCCATTGACCGGCGTAAATCAAGCCCCGAAGGCGAAGACAATACCAGTCCATGGGGTGTAGCATCCATCGGAACAGATACTACACTTTGATCTTAGCTAAAAGGCCAATTAGGTTTTTTTATCTACCTCCCACAAGGTAAGATGTGACACAAGGTCGGGAAAGTGGGATTAGAAAAACCAGCACTCGAGAAGTTGAGCACTCTGTTCATTAAAAATTGCCTGGGCAGCCCCGTCGGCATACCCCGGTAGGGGCGCCTCAGGCAGTAAGCAATAAACTTACTCCTCCCCAAAGAGGGGAGGCGAAGCCTGGGAAGGTGGACCTCCTAGAACTGCACAGGACAGACCCATAGACCCGCATAAATCAAGCCCCGAAGGCCAAGACAATACCAGTCTATGGGTGCAGTATCCATCGGAACAGATACTACACTTTGATCTTAGCCAAAAGGCCAGTTAGGTTTTATTTATCTACCTCCCACAAGGTAAGATGTGACACAAGGTCGGGAAAGTGGGATTAGATAAGCCAGCGCCTGAGAGGTGAGCACTCTGGCTATTTAAAAATTGCCTGGGCAGCCCCGTCGGCATTTCCCGGTAGGGGCGCCTCAGACAGTAAGCAATAAACCAACTCCTCCCCAAAGAGGGGAGGCAAAGCCTGGGAGGGTGGACCTCCTAGAACTGCACAGGACAGACCCATAGATCGGCGCAAATCAAGCCCCGAAGGCCAAGACAATACCAGTCTACGGGGTGCAGCACCCATCGGAACAGATACTACACTTTGATCTTAGCCAAAAGGCCAGTTAGGTTTTATTTACTCCTCCCCAGGAGTTAGGCACAAGGCCAGTTTTATCTTATCCCACAAGTAAGATGTGACCCAAGATCGGGTCGAGAAAGTGGGGTTTGAAAAGCCAGCGCTCGAGAGGTGAGCACTCTGGCCATTTAAAAATTGCCTGGGCAGCCCCGTCGGCATTCCCCGGTAGGGGCGCCTCAGACAGTAAGCAATAAACTTACTCCTCCCCAAAGAGGGGAGGCAAAGCCTGGGAGGGTTGAGCTCCTAGAACTGCACAGGACAGGCGTGCAGTATCTATCGGAACAGATACTACACTTTGATCTCAGCCAAAAGGCCAGTTAGGTTTTTCCTCTTTTTAACGGTGGCCACTAGATCCCCATATAAACCGACTCTTTGTATGAGTATGTTTTCAGTTCCTCATTAGTAATGTGGCTTCTGGTTAGGGTTAGGGTTAGTAATGTGGTCTCTGGATATGGTCTCTATTGCAACTATACACCTCACTTCTTCTTTGCGTATCTCTAAAGCATATAGTCATACAACACTTTCCCACTTTTTTTTATGCAGTCCTTTGCATTATTGTTGTACTCTGCAAGATCTTTCAAGTTGCACCGGTTGGGCAGTAGGGGGCAGACAAGATGGTGTTGCATCCTATGATCCTCCTCTCCACATTCACAAATGGTTGGGTCAGTTTTGTAATCCTATATACTCATAGCAACCTTCGATCGCCCCATTTCCGTTCTCAGGTGGTTGAGTGTTTTCCATTGGAGCCAGAGTGTTGATTGTGAGTTATTGCCCCTTTAACAGTTTTGACTGATCTCCCTTGATTCCCGGAAGTATAAGTATCTGACTTAGAAGAGAGGAGGGTTCTTCAGTCTTGGAGTACTTCATTGATAAACCAGACCGTGGAGAGCTTTGCCACAGGGTACCTCTGAACCCGAGGGAGGACCTCAGAAGGAGCGATTCCCATGTCAGTAGAAAGGGGGAGGGGTCATTCTCTAGCCGTCTGGTTAACAGCTGTAGTCTGGTCTCTTCCTGAGATGTTGTTAGAGGTTCAACATGGCTGAGGAAGCTTCTCCTTGACTTCAATCGTTGAGTCGTGCACCTAACTAAACATGAAGAATTGCACATGTTTTCACGGGGGGGGGGGGCAAAGCACCGTATTATCAATATTTCTACACATTCTTTTCAAAACACAAATGTTTAAGTAAACAAATAAATAAAATATGGATTAATAAATACGAACCGTAACTAATATCGCCTCCTTATGAGTTTATTTCTATAGATGGTTGGGCCAGACGACACTCTCTTCGAGACTCTTCTCTCTAGGCTTGATATACGGGTAATAACTGATGCCCTTAAGCTTGGGAAGGATGAGATGGCTTGGCCATGTCGAGCGAAGCTCCAGCTGGATCTGCCGGGTCAGAAACATGTCTATCGCATCAACTCGGCAGGCTGGAAGACCGAGGCTTTCTTGGGATGAGCTGTGTAAACGTGACCGTGCAGCCCTGGGGATTACAAACTTAGATCCTCACGACCGCTGAGCCTGGAGTGGAAGACTTCGATCAAGACTGACAGGCAGGCCCCACCCTCTTATAGAGGACTAATCAAAAGCGTGTTAAAGAAGAAGAAGAAGAAGAAGAAGAAGAAGAAGAAGAAGAAGAAGAAGAAGAAGGTTGAATTATTTACAGTTCATAAAGTTCTTTATTATCTCCCTTCACATTATTTGGATATTTTCGCCGTTACGAAATTTGAATTTAAAATATATATACACATGCGTGTATATATATATTTGAATATTGATTTAATAACTACTAAATAATTAATTTGAAAGATAAAGAAAGATAAATACAAATATATTATACTATTAGAATAATCCAGCCCACTTACCGATTTAATAAAATTTTTAAAATGAAATAGAATATATTCCAACCATTTTGAATAAATAAAAATATAAGAAATAAAATCACTCTCATTAAAAGATTAAAATGTATTTAATCTTTTTTAAAAGCGATTTTGTTTCAAAAGACAAATAAATAATATCCAGCATTGATGTTGGCTTTCTATAACCATCATATATTCAAATTCTAAAAGCTTCTAATTGATAGGAGACATTCATATTTTTTCATACTTCGCACTGCCACGCTTTACTTTCATTATATCGACGCCGTATCAACAGCAAGGACGTATTTTCAACTTTCAGCAAAGATGACTTATTTATTTTATTAACAAAATGTTACTTAAAATAAAGGAGGAAAAAAAAAGAAGAAAAATAAAAGTTAAGATGTTATCAATTTTCTGATGAGAGCGATTTGATTTGCTGAAAATGCGATTGACGTTTCAAAATAAAAAAAATAATAATATCCCGTATTGATGTTGGCTTTCTAAAACCGTCATATATTTAAATTCTCAATGCTTTTAATAACAAGAGACGTTCATAATTTTTCATAATGGTATATCTTTATTGTCGATGGCCATAAGCGGGTGCGTTGGTGAGGAAGGAAGACGCACACACAGGAAACAAGGTGGTTTTTCGCGGGTACAAATCACCAATCGACTCACGACATGTCAATTTCGGGTTGATATTATATAGCAATTTGTGACACACATGCTTCCATCTGCAAACGGCCGCTGTGGGACTTTGCTGTTGATGTAGCCACGCCCCCTACTCCAAGGGCGTCTATTCGGTGACGGGGAATTTTCCTCTGTCCTTAACTTTTGTAGATGGGTTCAATCAACAATTATTTTATTTATGACAATCCACCATGTTTGCTTTTTCTGACAACGATTATTTTATTTTCCACAATCAATCATGTTATGCTGTTTTTTATCGGTCAGGTGTGTGCCCATATCAATTGCGCCTACTCCTGTCCAATTACATTTTCAATATGCCTGACTTGCTATAAGCTATATACTAATAACAAACACAAATTTTACTCGGCCTTTTGACGATTTAAAGATCTCGAATCGGAGTCATTTGGGGAAAAGATTAAAATGTGATTGAATTTATGCACCCATTCAATATAATTCTATATTATTTATTTGGAATTTAAGTATGAAGTTACACTTATGACAAACAAGCTATACAGAAATCTTTGTTTCGCTTCTTAAGTGCTAACGACAATGATAAATATTTTACTATTCCTTTGATAAGTAAATACTTTTTGCATTGTCGACTATCTATTAAAGCTTTTAGCTTTATTGCCTATGCATACATTTATATCACTTCCTCCTCATTCTGTTAAATATTGGGCGAGTATAATTTTGTTAGTTGAGAATAGCAAGAAATAGGTTACTCTTAGTGTACTCGGATGTCAGCTCGACCTCCTGTGTTCTAGAAACGGATGTGGCGTCATATTGCCCAGAGAGAGAGAGAGAGAGAGAGAGAGAGAAAGAGAGAGAGAGAGAGAGAGAGAGAGAGAGAGAAGGAGATAAGTCACCAGTTCGCTTTGAAAGTACACACGTGTGTACTTGTCGTTTTAGAGATGATTAAGCAATAATTATCGAGCCCCCCCCCCCCCCCCCCCCGGTCAGTGATTTTGAACAACAACCAAAAGAATAAACCTTTTCTTGTCTTCCACCGTTCTCTTCTTTGGTCCTTATTCTAAATAACGATAGAGTAGAGAAAAACTAACAACGCCCTTTCTATGCGAATGAGGCTGTAAGGAAAGGAAGAGGGCATCCCCCACTAGATTTCGAAGTCGATTTTGTACTCTGTCAAGGCAGGAAAGAGAGCTGTGAGCGGCACCTCCCCAGATGTGGCAACAATATTGAAATGGGTCAATCAGCCATGAAATAACACAAGCAAATAAATGTTTGATTTCTTAGCGAAATCGACGACTCACAGACAACCACAGACAGAGACAACACAAACATAGTATAGATTGGTATGCGTTTGATGTAGGTGCGAGGTTGCTTTTTTTTGGGGGGGGGGGGGTGCACAGCTCCTATGGCGAGTCCTATACACGAAGCACGCGACAGACATTTCCTGTTGTTGCCAAACCGTGATCGTCAGTCGAAACCACGTGACCGTTTCGAACACGATACCTTTCTATTGGTTTATTGTCAATCAATAGAAATCAAATGCTCTCACACGCTTGTGTGTGTGGGGGGGAGATGTGTGTAGAGGTAAAGAGGTACGCTTTTAGGGCAAAGGAGGGAACGGCGGGGGGGGGGGCTCTGGGTTAGAAAGAAAGGTAGGGGTGATAGGGAGGAAGATGGTGGGTTGGTTCGTTGAAGTTGGGTTCGTGTGTGTTGGGAAGACACTTGTTTGCGTCAAATAACATATTTGCTATTAAAAACGAATAAAATGAGGTCGAGCAAAAAATTTGAATTTTTTGTTTTCAAAAATCGAAAATAACGATTTTCAGCCAAAAATTTTCGACACAATTTGGCAACATCTCTCTCTCTCTCTCTCTCTCTCTCACACACACACACACACACACATACGTGCATCTGTCTGTTTGTCTGTCTCCCTCTCTTTCACTTATATATATATATACATGGACCGCAGCCCCCCTTTTTGACTTGACCCCCCCACTTTACGGTCATCAATAATGAAGTTATATATGCATGTGTTTAACCGCCCCCCCCCCCCACTTTTTGAGAGAGCCCCCCCCCACACTTTTATAACTGTCCCGCCGGTCCTGATATATATGCATATTTTGAAAAAAAAATTCTCAAAAATCGAAAATAGCGATTTTCAGCCAAAGATTTTCGACACAATTTGGAAACCTCTCTCTCTCTCACATACACATGCGTGCATCTGTCTGTCTCTCTCTCGCTTTATATATATATATATATATATATATATATATATATATATATATATATATATATATATATATATATATTCGCGCCCGCCGACCGTTGAGAATTAGCTTCCTGCACTGAAGATTGCGTTAGCATGAAACATCGATGTCTGTAGGTATTAAAATAATTAATATTTATTTATAACTATTATTATTAGCTCCCTTCACCAAAGGCCGGGCACTCTGAGTGACTTTAATAACAAGCAGTACTAATAGCTGCATGCACGATCCGAATACGTTCGTTGATCACTCTAACTGCTTGTGTAAATTTAGCCGCCGATTCGCTATTTACAAAGTTAAATTCCTCCCTAATTATTACCTAATTGTCTATGGGGTAAAGACTATTGACTACGGATCAGTGGCGATTTGTGATCAGGGTTCGCGCCCGCCGACCGTTGAGAATTAGCTTCCTGCACTGAAGATTGCGTTAGCATGAAACATCGATGTCTGTAGGTATTAAAATAATTAATATATATATATATATATATATATATATATATATATATATATATATATATTATTTATTTATTTTATACGTACATAAAAGTAATCCATGGACACGTGTTTCTGGCTCACAGCCGTCATCAGTATGGCTAACTTAGACAGAGATCGACCCTTCGATATTGATGTCTATAGTTCAGCGTTCTACCACTGGACCAAGAAGCTCCGTCTAGAAATATGTACGATTTTTCTCACCTAAATATTTAATGTATTTTTATGTAATTATTTTTATTGGTGATTGTAGCGTTCGTTGTTATTTTGCTTACTATTATTTCGATTGTCTCACTTTCCTAAGTGATTAAGATGCATAAAATTGCATTATTAGTTGCCCTTAACTTCATAGGACGTATTTTTTCCGTTATATATATATATATATATATATATATATATATATATATATATATATATATATATATATATATATAACTTATATATGTAATATAGCAGGAAAAATCCCAGCAGAGTGCTCGATTAATTGAGAATTAAAGTTAAAAATTAAAAATGAAGAGCGTAATATTTATTTATTTTGGTACAGAAAAATTAGTACAACATTCGACCGGCGGTTTCAAGCACGGAAGGACTTAGCCATCCGGCTCTCTTCAGCTTCTGTTGTCATCTGTTTCGGAAATGTGAAGTCACGTGTCACTCTCGTTTGGACGCGTTATTTGCTTAGAGTATGCATGTATGTTTGTTTAAATTTAGCGTAAGGAAGGTTTGATTAAACAAACATACATAACACTTTAAGCAAATAACGCGTCCAAACGAGAGTGACACGTGACAACAGAAGCTGAAGAGAGCCGGATGGCTAAGTCCTTCTGTGCTTGAAACCGCCGGTACAAATGCTGTACTAATTGTTCTGGACCAATATATATATATATATATATATATATATATATATATATATATATATATATATATATATATAATTATCTAAATAAAAAATGCAAAAGATTCTGTTCATCTATCCTAACTATATTAACAACAAAACTTACTAGGCTTATTTTATTTATTTTATTTTATTTATTTTTTTTATTTATTTATCTACCCCCCACAAGGTAAGATGTGACACAAGGTCGGGGAATGTGGGATTAGATTAGCCAGCGCTCGAGAGGTGAGCACTCTGGCCATTTAAAAATTGCCTGGGCAGCCCCGTCGGCAGCCCCGTCGGCATTCCCCGGTAGGAGCGCCTCGGGCGATTAGCAATAAACTAACCCCTTCTCAAAGGGTGAGAAGGCAAAGCCTGGGAAGGTGCACCTCCTAGAACTGCACAGGACGGACAACCGATAGACCGGCGTAAATCCAGACCCAAAGGCTCGGACAATACCGGTTCGACAATAACTGTTATTATCGAATGAAGTACGTTTAGTACAGAAACAGAAATTATTTAGTGTAGGTTGAGTTAATACTTATTAAAAAAAATGTTTTCCTTTCTTTCTTTTTTCCCTCTCACTCCCACACTTTCTTTCTTAATTATTAATAGACGCTAATATTCCTCCCCCCTCCCTTCCTATGGCCGTTCTGTTATGATGATAGGCATTACCTCCTCCTTTCAGGCCAAATTGGGGGGGGGGATTCGCCGGTGTGAGCGCCTCAGGCCAAATTTGGGGTAGAGGGAGTATCGGTATTCGCCGGTGGGGCGCCTCAGGCCAAATTTGAGGAGGGGGAGTGTCGGCATTCGCCGGTGGGGCGCCTCAGGCGAAATTTGGGTGTGGGGGAGAGTCGGCATTCGCCGGTGTGAGCGCCTCAGGCGAAATTTAGGGGCGGGGGAGTGTCGACATTCGCCAGTGTGAGCGCTTCAGGCCAAATTTGGGGGAGAGGTGAGTATCGGTATTCGGCGGTGGGGCTCCTCAGGCGAAATTCGGGGGAGGGGGAGTGTCGGCATTCGGCGGTGGGGCGCCTCAGGCCAAATCTGGGGATGGGGGAGTATCGGCATTCGGCGGTGGGGCACCTCAGGCCAAATCTGGAGAGGGGGAATGTCGGCATTCGCCGGTATGAGCGCCTCAGGCCAAATCTGGGGAGTGTCAGCATTCGGCGGTGGGGAGCCTCAGGCCAAATTTGGGGAGGGGGGAGTGTCGGCATTCGCCAATGTGAGCGCCTCAGGCCAAATTTGGGGGAGGGGAGTATTCGTCAGTGAGAGAGAGATCCCGACCGTGGGAGCGTATCAGCCTGTACTTTAGGGGATAGGAAGTTCGCCAAAGGAAAAGGGATTAAAAAATAAAATGATAATCTGATTTTTGATTCGACATTTTAAGATCGACACCTATCGGATAGGACTAGATAATACACTTGATCTCAAGGCAATAAAATGCCGAGAACAGATACTACACTTTGATCTTAGCCAAAAGGCCAATTTATTTAGGCAGGTGAGTTCCTTCGGACAACCCTCATCTTTATCTACAGATGAAGATTTTACAAACCTTGGGAACTCACCAGACCTTAGGCATAGTGCCCGTTATGTAGGGGGAGGGGGGGTCGGGGATAAGTGAGACAAGCTGTTCAATGTTTTTTATTTCACAAAATTTTACAAACAACATAAAAAAGAACATTTGCTGACTCCAAACTTAGCCAAAAGGCCAAGAAAGCGCCCGAAATTCAAAATGTTTATGTATTTACTGGAGTATTTATAACCAATATACAACAGTACAGCGGTCTATCCACTAGACACTGTTCAAATTACATTAATAAATTAACAAGTAATAATAACTATGATTTTCTTTGAACAAACATTGTATAATACTATTTAACAAATTCTTACATGAGTTTTGATGATCAACAAAGAATTTTAGACTCCCCTAGGCCGTTTTTCTCTAATTCAACATAGCTTTTATACGCCATTTTTTAAACCGAAAATGACATTAATGTAGTATCTGTTTAGTATTAGTGTAGTATCTTTTTTGATTTACGATGGATACCCATAGTGCACCCCATAGCACAGTGGGCTGGGGGGTGGACATTAGGCAAAAAAGAATGTCGGAGGAATTGCTGATGTTTGGTGTTTTTATAAACTACTCTATATTCCTGATTCAACAAAAAAAAAGTAAGTCAAATCGTTAAACGGTTGAAAAAATATGCAACATTGAATTCGTGATATTTCGCATTTTTCTCCAGCTCACGCGAAACATCCACGATTTTTCCCCCCAAAATTATAATTTTCAGATTTCCATGATTAAATTCCAAAAAATCAATGTGGAATTACTTATTATTGCATATTTTTTTGGTTTATTGATAACCATTTGTGAAAATGCAAAAATAGACCACTTTGGGACCCAATTTGTCGATTTTTAGCTCTTTTTATGAAAGAAATTAGGAAAATTTGAGCTAAATTTTCCTCTTTTTTGGCTCAAATTAGCGATAAAATTCTATATTCATCAGAAAATAACTTGTAAACCGGGATAGGGCACATACCAAACCATATATGTTTTTGAAAGCTATGGAGGTATAGATTATGAAAAACCAAGCAGATCTATGTGCCCTATCCCGGATTTTTCAAAAAACAAGCCGGAAGTTTCTCGCTTGTGTCACGTGTTCGCTTGCTCCAAAGAGCATTACCAAAATCTCTCGACTTCTGATCAGGGCAACGAGTAAGGAGTAACCCATCAATTGGGAAGAAGTCACTTTCTCCTCTGCAGCCACTGCCTGAATTTTTGCCCAGATATCATTGGTTCTTCTCAACAACTGTTTGCGGCTGCCCAACTGTTCAGGGGGCCTTTTCCTGGATGCAGTTTGCGTCGAGGGATTCTTGTAATAGCGGAACACAACATGTTCAACTTCACCTAGTGAGCTCAGCTCATCCCAGTTAACAGCAATCCGTTTATCTGTATATCGTCGTTTCTTCAGCGAATGGTATCTTTTGAGCGACTTCTTGACCTCGTCTTTCTGCTCCTCTGTTAACTGGATGAGATACTTTTGCTCCAGCAATTGAACACATGCGGTGATGGATAGATGGTCTCTAGTTTTTGCATCTTCTACAGTAAACACTTGGAAAAGTGCGTTATCGCTAACCGCTTCCATTTTTGATAGTAACTCTATCTTAATAAATAAAACAAAGATTTGAAAATTCTGTAGTGATTTCCTGTAAAATGCTTTAACAGGAAATTAAAGTGTGTAAAAAGGTGTGCAAATGAAAGAAAAGAAGTGTGTCAAATACTACTTCATGTCACATGTTACCAGATTTTTTGGGATTTTTTAGAAAGGCCCTCAGATTTCGCTTCTAACGAGCCCTCACTGAGCTTCTATGATCAATTTTGTGCCAAGATATGGCCAAAAATGTGATGTTGGGCCGTTATGGCCAAATATGGAAATTCGGCCCCAGACCCCCGAAAAATGGATTTTATTAATTTTTTTTGATTTTTCCAAAATGCTCTTGAAATTTCGCTTCTAACGAGCCCTCAAACAGCTTATATGGACAAGTAAAACTAAAGTTATGCCCAAATGTCCTCCAAAAACCTGTTTTGGCCCACTGTGCATAGACTGGTATCGTCTTGGCCTTCGGGGCTTCATTCCGCCGGTCTATGGGTCTGTCCTGTGCAGTTCTAGGAAGTGCACCGTCCCAGGCTTTGCCTCCCCTCTTTGGGGAGGAGTAAGTTTATTGCTTACTGCCTGAAGTGTCCCTACCAAGGGAATCCCAACAGAGCTGCCGAGGCAATTTTTAATGGCCAGAGTGCTCACCTTCTCGGGCGCTGGCTTTTCAAGCCCCACTTGAAATTATTTGTCAGAGGATAGCGAAGGAAGAACGATAACTCACGTTTAAAAACACAATTTAGCTTTTTAAAACAAGGTTAGAGAATATACATAACATATAAAAGTGTATTCTCATGTAAATGAACAGAGTAAGATGATGCGAGTATTCCCGAATCTATAAACCCAATGCTTAGGGGTCCATAGGGCATATTTCAGGGGGGGGGGGGGCTTTTCAGTTATTTTTCATTATATTTTATAGTAATTTGAAATTGCTGAGTCATGAGTTTTATGGTTAGGTCACTACGTTTTATTGTTGAGTCACCACTTTTTATGGTTGGGTCACTACGTTTTATGGTTAAGTCACTACGTTTTATTGTTGGGTCAGCACTTTTTATTGCAGGGTCACGACTTTTATTGTTGGGTCCCCACTTTTTATGGTTGGGTCACTACGTTTTATGGTTGGGTCACTACGTTTTATGGTTGGGTCACTACGTTTTATGGTTAAGTCACTACGTTTTATTGTTGGGTCATTACGTTTTATGGTAAGGTCACTACGTTTTATTGTTAGGTCACCACTTTTTATAGCTGGGTCACTACGTTTTATGGTTGGGTCACTACGTTTTATGATTAAGTCACTACGTTTTATTGCTGGGTCACCACTTTTTATTGTTGGGTCACCACTTTTATTGTTGGGTCACCACTTTTTATTGTTGGGTCACTACGTTTTATTGTTGGGTCACCACTTTTTATGGTTGGGTCACTACGTTTTATGGTTGGGTCACTACGTTTTATTGTTTGGTCACTACGATTTATGGTTAGGTCACTACGTTTTATTGTTGGGTCACCACTTTCTATCGTTGGGTAACTACTTTTTATCGTTGGTCACCACTTTTTATGGTTGGGTCACTACGTTTTATTATTTGGGCCACTACGTTTTATGGTCACCAAGTTTTATGGTTAAGTCACTACGTTTTATTGCTGGGTGACCACTTTTTATTGTTGGGTCACTACGTTTTATTGTTGGGTCACTACGATTTATGGTTAGGTCACTACGTTTTATTGTTGGGTCACCACTTTTTATTGCTGGGTCACCACTTCTTATTGCTGGGTCACCACTTTTATGGTTGGTCACTACGTTTTATTGCTGGGTCACTACGTTTTATTGTTGGGTCACTAAGTTTTATTGTTGGGTCACCACGTTTTATTGTTGGGTCACAACTTTATTGTAGGGTCACTACTTTTTATTGTTGGGTCACTACGTTTTAATGTTGGGTCACCACGTTTTATTGCTGGATCACTAAGTTTTATTGTTGGGTCACCACTTTTTATGGTACGGTCACTATGTTTTATGGTTGGGTCACCACTTCTTATGGTTGGGTCACTACGTTTTATTGTTGGGTCACTACGTTTTATGGTTAGGTCACTACGTTTTATTGTTGGGTCACCAACTTTTATTGTTGGGTCACCACTTTTTATCGTTGGGTCACTACGTTTTATTGTTTGGGCCACTACGTTTTATCGTTAGGTCACTACGTTTTATTGTTGGGTCACTACGTTTTATGGTTAAGTCACTACGTTTAATTGTTGGGTCATTACGTTTTATGGTAAGGTCACTACGTTTTATTGTTAGGTCACCACTTTTTATGGCTGGGTCAATACGTTTTATGGTTGGGTCACTACGTTTTATGGTTAGGTCACTACGTTTTATTGTTGGGTCACCACTTTCTATCGTTGGGTAACTACGTTTTATAGTTGGTCACCCCTTTTTTTAGTTGGGTCACTACGTTTTATAATTTTCGCCACTAAGTTTTATGGTCACCAAGTTTTATGGTTAATCACTACGTTTTATTGCTGGGTGACCACTTTTTATTGTTGGGTCACTACGTTTTATGGTTGGGTCACTACATTTTATGGTTGGGTCACTACGATTTATGGTTAGGTCACTACGTTTTATTGTTGAGTCACTACCTTTTTATTGCTGGGTCACCACTTCTTATTGCTGGGTCACCACTTTTATGGTTGGTCACTACGTTTTATTTCTGGGTCACTACGTTTTATGGTTGGGTCACTACGTTTTATTGTTGGGTCACTACGAGTTATGGTCAGGTCACTACGTTTTATTGTTGGGTCACCACTTTTAATTTGTGGGTCACCACTTTTTATGGTTTAATCACTACGTTTTATTGTTGGGTCAACACTTTTTATTGCTGGGTCACCACTTTTTTTGGTTTGGTCACTACGTTTTATTGTTGGGTCACTACGTTTTATGGTTAGGTCACTACGTTTTATTGTTGGGTCGCTACTTTTTGTGGTTGGGTCACTACGTTTTATTGTTGGGTCACTACGTTTTATTGTTGGGTCACTACGTTTTATGGTAAGGTCACTACGTTTTATTGTTAGGTCACCACTTTTTTATGGCTGGGTCACTACGTTTTATGGTTGGGTCACTACGTTTTATGGTTAAGTCACTACGTTTTATTGCTGGGTCGCCACTTTTTATTGTTGGGTCACCACGTTTTATTGCTAGGTCACTACGTTTTATTGTTGGGTCATTACGATTTATGGTTAGGTCACAACGTTTTATTGTTGGGTCACCACTTTTTATTTTTTGGTCACCACTTTTTATGGTTTAATCACTACGTTTTATTGTTGGTCAACACTTTTTATGGTTGGGTCACTACGTTTTATGGTTAAGTCACTACGTTTTATTGTTGGGTCACCACTTTTTATTGCTGGGTCACCACTTTTATTGTTGTGTCACTACTTTTTATGGCTGGGTCACTACGTTTTATGGTTAAGTCACTACGTTTTATTGCTGGGTCACCACTTTCTATTGTTGGGTCACCACTTTTATTCTTGGGTCACCACTTTCTATTGTTGGGTCACCACTTTTATTCTTGGGTCACCACTTTTTATTGTTGGGTCACCACTTTTTTGGTTGGGTCACCACGTTTTATTGCTGGGTCACTACGTTTTATTGCTGGGCACTACGTTTTAATGTTGGGTCACAACTTTTTATGGTTGGGTCACTACGTTTTATTGTTGGGTCACCACTTTTTATGGTTGGGTCACTACGTTTTATGGTTGGGTCACTACGTTTTATTGTTGGGTCACTACGATTCATGGTTAGGCTACTACGTGTTATTGTTGGTCACCACTTTTTATTGTTTTATCACTACGTTTTATTGTTGGGTCACCACTTTTTATTGCTGGGTCACCACTTTTATTGTTGGGTCACCACTTTTTATGGTTGGGTCACTACGTTTTAGTGTTAAGTCACTACGTTTTATTGTTGGGTCACCACTTTTTTGGTTGGGTCATAACGTTTTATTGTTTTCACTAATATTTGTATACATGTTAAATAACGTCTCAATAAGTAAAGTAAGTGAATAATTATGCTCCACTACTGTTTTCACTAATATTTGTATACATATTAAATAACGTCTCAATGAGTAAAGTGCTTCTAAAGTATTACGGTCCCTAGAAATATTGGTGCTTCTAAAGTATAATAGTCCTCAGGAATATCGGTGCTTCTAAAGTATAACGGTCTACAGGAATGTTGGTGCTTCTAAAGTATAAGTCCCTAGAAATATAGGTGCTTCTAAAGTATGACGCCCCCCCAGGAATGTTGGTGCTTCTTAAGTATAACGGTCCCTGGAAAAATTAGTGTTTCGGGCCCAATTTTATTTCTTTTTTTGAACCTAAAATATTTCTCAGGGTTGTGGGAGAGTGAAAAATTAGTTAGGATGAGGGGCTGGAGAGATTGAGGGGTCAGGGAAAATTTTAGGGGTCAGGCCGAACATTTTAGGGGTCAGGCCAAATTTTTTTCATTGTTTTTTGTTTTGAACTCAAAATATTTCTCATGGTTTGGGGACAGTGAAAAACGAGTTTGAATAGTAGGCTGGATAGATTGAGGGGCTGGGGAAATTTTTAGGAGTAAGGCCAGCCTTTTTAGGGATCAGGCCAAATTTTTTTGTTTTTTTTTGTTTTGAACTCAAAATATTTCTCAGGGTTGGGGGAGAGGGAAAAATTAGTTAGGATGAGGGGCTGGAGAGATTGAGGGGTCGGGGAAAATTTTACGGGTTAGACCGAACTTTTTAGGGGTCAGGCCAAATTTTTTTGTTTTTTTTTGTTTTGAACTCAAAATATTTCTCAGGATTGGGGGAGAGTGAAAAATTAGTTAGGATAGGGGGCTGGAGAGATTGAGGGGTCGGGGAAAATTTTAGGGGTCAGGCCGAACTTTTTAGGGGTCAGGCCAAATTTTTTTGTTTTTTTTAACTCAAAATATTTCTCAGGGTTGGGGGAGAGTAAAACAAAATTGGGGGGTGCGGCTTGAGATATTAGGGGTAGGGGAAAATTGTAGGGGTCGTGCCAAACTTTTTAGGGGGTCGAGCGAAATTTTTTTGTTCTTTTGAACTTAAAATATTTCGTAGGTAAGTATATAGTATGCACACCGGGGCGGCGATACATACGAATATAGTATGCGCAGTGGGGCGGCGATAGGTATATATATAGTATGTGCACCGGGGTGGCAATAGGTACGTGTATAGTAGTGCATAGAGGTGACGATAGGTACTATATAGCATGTGCACAGGGATGGAAGTAAGTATGTATATAGAATGCGCACCAGGGCGGTGATAGGTATATATTTAGCATGCGCTCCGAGGCGGCGATAAGTATGTATATAGCACGCACACCAGGGAGGCGATAGGTACGTATTTAGCACGCGCACCGGGGCGGTGATAGGAACATATTCAACATTCACATCAGGTCGGCGATAGAGACGTATTTAGCATTTGCACCGGGGCGGCGATAGGTACGTTGTAGCATTCGCAACGGGGCGGCGATAGGTACGTATGCAGCATTCGCACTGGGGCAGCGATAGGTATGTATGCAGCATTTGCACCGGGGCAGCGATAGGTACTTATGTAGTATGCATACCGGGGCGGCAATAGGTACTTATATAGTATCTGCCCCGGGGCGGCGATAGGTACGTATATTGTATGTGCACTGGGGTGGCGATAGATATGTATATAGTATGAACACCGGGGCGGAGATAAGTACCTATATAAAAGGCGCAGATAGATGTGGTACTTTTTATAGAAATATGTCATACTATTGCCATAGGCAACGTAGGGTGGGGAAGAAGCAGCTTTCGCAAAAAGCAAAATTAGAAAGTAGCGGTGAAATGGTGTGACCAGGTAGAGAAAGGTAGAAAGATAAAGAGACGGCTATAGAAGAGGGGGAGAAATAGAAGTTTGAATATAAAGATGTTACACACGCGATTTTTCTTCAATTATATGTCATTATGACCCCGAGCAACGCCGGGTAGCCCTGCTAGTATATATATAAATGTGAGTTGGTAATCCGAGGCAGGAGCAATGTGATATAGGTACCGGAAGGTGGAACAGATGAACAATAATAAATGAGAAGAGAAAATATGAATGGAATCTCAAATCAATTTATTAATATTGGAAGAGGCTATATTGCCGGTCCCGGCAAAATAACGATTCCTGCGTTATTTTGCCGGTTCATGTATATTTAACTAAATTGTTAAACATACAGTGACGCCCGGCACAATAATTATTTACTAATGTAAAGGGATCGTTATTATGCCGGTTCATTATTTTTAAAAACCTAATTGTTATGGCCTTGCGAAAGAAAAGGTAATTAAATAAATAAGGGCAAATATTTAAAAACAATTTGTTTTCATCATCAGTTGTGTCGATTAAAGAAATTTAAAAAAATCGACCTGCCCTATTGTGTCGGTTAAAGAAATATCTGCTTACTTTTCATAATAGAATTAATGTTGATGAATTTTCCCAACATTACTAAGTCTGCTCTCGATTTAAGTAATTGAAATTTTCCTTTAGTTATATATAAGTTATATATAAGTTATATATAAAGAAAAAAATAAGCAACAAATAAATGTTACCAAAGGCAACATAAATTATTATTCTACCTACCTGTATAAGTTTATTTGTTTATTTTATTATTCATTTTGATAAATGATTTTTTTTTATAAAAATAAACAATCAAATAAACAAATAAACTTATACAGGTAGAAGAATAATTTATGTTGCCTTTGGTAACATTTACTTGTTAAAAATATGCTTTACTTTACTTTATGAAGAAAAACTTCGATAATGTTAAAATATACAGAAAATAACTGGATTTAAACAGTTTCTATTTTAAAATGTTCTTTCAATGAAATCATAAAATAAGTCGTAATTTTAAAGAGTTCACTCCTAATCGAATCAACCGGAAGTAAAAATGAATTTTATCGTTATTTTAAAATATATTGTCGCTTAATAAAGTTTTAAATTATACAAAAAATCAATCAGGCAAAGATTAATTAAAAACAAACAAAAAAAATCAATCAGGCAAAGTTTTAAATAAAAAAAAATTAAAAAAACAATCAGGCAAAGTTTTAAATTATAAATAAAATTTTGTTTGATAAATACAAAAAAAAATAATTTAAATAATAAAAAAAAAAGTAATTTATAGTTAAGTAAACACGAGCTGGCAAAATAACGTAAGACTCATTATTGTGCCGGGCGTCACTGTATGTTTAACAATTTAGTTAAATATACATGAACCGGCAAAATAACGCAGGAATTGTTATATTGCCGGTCACGGCAAAATAACGCAGGAATCGTTATTTTGCCGGGACCGGCAATATAGCCTATTCGATTAATATTTCACGTTAAAACAGATTAAAAACCAGAGCAGTAAATAGAAAAAAGTTTACTCTCAAGCAATTTAAAAAGGTTCCGGCAAAGGTAAACTTTAATTTTCGAGAGCGGGACCTCTCATTATCAAAAGAACAAAAATATGACCGAGTGGTCGAAAGGCAAGATGGGCACACACACACACACACACACATATATATATATATATATATATATATATATATATATATATATATATATATATATATATATATATATATATATATACATTTAAAAAGAATACGCGGAAATCTCTCTAAGGCCCTTTCGACTATCATCTCGTCAGGAGAAAATCGATAGTTTTAATTAATAATAACGTCAGAAGAAAGAGCAAAATGGGGAAATTGAGTGTGCCAAAATTAACGATAAAGCGATTAAAATTCAATTTAATGATTTCGTTAAAAGTCGATTAAAAGGCACTACGTTAGGGGATAAAAAAAAATAAAAAATTGGGAAGGAGTTCAAAGTTCCCCAAAGAGATTAAGAATTGAGTGCAGGTCGGGAGGGGGTTACGTGAAAGTACAGAATAGCTAACAGAGCAGCCCCCCCCCCCCCATTCTCCCCATGTAAAAAATCGTTGTCTAAATGATGTTAATATTTCAAGTTGGTTCGTAATCAAGTTACGAGATTAAATCCATCATAATTCTTTTAGATTTCTTCGCAAACAAGTCAGCCATTTAAATTGACAAAACATCAATTACTTCGTGTGTGTGCAAAACTTGAAAGGAATTTATAAACTATCGGGTTGAAAGTCATTTAAACTGGCTTTAAATTCTTAGAAAATTTCCATGTATTTAAAAAAGCAAAATTGTTTTCTTGTTCTCAGGAAACGAAAATTTACGTATAATCCTATACTTCGTCCGACATGTTCTCCTATAACTCTCAAAATATAAGCGAGATTTTGTCAAATATTATCTTACAGTCTTACACTTAAAGTGACATCTCAACCCATATTGACAAGATCCTTTAACGCCCACCCCTATCCTTCGATCACTCATTGGCAGAATAAAACGTTTATGAAAGAAAGTATATTTTTATCATGGAGCGCTGAAAAAGAGCCGCTCCTTTTTTATAGGAGTTGGAGCAGGAGCGGCTCTTTTTGAAAATGGGGAGCGTGAGAGGGGCCAGCTCCAATTTTGGGCGTTGGAGCAGGAGCGGGAGCAGCTCCAAAAATAGTGGAGCGCGTAAAGCCCTGTATATATATATATATATATATATATATATATATATATATATATATATATATATATATATATATATAATTATTAATGACAATATATGTATTAGCATATACTATCAGTGCCCTTTTACTTTGCAGTCTCCTTAAAAGATTCAGCTCGATGATTGCCAATTAGTGACAACAGAGCAAATATAAGTCAGGTTCATATTATATTCCAATAACCATGTTTTTATTTTATTATTTTCATTTTTATTTTTTCACATTTCAAAAAAACATAACATTTCTTTGAGATATATTTTTTACGGTCCGTTTCATTTGTCTTGTGCCAAATAACATTGTTATGTTAATATCGTCTCTGCAACATTACAAAATCATCAGAAAAATTCTCAAAGAGTAAAAAGTTATTGGATTAAAGTGTCTTGAAAAAACCTACACTATACAGTGGTTCATTTTTGATTGGAACCAAACAAAAAACAAACAAAAGAGCAAACTAACACGTGGGGGAACCCACTAATACGTCATTTGGCAAGATTTTCGTCGCACCTCACTAAATGGTAAAGTTTACAAAAAAAAAATAATAAATAATGCTCCCACGTTACTTACCCTGTTGCCTAGAATACATATTCCATATTTCATAATGATAAGTTCAATAGTTTATGATTTTACCAAGCACATACATTATTATTCATGCTCACATGTGCGCACCGACCCTTTTAAAAATGTATTACTTAATATAGCTCAAAATTTGATGGAGAGCAATTCTTTTCTCTATTAAATTTTTTGTATCTAAGTTATTTTTTTTTTTAACTTTGCGAGTTTAGGTGGGTGTTTTCTGTAATGGGTAAAGTTTGCAAAAAAAATAATGTGTCCATATTACTCACCGGGTTGCTGAGAATATACATTCCAAAATTCCTGATGATCGGTCCACAAAAAAATAAAAAAATTATATATATATATATATATATATATATATATATATATATGCATCATCTAAATATTAACATTTCTACCAAAATAATGCACTCGTGTTACTCACCGTATTTTCTAGAATATATATTCCAAAATTCATACTGATCCCTTTAATTACTGCAACGTTTTATCTTCGGCAAGGTCATCTTCACTTGTCCATCTGATTTCACATGCAACTGGATATAAGAACTGTTTCTTGAAGTAGGATGCAATAACCTTCTCCCTGCGTCCGACTGTTGATTTTTCACCTGTCCGGTCATCAACTGACATGTATTCATTCTTACATTTCGATCCATCTCTCAACAAAACTTTTCTACTTACTAAAATTTAATACGAGCCAACCTGCACTTTTCGGGGCAATTTACTACGATTTAAATGCAAATGCAAGTTTTTTGGGGGTAAGGGTACGAGTTTAGGTGGGTGTTCTATGTAAATGGGAAAGCTTATAAAATAAATAATGCGCCAATGTTACTCACCGGGTTGTTGAGAATACGTATTCAAAAATTCCTAATGATTACTGCAAACGATTTAAATGCAAACATATAATAGCTAAGGCTAGTAGTCGTAGCCTCACTATAAGTATAAGCACGGTAGATGGTAGTCATACGAGGAAAAACTCAATGCTTCTTTTAACATTAAACAAATCTTTATTGGGTATCCTATACCATTGGGGTATAGCATAGAAAAAGGTAGGACTGGTGTCCGGTGGAAGGAAACGAAGTTCTTTTACTGCCCGGGGGAGCAGGAGAGAGGTGAAGAAGAGTTCCTTCTAGGTTGACGGCCAGGGTCTCTCTGACGATCCGTTCCACAGTTCAACAGGGGTGCAAATAATCCGCAAGGGACTATCTGAAATCAATGCGCCCTGTGAGCCGATTGGTTAGTTTAAGACCAACTTGCACACAGTGGACGCATAAGAAATAGGTCCTATTTCAGACTGCTACAAACAAACCAGACCAGAGAAAGACGGATCCTGATGATGACTTTTCTCTGGATTTTCATCAGAACTCTGTTAGCCAGGTAACTCTGACATTACCATATTGCTTCTTCTCTTATCACGGTGAGAGAGAGAGTTGGCTTTTTTTTATGGTCAGCTTCGGATTGGTTGGTTATTTCACCTTATATGACCTTGAGTAACAATTAAAAGAAACCATCCATGCTGCTGACTAGGTGAATTCTTTTTATCAGCAAAACAAAAATCCTCTCCATTTCAGTGATCCATCCATAATCCTCTCCAAGGATCGGATTAGCTTTTCCACTCGATGTGATCCAAGGCAACAACCAAAATCCAATCACGCAGATTATCAGGAATTTTCTTCCCAGAATTATATTTTCTAACTTCATGAGTAATTTAATTTTGTTAATCTGACTTGAGGTGCTTCGTCGTCGTCTTTTTTTTGTACGAGTGAGTCACCGCCTATCACGGCCCAAAAGTCACTGAAGAATAAGGGTCATTGAGTTTGTCAGGTAGATGGTGAGAAAACACCTTGAAGATGGCAGAGATCAAAGTGAAGTATCTGTTCCTATAGATGCTACACTCCTTAGACTGGTATCGTCTTGGTCTTTGGGCCTTGATTCCGCCGGTCATGTTTTGTGCAGTTCTAAGAGGTTCACCCTCCCAGGCTTTGCCTTCTCACCCTTTGAGGAGAGGTTAGTTTATTGCTAATCGCCTGAGGCGCCCCTACCGGCAGTTCAGGCATTTTTTGTAGGCCAGAGTGTTCTTCTTCTAGGGTGCTGGCTTTTCAATCCAACTTACCGACCTTGTGTCATATCTTACCGCTGTTAGAGGGAGATTAAAAAAAAAAACACCTTGAGGATTGGAGATGATGGTTGAAACTGGACAGAATTTGTTAACATTGAACTTGAAACGACAATGTTGTAGTCAGCTTGGAATCAGCCCTGTGGTATTGTGTTCCACAAACGGGTATTTCTTGGAAAGAAACTTTGTTCATGAAAGTTCAATTTAGTTTTAGGTGCACACACGAATAAAGGGAAATTATTTACAGTGGTTGTAACTAGACGAGTTTTTGTTGTGAATGATTTACAGGGGGGGGGGGAGTATAGATTGGAGTAAAGAAAGACTAGCAACGTGTCTTTTGTCAGAAATAGGCTGTAGAAAAGAGAAGAAGACATCCCCCACTAGATTTCGAAGTCGATTTTGTACGCTGTCAAGGACGGAAAGAGTGTTCAAAGCGGCACCTCCTCAGATGTAGCAACAGTACCCCATCTTAGGACGTATCTGACTCATATAGTCAGATTTTTTTCTTTCACATCAACTAATTACATTGTTGAATATTTCATATTAGAAATTGAAAACCAAAACAATGATGCAATTTTAAAATGAATAAAAGACTTTCGATAAATATATCCTTTTCAAAGCAAGATGTTTTCTATTTTTTTTTCATTTTGTGTGGGGGAGGGGGGCGAACTTCCCGTGGAGATAGAAAAATGTACGTCAAGGTGCTAAAGACAGCAGTTTCAGAGTAAAGTCAAATCCGGGTCATATGTTGTGCTTGGTTGGCGCATATTTAAATAAAGAAATTGTTCACATCTTCTGAAGCATCATCCATGTGTATGAATATTTATTTATTTATTTTTAAGGCTAAGATTTTCGATATATATATATATCCTTTTCAAAGCAAGACTTATTTTACATTTTTTTTTCATTTTACTGGTATTAACCCGGGTGGGGGGGGCGAATATTCATAACATGGATTATACCTTTTATGATGCGACCAATTTCTTTAATTACATTATTGTTTTCGTTAGATGCTCTAAGCGACAGTCGTTCACCACATGCACGCTTTTCTTCAGAATAAGATTACTTCATTTTCTTTCTTTTTTCCACATTCAACGCTTCATTTTAATCTTATAATACTTGGAAAACAAAATCGAAATTTCATAGAACCGGTGTAACCAGAATAAATGTAATCTCTGAAAACAATCTACATGCGAAACAAATTTTATCAAATCAGTTGTATTTCATGTCAATGAGTATATTATTTTGATATCATCTCATGTTTTTCGATGCATTACAAGTCAAACATTACATTACTATAGTGGCAACAAAAGATTTTTTAACAAGTGTCGCACAGAGGGGTGGCAACGAGACTGTGACTCAAGGCATCAACTAGAGGGGACATCCAAATAAAGAAGGTAATAATTTAAAAATTTGAGCACTGATAAAGTATGTTTTGAAAGCAATGTTGTGACACGATAAGGTATTTTACTGGTACAATATTAATTGATTAATTAAAATAAATTAAAATAAATTAATTATGGAGAAATTAATTGAAAGAAATTGGGACTCAACATAAAGTATCGTCAAATCTTATTATCACTCGAATCAAACGATTTAATTCCCGAATGTCATTATTTTTGTGTTTAAGTGGTAACCAAAAAGCATCAGTTTTGTATATGAATAACCCTGGAAAGTTCAGTCAAATCGTTATTTTTAAATGTTATATTTCTCTGTTTAGAGTGACAGCCGGAGAAAAGTTTTTATGTTGTATTAACTAAATTATGAAGAAATAGTATTGAGGTGGCCGTGGTGAAGTGGATAACAATGTGAACTGACGACCTGGGTGTGTCAAGTTCGAATCCAGTCTGTTCTATAGAACCATTTTCACTTAAGAATGTTTTAAACCTTTATATGGTCCATCCTGTAAGTACTTGATTCTAGAAAGAATTGGTGAAACCATTGCTAATAAGAGAATCAAGTAAAAAAATCGTGAAATTTACTTTCAATCAAGAAACCGTTTTCATTTATTATTACCAACAATTTTTTTCAGGACAAAAAAAACGATCACGAGTGTGTACCTGCCACACCTGATAACTTCGGAATGACGAATCAAAAAATTGTGTTTGCTATTTAAAAGGATATAGAGAGCACCAGCCATATCTGATAACTATACTTGCTTGCCCATAAATATTCTGGAAATAAGATACAGTCTACGTATTGTGGCTTGGATTTAAGACTTGCCTTTTGGGTGGGACAATGGCTCTCATTGACTGACCAATCATAGAAGAGCAGAAAATAGGTAAACTATCACAAAACTAGCCCTTGGAGTGCTCAACAGGAGACAGTGGGTCAGTAAGAGAGACAGATAAACAAGCTGAGAGAGAGAGAGAGAGAGAGAGACCGTAGCCAGCAACCGATCAGAAACAGGAATACAAAAGAGTAAATAGAATTCTTCTAATTCGAAAGCCCCCTATGATCAAAAGCACAAAGTAAATTTCAAAGCCTTGCAACCAAGAAAAATCCCTTTCTCCCCAAGAAGAGCAAGATAATTGTTCGTTTATATTATTGTTATACATACAAATATGTGTTATTGTTCATAGCAAGGTTTTCTTGTTTTGGGGCGACTGACATTAGCGAACACAAACCTACGCCAGAAATGGCCGTTAGCTCTTCATACATACATATATATATATATATATATATATATATAAGAGGTTAATGTAGTTTGCTGGAAGCAGTGCTTAGTATGTATATAAAGTTAATTTATAGAAGACAATACAATGCAGAGGTGTAACGGATAAACACAAACTGAAGCAAATTGCATGACATATAAGGGTAGAATGAGTTTTGTAATTTCCACCTTTTTACTAATACAATATATATATATATATATATATATATAGTGTGTCAGGTTGTATATGAAAAGAAATCAAATAAAGTGCTCAATCATATAAGAGAGCTAATATAATTTATTTAGATACTGTATATTACATATTTCAGCAATGTAAAAACCGTTTTCTGTCATTGTTGACGCCATTCCCTATCGGGCTGTGACTACAATCGTTTCAGCTTGCCGATAATTCCACTGGGCACAGAGATTTACTAAAGATGTCTAAATCTGCCCTTTTGGGTGAAACCGCGGTACATTGCTGAAATATGCAATATACAGTATCTAAATAAATTATATATATATATATATCTTTTATATAATATCATTGTAATATAATATATAAAAAATATATATTGTATTAATAAAAAAAGTGGAAACTAAAAAACTTATTCCACCGTTATATGTCTTAATTTACTTTAGTTTGTGTTTATCCGTAACACCTTTGCATTGTATTGCCTTCTATAAATTACCTTCATATATATATATATATATATAATTATTTTTTAATAATATATATTTTTTTAAATATCCACATACATATGTGTTTCATTTTTCCACAATCATCAGTGTGGTGATAACTGTTCTACTAGTCACACGGTTCGAACCCCAGACTCGAGTCACCTTTGACTCACATCCGAACCTCTTAGTTGTCTCGACCATCGTAACAGCTACGTAAAATGAAGAAAAACAAAGTCTACTATTGATTTTTAAGCAAACATATAGTAAGTCGCCGATAGTGTTCAACAAATCCAATGGGCTGTACTTGAAATTTTGCTTTAACTTGGTGACTTTTTACTATTTCTCTTAAAGTGCCAATCCGTAAAGGAATTTAGTAAATGTTCCGAATTATTGCCAAAAGAACATTTTAATATAAACAATTGTTTCTGCCCATTTCAAAGCATACATTCTCTTGTACGTTGTGAGCCAGCTCGATATTCAAGATTTTGTATGTTTTTCGGAAATCAAAATGAATAAATTCTAGTTATATATTTTTATAAAAAATGGTTGTTCATTTCTTTATTACAAAGCGTTCAAATTCCAGCATGACGTCCTAAATAAGTCAAGATAATTAATTCTCTGGAGAGAATTAATTCTTTGGAGAGAATTAATGACGCCAAAAAACCGTCAAACCAACCGACAGGATTAACCCATTCATTAAGGGAAATGTGACTAGCGTTACTCCGGGAGCTTGTAGTGCTGGGCCAGGACGATAAGAGCCCTTCCAGAGATGTTCCCACAGTGCGGACAGACCAAGTTACACTCCCCATGGAACGATAGTATCACACTTATGTGTATGACTATTTTTTTGAATTGTGAGCCGGACTAAATATTAACATAACAGAGATCGAGCAAAAAAAATTGTTTTCTAACAACATGGAACAATATGTTCTAAAAATAAGTATCTGACCAGATTTGTGTATGCACCTTTTGTTATTAAAGCTATCGATCATAAATGTAGGGGAAACAAACACAGCCGTCAACATTTCAAAATTGTTCATTTAGTGCCATATTTTTTTAATTTTATAAAGACGAGTAAGAATTATTTTTATTTATAAGCATCCATGGGTAAAAGTCAAAACTTGTATCTTTAAGACAATTGAAAAATGTTGTTCTTTGTTACTTTCAAAATCTCCACCATTAATTCAATCAATTAAAAAAAATACATACAAAACATATATATAAACAAAGAAACAACTTAGTAACATCTATTATAAATTTATAGGGGATGTACGGTTATAGGGGAGTCACCTTTGACTCAATTAAAATAATACATACAAAACATATATATGAACAAAGAAACAATTTAGTAACACCTATTATAAATTTATAGGGGATGTAGGGTTATGGGGAGTCACCTTTGACTCAATTAAAATAATACATACAAAACATATATATGAACAAAGAAACAATTTAGTAAAACCTATTATAAATAATGGGGGATGTAGGGTTATAGGGGAGTCACCTTTGACTCAATTAAAATAATACATACAAAACATATATATGAACAAAGAAACAATTTAGTAAAACCTATTATAAATAATGGGGAATGTAGGGTTATAGGGGAGTCACCTTTGACTCAATTAAAATAATACATACAAAGCATATATATGAACAAAAAAACAATTTAGTAAAACCTATTATAAATTTATAGGGGATGTAGGGTTATGGGGAGTCACCTTTGACTCAATTAAAATAATACATACAAAACATATATATGAACAAAGAAACAATTTAGTAAAACCTATTATAAATAATGGGGATGTAGGGTTATGGGGAGTCACCTTTGACTCAATTAAAATAATACATACAAAACATATATATGAACAAAAAAACAATTTAGTAAAACCTATTATAAATAATGGGGATGTAGGGTTATAGGGGAGTCACCTTTGACTCAATTAAAATAATACATACAAAACATATATATAAACAAAGAAACAATTTAGTAACACCTATTATAAATTTATAGGGGATGTAGGGTTATGGGGAGTCACCTTTGACTCAATTAAAATAATACATACAAAACATATATATGAACAAAGAAACAATTTAGTAAAACCTATTATAAATAATGGGGGATGTAGGGTTATAGGGGAGTCACCTTTGACTCAATTAAAATAATACATACAAAACATATATATAAACAAAGAAACAATTTAGTAACACCTATTATAAATTTATGGGGGATGTAGGGTTATAGGGGAGTAACTTTTGACTCAATTAAAATAATACATACAAAACATATATATGAACAAAGAAACAATTTAGTAACACCTATTATAAATTTATAGGGGATGTAGGGTTATAGGGGAGTCACCTTTGACTCAATTAAAATAATACATACAAAACATATATATGAACAAAGAAACAATTTAGTAACACCTATTATAAATTTATGGGGGATGTAGGGTTATAGGGGAGTCACCTTTGACTCAATTAAAATAATACATACAAAACATATATATAAACAAAGAAACAACTTAGTAACATCTATTATAAATTTATGGGGGATGTAGGGTTATAGGGGAGTCACCTTTGACTCAATTAAAATAATACATACAAAACATATATATGAACAAAGAAACAATTTAGTAACACCTATTATAAATTTATGGGGGATGTAGGGTTATAGGGGAGTCACCTTTGACTCAATTAAAATAATACATACAAAACATATATATAAACAAAGAAACAATTTAGTAACACCTATTATAAATTTATGGGGGATGTAGGGTTATAGGGGAGTCACCTTTGCCTCAATTAAAATAATACATACAAAACATATATATGAACAAAGAAACAATTTAGTAACACCTATTATAAATTTATAGGGGATGTAGGGTTATAGGGGAGTCACCTTTGACTCAATTAAAATAATACATACAAAACATATATATAAACAAAGAAACAATTTAGTAACATCTATTATAAATTTATAGGGAATGTAGGGTTATAGGGGAGTCACCTTTGACTCAATTAAAATAATACATACAAAACATATATATAAACAAAGAAACAATTTAGTAACACCTATTATAAATTTATGAGGGATGTAGGGTTATAGGGGAGTCACCTTTGCCTCAATTAAAATAATACATACAAAACATATATATGAACAAAGAAACAATTTAGTAACACCTATTATAAATTTATAGGGAATGTAGGGTTATAGGGGAGTCACCTTTGACTCAATTAAAATAATACATACAAAACATATATATAAACAAAGAAACAATTTAGTAACACCTATTATAAATTTATAGGGAATGTAGGGTATAGGGGAGTCACCTTGACTCAATTAAAATAATACATACCAAACATATATATGAACAAAGAAACAATTTAGTAACACCTATTATAAATTTATAGGGAATGTAGGGTTATAGGGGAGTCACCTTTGACTCAATTAAAATAATACATACAAAACATATATATAAACAAAGAAACAATTTAGTAACACCTATTATAAATTTATGGGGGATGTAGGGTTATAGGGGAGTCACCTTTGCCTCAATTAAAATAATACATACAAAACATATATATGAACAAAGAAACAATTTAGTAACACCTATTATAAATTTATAGGGGATGTACGGTTATAGGGGAGTCACCTTTGACTTAATTAAAATAATACATACAAAACATATATATAAACAAAGAAACAATTTAGTAACACCTATTATAAATTTATGGGGGATGTAGGGTTATAGGGGATTCACCTTTGACAATTAAAATAATACATACAAAACATATATATAAACAAAGAAACAATTTAGTAACACCTATTATAAATTCATGGGGGATGTAGGGTTATAGGGGAGTCACCTTTGACTCAATTAAAATAATACATACAAAACATATATATAAACAAAGAAACAATTTAGTAACACCTATTATAAATTTATAGGGGATGTAGGGTTATGGGGAGTCACCTTTGACTCAATTAAAATAATACATACAAAACATATATATGAACAAAGAAACAATTTAGTAACACCTATTATAAATAATGGGGGATGTAGGGTTATAGGGGAGTCACCTTTGACTCAATTAAAATAATACATACAAAACATATATATAAACAAAGAAACAATTTAGTAACACCTATTATAAATTTATGGGGGATGTAGGGTTATAGGGGAGTCACCTTTGACTCAATTAAAATAATACATACAAAACATATATATAAACAAAGAAACAACTTAGTAGTTGTTACATAGCAAGGGGGGGAGAGAGAGCTTCTCTATCACTACAGCAGAAATCCTTCCGACTGAGGCAGTTCTTCAAAACCACCTCACAGCTCGCTATTACATCCTCTCCGGCCGAAAATAACGTGAAATGTTCACGAGAGGATTAATAGTGATTTCAATCTTTTTTCTTAACACCCCCGATGACACAATTTGCATAGACATTCTCATAGTCATTTTACTCTATAAAATTCGAACTGTATATCACTTTTTCTCTATACGTTTCGTAACCACAGTCTTAAAATCTTCACGTATCAATTTACGGCCCTTCCGGCCTTTTTAAAACCACGTATCTTTTCACGGCATCTCAAGCCTTTTTAAAACCACGTATCTTTTCACGGCATCTCAAGCCTGTTTCATTAAACGTCTCTTAAAACCACGACCGTTCACGGCATCTCAGGCCTTTTTCAATTACGGCCTTTTTAAAACCACGACCGTTCACGGCATCTCAGGCCTTTTCAAATTACGGCCTCTCTTCATTTATACGTATCTTTAAGTCTCTAAAAAGTTCTCAAATAAATCTCAAATAAATCTCAAAGTTTACCTTAACTTCTGTTCTCTTCTTTGGCCTGTGATTCGTCTAGTCTTCGCTGGCTGTGTCGTCTTAACTTCTGTTCTCTTCCTTGGCCTGTGATTCGTCTAGTCTTCGCTGGCTGTGTCGTCTTGATCAAAGGAAGAAGTCTGTCTCCGACAGAATGAACATACGAGACACTGATTTTCTTGAGGGGATATTTCACACAAATTTATTTATTCTCAACACACCATTTTCTTACTTCTCGGTTCGGTTGTTGTCAGGGGGATTCCGGCTTCGACTCTCTCATACTCGGGCTATTTTCTTTCCTTCTGGGGTATCTTTTAGCCCCCCCCCCCCACAGTGGGGCCTTGCCTTTTTACCGGCTACATGTTCGCAGCCGGTCTGAACGGTCTCGCTTCTAGGTCCAGACTGATTCTAAAAACTAAGTTATTGTTTTCTGTGGTGACGTAATCATCGTTCCCACGCACGATCTGGGGACAAAAACGTCTCACTCTGATCTCTGACTCAAAGGTCACGTCAGGTCTAAATTTGTTATGACTACTCCTGAATCAAACACTTCTCTGACTCACTTCTGAGTCCAGAAACAAAACCTATCTTTCAAATAACAAAATTCGCCATTTGATACTAGTTAATCTACCCGTTTGAAATACAGGGCCCGTCATAATATAACACTCCTCTCCACCTTATCTTTCAAAATTTCTTCCCTGAAGAAATTTACACAAATATCCAAATCCATCACCAACACTTTTTTTTTTTTTTAAAATACACACGCACATATTCATCTAATCATCGGTACACGACCGATTGCTGATCGGGCGTATTGCCGCGATATGGGGGCATAAAAACAGAAACCCCTTTCCTTAACCTGTAAACTTAAATGGTCAGCCTCTCAAAATTACAAAAGGTACCGTTTTCCTACCACTGTCTAATCTGGACCATATGCTTCGAGCATCCCAGTGCCCCAGCGCAAACGTCCGCGAACAATCACTCATGTCTCTAACTCCCAGCCCTGTTCATTAAACGTGGAGGACCCCATCCCATGGATCTATCTAGTCGATACGGTATTGAGCGAAATGTCACATCGAATCATCCTGCTCCCGGAACACGCCGAATGACCACAAACTAGGCCCAACCTATAATCTTATAATTAAATCCAATTAACACCCGGTACCTCTTTTTTAAAAAAAATCGATCCCCATGGTTCTATCCGCCCCGACGCGCGCACCCGAGTCACACCACACCCCAGCTTAACTCCATCCCCACTGGTGTTGAGCAGACACCAATTCTATGCGTTCCCTTCCCGTGTTCCTATCTATGCGGTGGGGGGGTGAGGTATCTTCGCAGCACACTCGTCGGCAAACATCCAAAATCCACAAAAAAAAATGGGACCACAATTTCAAAGCTTAACATTTTGCACAACTTTCACACACTCTATCGGCGCAGTTGGGCACACCTGGGTCACAAAAACAACAATTTCCATAACTGACCACCGTCCTTTTCTCGTGGTCCCACAGAATGACCATATCACCGTCATTCTCCCGTTCGCAATTTTAACGTATGCAGGCTTTACCACAAGCCTCGCCACTAACCCATGGGTACTCTATAAAAGAGAGCATACGAGCAAACGCCGGGAATCCCTCATTGACTTTCCAAGCCTGTACATACTCTGTACACGGGGATTTTTCCCGATAAAATCAACCCTGTCCAAGGGTTTCCGCGATCCGACCCAAACCAACTCTAGCTGCCCGAACCTAATCAACTCAAATCGCCCGGCTGACCCACGTAACATTCAATTTAAGAACTGTTTTTTTTTTGTTTTTTTTTAATTACATTTTTAAATTTCTCCATCCTCTAAATAGTAAAATATCATTCACTCAAGCATTAGGAACCCGGAATCCTCCATGTAACAAATACATCAAAATACATCAAAAAAAAAAAAAAAAAAAAAAATTCATTCCACCCAACAATAACAAAAAAAATAAAACCGAAACCGACAGAACCAATGGAGAACATATCTCCACAACACAATACAATACAATTCAAAAGAGAAAGGGAAAAGAGAACAGCGCCCGACACCATGGCGGGCCGACATGTCGCCAAATTCCAACCCGGACACCATCAGATCACCCGTCGCCGCCGTCGCCATTTTCCTGCAACACTTTCCAGCAGCCTTCAAGGCCCACGGGCGCTTTCTTTCTCTCTCTCTCTCTCTCTCCCTTCCTTTCTAACAAGCATATTCTGACCTCGCGCGCACATTTTTTTTAAACAATCTCTTTTAACATTTCAATTCTTCTCTCTCTCTCTCTCTCTTTTTAAGACGCACACACATTCCAAAAAACAAAAGACCTCGGCCACAGGGTGGCACATCAATCCCTCTCTTTCCACGCTCTCTCCGTCTCTGTCTCTCTCTTTCCAACACATTCTTTCTTTCTTTTTTTTTTTTTTTTAAACACGCACACTCCGTCCTCGCGTGCACATGCCACTTCAGCGCATCCACCCTTTTTAACATTTCCATTCTTCCTCTCTTTCTCAATTACATACTTCCCTCGTTTTTTTTTTTCTTTTTTCGCCCGTCATTGCCCTTCGCCTTTGTCCCCCACCAACACAAACCAGAAAAAAATTACAGCAACAAATTCTTAAAACACAACACAAAAAAAACATAATTACGGCAAATCGTCCTTTTCTTTCTAACTAGAATGTACTTTTCCTACAAAGTCTTAACAATTGTTTTTGCGCGTGTGTGTGTGTGCGTGCGTTCTTTTTCTTCTTTTTTTAACAAAATGTGTCTTTCTTTTTTTCTATTGTGTGTGCGTTCTTCTTTCTTTTTTTTTTTTAACAAAATGTGTCTTTCTTTTTTCTCTTTCTTTTTTTGTGAATCTTAACAATTAACAAAATCTCTTTCTGCGTAATCTAATAATTGTGTGTGCGTGCGTTCTTTTTTTTCTTTTTTTAACAAAATGTGTCTTTCTTTTTTTTTTTCCTTCTTTTTTTTTTTGAATCTTAACAATTAACAAAATCTCTTTCTAATAATTAACTACATGTGTCTCTCTTTTGTGTATCTCAACAATTTTCCCCTCGTGTCTCGTTCCTTTTTTTTTTTTTCTTCCTTTTTCTATTACTTTAACTTCGTAAGAGTTCCTTTTTTTTTTTTAATTTATCTATCCAACATATAAATACGAGGTACTCACTGTTCGTTGACATCACTCTCTCTCTCTCCATTGATCTCCCTCTGTCTTCGCTTGCTTCTGGACTCCAAGATTTTCGCTGTGGCAACGCGGTTCGTCTCAACCTATTTCTTGTGGAAATAGCAAGTCACGGCAACCAAAACAAGTAGTTGTTACATAGCAAGGGGGGGGGGGAGAGAGCTTCTCTATCACTACAGCAGAAATCCTTCCGACTGAGGCAGTTCTTCAAAACCACCTCACAGCTCGCTATTACATCCTCTCCAGCCGAAAATAACGTGAAATGTTCACGAGAGGATTAATAGTGATTTCAATCTTTTTTCTTAACACCCCCGATGACACAATTTGCATAGACATTCTCATAGTCATTTTACTCTATAAAATTCGAACTGTATATCACTTTTTCTCTATACGTTTCGTAACCACAGTCTTAAAATCTTCACGTATCAATTTACGGCCCTTCCGGCCTTTTTAAAACCACGTATCTTTTCACGGCATCTCAAGCCTTTTTAAAACCACGTATCTTTTCACGGCATCTCAAGCCTGTTTCATTAAACGTCTCTTAAAACCACGACCGTTCACGGCATCTCAGGCCTTTTTCAATTACGGCCTCTTTAAAACCACGACCGTTCACGGCATCTCAGGCCTTTTTCAATTACGGCCTTTTTAAAACCACGACCGTTCACGGCATCTCAGGCCTTTTCAAATTACGGCCTCTCTTCATTTATACGTATCTTAAAGTCTCTAAAAATTTCTCAAATAAATCTCAAATAAATCTCAAAGTTTACCTTAACTTCTGTTCTCTTCTTTGGCCTGTGATTCGTCTAGTCTTCGCTGGCTGTGTCGTCTTAACTTCTGTTCTCTTCCTTGGCCTGTGATTCGTCTAGTCTTCGCTGGCTGTGTCGTCTTGATCAAAGGAAGAAGTCTGTCTCCGACAGAATGAACATACGAGACACTGATTTTCTTGAGGGGATATTTCACACAAATTTATTTATTCTCAACACACCATTTTCTTACTTCTCGGTTCGGTTGTTGTCAGGGGGATTCCGGCTTCGACTCTCTCATACTCGGGCTATTTTCTTTCCTTCTGGGGTATCTTTTAGCCCCCCCCCCCCCCCCACAGTGGGGCCTTGCCTTTTTACCGGCTACATGTTCGCAGCCGGTCTGAACGGTCTCGCTTCTAGGTCCAGACTGATTCTAAAAACTAAGTTATTGTTTTCTGTGGTGACGTAATCATCGTTCCCACGCACGATCTGGGGACAAAAACGTCTCACTCTGATCTCTGACTCAAAGGTCACGTCAGGTCTAAATTTGTTATGACTACTCCTGAATCAAACACTTCTCTGACTCACTTCTGAGTCCAGAAACAAAACCTATCTTTCAAATAACAAAATTCGCCATTTGATACTAGTTAATCTACCCGTTTGAAATACAGGGCCCGTCATAATATAACAGTAACATCTATTATAAATTTATGGGTGATGTAGGGTTATAGAGGAGTCACCTTTGACTCAATTAAAATAATACATACAAAACATATATATGAACAAAGAAACTATTTAGTAACACCTATTATAAATTTATAGGGGATGTAGGGTTATAGGGGAGTCACCTTTGACTCAATTAAAATAATACATACAAAACATATATATGAACAAAGAAACAATTTAGTAACACCTATTATAAATTTATGGGGGATGTAGGGTTATATGGGAGTCACCTTTGACTCAATTAAAATAATACATACAAAACATATATATAAACAAAGAAACAACTTAGTAACATCTATTATAAATTTATGGGGGATGTAGGGTTATAGGGGAGTCACCTTTGACTCAATTAAAATAATACATACAAAACATATATATAAACAAAGAAACAACTTAGTAACACCTATTATAAATTTATGGGTGATGTAGGGTTATAGGGGAGTCACTTTTGACTCAATTAAAATAATACATACAAAACATATATATGAACAAAGAAACAATTTAGTAACACCTATTATAAATATATAGGGGATGTAGGGTTATGGGGAGTCACCTTTGACTCAATTAAAATAATACATACAAAACATATATATAAACAAAGAAACAACTTAGTAACACCTATTATAAATTTATAGAGGATGTAGGGTTATAGGGGAGTGACCTTTGACTCAATTAAAATAATACATACAAAATATATATATAAACAAAGAAACAACTTAGTAACATCTATTATAAATTTATGGGGGATGTAGGGTTATAGGGGAGTAACCTTTGACTCAATTAAAATAATACATACAAAACATATATATAAACAAAGAAACAACTTAGTAACACCTATTATAAATATATAGGGGATGTAGGGTTATGGGGAGTCACCTTTGACTCAATTAAAATAATACATACAAAACATATATATGAACAAAGAAACAACTTAGTAACACCTATTATAAATTTATAGAGGATGTAGGGTTATAGGGGAGTGACCTTTGACTCAATTAAAATAATACATACAAAATATATATATAAACAAAGAAACAACTTAGTAACACCTATTATAAATTTATGGGGGATGTAGGGTTATAGGGGAGTCACCTTTGACTCAATTAAAATAATACATACAAAACAATTTAGTAACACCTATTACAAATTTATAGGGGATGTAAGGTTATAGGGGAGTCACCTTTGACTCAATTAAAATAATACATACAAAACATATATATAAACAAAGAAACTATTTAGTAACACCTATTATAAATTTATAGGGGATGTAGGGTTATAGGGGAGTCACCTTTGACTCAATTAAAATAATACATACTAAACATATATATAAACAAAGAAACAATTTAGTAACACCTATTACAAATTTATAGGGGATGTAGGGTTATAGGGGAGTCACCTTTGACTCAATTAAAATAATACATACAAAACATATATATGAACAAAGAAACAACTTAGTAACATCTATTATAAATTTATAGGGGATGTAGGGTTATAGGGGAGTCACCTTTGACTCAATTAAAATAATACATACAAAACATATATATGAACAAAGAAACAATTTAGAAACACCTATTACAAATTTATAGGGGATGTAGGGTTATAGGGGAGTCACCTTTGACTCAATTAAAATAATACATATAAAACATATATATAAACAAAGAAACAACTTAGTAACACCTATTATAAATTTATAGAGGATGTAGGGTTATAGGGGAGTGACCTTTGACTCAATTAAAATAATACATACAAAACATATATATAAACAAAGAAACAACTTAGTAACATCTATTATAAATTTATGGGGGATGTAGGGTTATAGGGGAGTCACCTTTGACTCAATTAAAATAATACATACAATACATATATATGAACAAAGAAACAATTTAGTAACACCTATTATAAATATATAGGGGATGTAGGGTTATGGGGAGTCACCTTTGACTCAATTAAAATAATACATACAAAACATATATATAAACAAAGAAACAACTTAGTAACACCTATTATAAATTTATGGGTGATGTAGGGTTATAGGGGAGTCACCTTTGACTCAATTAAAATAATACATACAAAACATATATATAAACAAAGAAACAATTTAGTAACACCTATTATAAATTTATAGGGGATGTAGGGTTATGGGGAGTCACCTTTGACTCAATTAAAATAATACATACAAAACATATATATAAACAAAGAAACAACTTAGTAACACCTTATTATAAATTTATGGGGGATGTAGGGTTATAGGGAAGTCACCTTTGACTCAGTTAAAATAATACATACAAAACATATATATAAACAAAGAAACAACTTAGTAACACCTTATTATAAATTTATGGGGGATGTAGGGTTATAGGGAAGTCACCTTTGACTCAGTTAAAATAATACATACAAAACATATATATGAACAACGAAACAATTTAGTAACACCTATTATAAATTTATAGGGGATGTAGGGTTATAGGGGAGTCACCTTTGACTCAATTAAAATAATACATACAAAACATATATATGAACAACGAAACAATTTAGTAACACCTATTATAAATTTATAGGGGATGTAGGGTTATAGGGGAGTCACCTTTGACTCAATTAAAATAATACATACAAAACATATATATGAACAACGAAACAATTTAGTAACACCTATTATAAATTTATAGGGGATGTAGGGTTATAGGGGAGTCACCTTTGACTCAATTAAAATAATACATACAAAACATATATATAAACAAAGAAACAATTTAGTAACATCTATTATAAATTTATAGGGGATGTAGGGTTATAGGGGAGTCACCTTTGACTCAATTAAAATAATACATACAAAACATATATATGAATAACGAAACAATTTAGTAACACCTATTATAAATTTATAGGGGATGTAGGGTTATAGGGGAGTCACCTTTGACTCAATTAAAATAATACATACAAAACATATATATAAACAAAGAAACAACTTAGTAACATCTATTATAAATTTATGGGGGATGTAGGGTTATAGGGGAGTCAGCTTTTGTATATATGAAGATTGGTGGCCATAATATATTTGTTTATTTGTTTACTTTCATTCATCTCAAACAAGACATGTTTGCCACTGAGACGTAATGGGCTACTGTTGTTTGAGGGCGCATCCTAAGTGGGGAGTTGGGCAGCAAGATTGTTTTTTATGTACTAGCGAGTCACCACTTATCAAGGCCCAAAGGTCACTCAAGGATAAGGGTTAATGAGTTTGCCCGGATGATTAGTAACGATGGTTGGGACTGGGCAGAGTTTGATTATTTAGGAGGACGGCTTAACGAAAATTTGTAAACATTATACGTGAAAATGACCATGTTGTAGTCAGCTGGGAAGCAGCCCTGTTGAAGTCAGCTGGTTTGCGCACCAAAAAAGGATTTTGGTGGTTGAACAGCGTGACGTTGGTTGGTTGCACAGCCAGGCTTTCTCGCAGCTAAAAAGAGCAAACACTGCCGGTGCACTCCCTTATATAACCTTCAGGAACCAGTGATCTGCTCGCATAAGGGATTGTTTCTGATTGGTTAAATCTCAATCGAAATTAAGTGTTTGCTCGAATCAGCACCAAGCTTATAAGTCAAGCAAATATTTCAGACGTCATTATGGTGGCGACTGCTGCTGCTGCTACAAATATGCTTCGACATTAAATAATCCAAAAACGTTGTTGATTTGCCGTTACAGCCACAACAAAAGATTGTTTCGAAAATCGATGATATTTTCCCCACATTAAAAGCTGACTTTGTGTCTTCCCTCGTAGGAAGGAAAGTAAATAGGAACTTCAGGATTATATATATATATATATATATATATATATATATATATATATACACAGGTACTAACATATTAAAAGTATTCCATAATTAAATGAAAATTAAGTAATAAAAAAAATTAAAATAAAAAAATAATAATAATAATAATAAATTAAAAAAATTAAAAAAAAGTTTTTTAAATAAATAAATAAATAAATAAATAAATAATGGTAGTAATAGGAATAAATAATAATAAATAAATAAATAATAGCAAAAATAAGAATTAATAAAATAAATAAATAAACAATAAAACCAAACACACACCCTCTTCTTTCATTCGCCCTTAACGATACCTATAAAACATTAACTCAAGTCTTCTCATTTAAAAAAAAAACTAATCCTGAAGACAACTACGAAAGTCGAAAGCGCTCGAAAAAAATGGCTGAATTAAGAACTATCGGACAAGTACTATACGGATTGCCACCTGAAACTAGAAGGATAGCTCGACGGTTTGAGAACCTCATGAAAAAAATATACAAACGCGAAAGTTCCGTGATGTTCAACAACGCTTGCTTAGATACATATATATATATATATATATATATATATAGGTATGTAGGTAAAATATTTAAAAAAATAATTAATATTATATATATATATATATATATATATATATAAATGAATAAATGCAAAAGTGTTTTCCATCTATCCTAACTATATTACCATCAAAACATGTTAGGCTAATTCAATTCCAATGATTAAAGAATATATTGAAATACCCTATATATAGGCATCTCCATCTCACTCAAACAAATCTCGATTTTGTTCATTTGCATATTTATTTATTTTTAAGGTTTTAATAAATTAATATTATGTAATATACCTTTCTACTTTATATTGTAAAATGTTCTTCTACATACACAATCGTTTTATCGATAGTACTATTATTATAAAATTTTTGTAAACGTAAGAGGGGGCAGGGGCGGGGGGTCTCGGGTAATTACTATTTAATTAATTAATTTTTTCAAGTCAGCGTTCATAATATTTGTATACCTTAGAATTACGTTTGGAAACTATTGATTACTTAATTTAGATTAAATAGCATTAAACAACATTAAATTAAATAACATATAAAGTAGAACGAAATTTCAAGACGAGACTGCGATTTGAACAAAGTGTCAAGAAACTTAAACTAATACTCTTTCAACTTCCTTATATACTGTTACAAAAACATGCTGAGACACCAGACGGGTTTTGTAATTTAAATAATTCATTTCTTTTAAATTACTATCAAATTAATATTTACAAATATACACTTATAACTGCTATTATCAAATTTACATATGTATTTACAATATATTCAGTGATATTAATAAAAATTATTCCTACAATTAATTAAAGACATTTTATTCAGAAACCAGCGTACCGTGAAGGAATCGCCTAACTTGTACTTCATCAAACAAACAATTGGAAGTGCTTGTGGAACAATTGCTTCAGATCATGCTCGGATAGACTGCAGAACAAATTGCTTTCCGATCGGATGTATAGATGAACGAGTTTCTAGCAGAAACCAAGTCTGTGACCTCAGCAAGAAAAAGACTTTCATGAGACAAAAGTATGTCAAAAGATTGTTATATGTGTGTGCGTAGCCGGCGTAAACCATCTGATGATGGCAAATAAAGAACACCAAAGTTTTTTTCATATACGTTCTGTTCTTTGTCATTCTTGTTGGACTTTACCGGGTGCCCTGAAAGAACGGGTAATGCAACACTTCCACATACACACACAAAACCATGAAAATATAACATCAAACAAATATAAAAACTGTGGGGCTCAGAAGAAGGATCTGAGCGTCATGACTGGCAGGGGTCTTCTGATAGCCAACATGAGGCACCCGATCAGCACCCTGCCTATATTGGCTCAGGTAACAGAATACAACAGACCAAATACAGGTAAATAAATACGACCAGCACAAATCAAAGATCACGCAGGGAAAAAAATGTACCACAAATAAAGTAATGTAGTTCTATTACAAAAGTAACCCAACACAAAGGGACTCCTGTAGTGGAAAGGGCATTTATAAAAAGTAATGAAAAAGACTAATCAATACATAATTGATGTCAACCCAAATGTGTTCTTTTTTGTATTTGCTTATTCTGGGGTTCCTCAAGTCTAATTAATCCGGTAATAGTATATCAAAATATATGACTGCTACACATCTGTAGTGGAAAAAGCATTTATCAAAAGTAATGAAAAAGACAAATCAATACATAATATATTAACTTTATTTCTCATCTTCATTCAACAAGTAAAGAAGTTTTTTGAATGTTTATGTGTCTTGATGAAGAAAGTGTTATACTTTGATACTTTTCTTCAGGAAAAAGGCTACTCAGCCTGTAACCCCTGCTCCATGCCTGGTCTTATAGTTTCAGTAGACGCATGCACGGGTCGAACAGTGTATTGCTTACTGGACCAGTACTTGTCTAGTTTGCTTTTAAAGTCAATTGTGTCTTTTGCATTTACAACTGAATTGCGAAGCTCATTCCAGTTGTTCACTACTCGAAGTCCAAACGAATGCTTCCTAGTGTTGAGTCTGCTGTGCTTCTTGGACAGTTTGAAGTTGTTTCCCCTTGTCCTGGAATTGGTATTGAGTGGTAGAAGTTGTTTTTGGTTGATGTTGACCTTGCCTGTTAAGATCTTGTACACTTTTATCATATCACCTCTTTCACGTCGGTAGTGCATTGACGGTAGTCTCATCTCTTTGAGCCTCTCCTCATATGGCAGGTCTTTGATTGAGGAACACAACTTTGTTGAACTCTTTCGATTTTGTCGTTATTATGATGAAAGTCTTTGAGTCAAGACCAAGAAAATGTTATTATGAATCCATAAATCTGGACGAGGAAAAGTTTGTACGTTTGCAGGTAAGAGCATGGAGTTAGTTTGTAAGACTGGCAAAGTTTGTATTATGATAAGGACATAGGAGGTGTGTGTAGACTGGCAGAGTTTATCTAATTATTATTAGAAAGTTCATATGCTGATATGCCAGTAGCGTGTTTTGTTTGCATGCCAACTAAGAAGTTTGGTTGTCATTCAGAATGACAGACATTCGTTAGGCAACTTGCCCTTCTTGCCAGCTAACGCTTCAAATGCATGCACACGATCCTTTCAATAGGATTCATGAACAAATGCTCGACTCCTGGAGAGATTATTTCTGATTGGCTAAAGTCTGATATAAGGAACCAATCAAAATTAAGTATTTTATCCAACAAGTAATAGAAATGGGTTAGTAAAGAAAAGGCTAAATGTTCACGTGTCTTGAGGGAGAGAATGTATGTTAACAGTTCAAAAGTCAAGACGAGGAAAATGTTATGATAAGTCCATGAGAGGAGAATATTATTTTAACCATATTTTAACCATATTTTAACCATATTTTAACCATACATATGCAGGAAAAAGTATTGAGTTAGTTCACGAGACTAGAAGAGTTCATATTATTATTATTAGGAAGTAAGTCGATGCACTTAAGTGTCGCCATCTTTATAAGTTAAGGCCACATGCTGATGCTAATAGCTAGAGGCTAAAGGCAGGTTTTGTTTGCGTGCCAAGAAAGAAGTGTTGATGATGTGTAGAGGGATAAAGGGTCGTTGGGCAACTTGGTCCTTTCGCCGGCTAATTTCTTGAAAAGCGCAGATGTGCTTCTTCAAATAAGATCTGAGAACAGGTGGTCTGCTCCATGATAGATTGTTTCTGATTGGTTAAATCGATATAAGGAACCAATCGAAATTGAGTATTAGATTTTATCAGTATCAAGCATTCAAGTCAAGTAAATATTAAATGATTTTAAACATCGTTATTCTGTGGTTGTGGTTGTTGTTGTTGTGGTTGTTGTTGTGGTTGTTGTGATTGTTGTGATTGTTGTGGTGGTTGTTGTGGTTATTGTAGCTACTACTGTTACACTCCTTTGCACATATAGAACATAGTTCCAAAGTTCAATTTTCTAAACATTATTCTGTCTATTACTTCGGTTATTGGATTTCTGACCACTAAGTCTGAAGATCTCTACTTGCCTTTATTTGACCATTGAAAAAAAAAAGGTCCTTCAATAAAAATGGATCATATTTTTTATTAAATAATTACTTGTTTTTATTTATTTCTACAACTTTTCCTTTTCATTGCAAAAGGCAGTTATATTGATACAGTTAGCTACAAAAATGGCTGCCAAATTTATCGATTAGTTTTCTCTGACTTTGCAAGCAGTGACGGGGCAAAATAATCCACCGTATTAATTTGTTGTCTGAATTTTACGGCTTTGTGTTTTTATTTTTTTACTTTTTATTCTGCAAATATTAATTTTTTTCTTCTGATTTTTGCGGATTAGTCAACCGTGCAATTTATCCGTTGTATAAAAGACAATTTCTTCGGCAATATTCTATATTGGATACGTCATTATTATAATGTTTAATTTGCTTTTTGTTATTTCAAACACTGATTTTATTATTTGTTCCTTACAAAACAAAACATGCTCTCCTGTAACCCTAACACTAACCCAAAGTTCGAGTGGCAACGCCTCCACCATCCACAAAACTCCTCCGAACGAACTGAGATAGAAAGAGACTTAGGGTTACTTGCAGGTTTTATAAGTTGCAGAAAAATGATAATCTTTAATCATAATTCGAAGCATTTGCAAAATATAAATAGAAAAACAAAGAAACATGCAAAAATAAAAAAATAATCCGCAAAAATACAATTTAATCTGCAAAAATAAAACAAAAAATTAATACGGTAGATCATTTTGCCTCGTCACCGTTTGCAAAATCAGAAAAAAAAACTAATCGATAAAATTTGGCAGTTGTTTTTGGAGCCAACCGCTTCAATATGGTTATACTTTATGTTTAAAATAGAAACGAAAAACAGCCTTGAAAAAAAACTGGGCAAAGGGAAATAATTCATGGTAGTTTTACAAGGGACGTAACTCGTATAATTTATTTTATTTTAGATCCATTAAGATTTATTTTATTATGCCTTTTCGGAAACCATCTATTTATTTGAATTAATAATTCCATTTCAACTTTTAATAAATATATATATATATATATATATATATATATATATATATATATATATATATATATATATATATAGTCTCGGAAGTTTCTCAACCATTAAAACTATATAAAAAAATAAATAAATTAAAAAAATAAATAAATAAAAACTTATAGTCTCAAGTCTTCCAGTGGAAAATCACTCATGTAAGTCAATTTATTTTTTACAGTTATTATATTAGTTAGTTTCTAACACTATTTTAAGGGATCATCAGTTGTTTACCATGAAAAACTGTTTCGGGAATTTAATATATATATATATGACGTCATTGAAGCGTCTGCTATTTTTCGACTTCACAAATGAGTAAGTAAACCCGAATAAATTGTTTGGGACTAATTTCAAATTTACCTTAACTTACTTTAAAAGAAAATACAGTTTGAAAATTAGTCCCAAACAATTTATTTGGGTTTACTTACTCATTTGTGAGATCGAAAAATAGCAGACGCTTCATTGACGTCAGAGATGTCTGCCATTTTAAGTAAGAAACGACAAATTTACCGATATATTTATATTCTATTTAAAAGTTATTCTTTAAGTTGTATTTTTTTGTTTGTTCACATAAACGCTACTGACTAGTAAAGAATCATGAGTTAATGCTATTTCATTGTTTTTTTTTAATGTAATTTTTCTATTCACAGTGTGAACATTTTTAAAGGGAATAAGATATATATAAATTTCAAATTAGTCCCAAACAATTTATTTGGGGTTACTTACTCATTTGTGAGGTCGAAAAATAGCAGACGCTTCAATGACGTCAGAGTTGTCCACGATTTTGAGTAAGAAAGGACAAATTTACCGACATATCTATTATTATACTTACCTGGCCCAGTTTGACTAGATGTTCGTACCAGTCAGGGATACGCTCTACTCCTCGATAATCAGTCCTATTATAGGAGCATATCTTTGCATGGAACATAAGAAAAACTCCTATAATAATTTTGTAACAAAGGGTCGTCAAACGAAAGGAAAACAAAGCCTTTTTATAAACAACAAGGATATTAATTTATTTAAGTGACCTACACCGTTGGGTGTAGGGTGCCGAAATTTCAAACAGTGTCAAAGTAAGGAAAGGAATTTAGTAAGAAGGTTCGTTGGCTGACGCTTTTTTATCGAGCTGTATTTCTTTCTGTGGAGAATAACTTTGCTCGACTGTCCAGTGGACAAAGGCAGGAGAGAGGAGAGGAGAAGACACGTCTTTCGTCATTGCTTTCAGGAAACTCTCTCTAGGGATGCTGTCCAAATTCCACGGGGTCTCAAAGTAGTCCTTCAAGGGTCGGTCGAAATTAATGCGCCCTGGAGGCTGATTAGCTATCGTGTGACCCAACCACTTCACAGGGGCTGCTCTCTGCAATGAAATAAATGTCAGGTTTATGACTGCTACAGTCCAACAGTGACTTTGTTGCTGAGGTATCGTTCTGTTCAGTTCTAGGCAGCCCACCCGCCCAAGCTTTACCTTCTTTCTGAGAAGGGGTTAGTTAAGGGATGATTGGTTTGGAAGAACGTCAGGATGAAGAAATTCACTTTGTCGAGTTTGCTGTTCTCGTACTTCGCTAGAACCGGCTAGGTGAGATGCAGAACTCCAGGATACCACATTCTGTTTGTGACAAAAGCCAGCCAACCTTACAACTATATGTTCCAGTGTTCTCTTTGAATAAAGTTGATTCATATTTTAGTGGAGATGCTCGTCTTTTATTCCATATTCAATTTCAGTCAGATGCGTTCAGACACGGCCAACCCTACAAAGTAACTTTCTTCATCCTGATGTTCTTCCAGACCAATCATCCCCTAACTAAAAGGGTTAGTTTATTGCTAATCGCCTGAAGCGGCCCTACAGGGGAATCCTGATGGGGCTGTTCAGGCATTTGTTGTAGGCCAGAGTGCACTTATCCTAGTGTGACGGCTTTTCAAAACCACACCTGACCTTGTGCCTAACCTCCTGGAGAGGAGATAAATAAAATACTAAAGATGAGTTAATCAATGTTTATTTCTCTGCGGCTTCCCCCCCCCCCCCCGATATATATGAATCATACAAAATACATACTAAAATATTCCTTGGTTTGGGGATTGAGTTATGTTTGGTAAAACCTTTCTTTTTTTTCTTCTTTTACCAATATATCACCACTTATCAAGGCCAAAAGCCACTCAAGGATAAAGGTCAATGAGATAGCATGATTGTTTGTTGAGAGATGAAGAACATTATGAGAGGATTGGGAATGATCGTTGAGATGGACCAAGTTTTAATATTTGTGGAGACGGTTCATAACAGGAATCTGTTGACATTGGATTTGAAGGCGACCATGTTGTAATCCGCATGGAAGCAGTCCCGTGGTAATGTGTTTCACAGAGGGGAAATTTTGTTTATGGAAATTTCGCTAGACACACGATGGGAGAAAGGAAAGTTTGTTTTTGTTGTGATAGCAGAACGGCTTCTCGCTGTGAATGTCTTACAATCAGAGATTGGAGCTCAGTCGAACACCTTACATGGAAATAACGATAGAGTAGAGAGAGACTAGTAACATCTCTTTCGTTAGAAAGGGGCTGTAAGGAACAGAAGAGATTATCCTCCACTAGATTTTGGAGTCGATTTTGAACTCTGTCTAGGCAACGAAGACTGTTTTAAGTGGCGCCTCCCCAGATGGGGTGGCAGTACTCCATCTGAATACATATCTGACTCTTACACAGGTAGAGGATTGCATTAGGAGTAGTGTTGGGACGATTAATCGGAATCGGGAATTGAAAAAATCGGAACTTTTTCGTGTATCGGAATCGGAAAAATTTTAGCCTACTTTCCGATTTCAAAAACGATTCTTTTAATATTTTGTTTTAAACTTAATTTTTTATTGCCGGTCCTAATGATAAAATGATGAATATTTATTTATTGTATATACCTGTAAAACTAACATCTATAGATCATAATAACGAATTTAGGTAAAATGGCACCAGAAGAAATGGCTCGGTAAAAAGCGCACACATAAAAATGGCACGAGTGGATAAATAAGAAAAAAATGGCACAAGCGAAAAATGTAGACGAAAATCTCAAAATCAGTTTATCATAATTTTCAATACATTACATGAAGGGAAAACATTAAGAAGTTTGTTTATTCAAAAGAAAATTATATCTAGATTTAAAAGTAGATGAGGACACTATGCTAAATCCACCCCCCTCAAAAAAAAATTAAATTCTACCTTTTTAGGCGATTAGGCGATTTTAGAATCAGAATTGGAATCGGTAATTGTATCAGAATCAGGAATTTAGAACAGAATCGGTAATTGTATCAGAATCAGGAATTTAGAACAGAATCGGTAATTGTATCAGAATCGGGAATTTAGAACAGAATCGGTAATTGTATTGGAATCAGGAATTTTGAACAGAATCGGTAATTGTATTGGAATCAGGAATTTAGAACAGAATCGGTAATTGTATTGGAATCAGGAATTTAGAACAGAATCGGTAATTGTATCAGAATCAGGAATTTAGAACAGAATCGGTAATTGTATCAGAATCAGGAATTTAGAACAGAATCGGTAATTGTATCGGAATCAGGAATTTAGACCAGAATCGGTAATTGTATCAGAATCAGGAATTTAGAACAGAATCGGTAATTGTATCGAAATCAGGAATTTAGAACAGAATCGGTAATTGTATCAGAATCAGGAATTTAGAACAGAATCAGTAATTGTATCAGAATCAGGAATTTAGAACAGAATCGGTAATTGTATCAGAATCAGAAATTTAGAACAGAATCGGTAATTGTATTGGAATCGGGAATTTTGAACAGAATCGGTAATTGTATCGAAATCAGGAATTTAGAACAGAATCGGTAATTGTATCAGAATCAGGAATTTAGAATTGAATCGGTAATTGTATCGAAATTAGGAATTTAGAACAGAATCGGTAATTGTATTGGAATCAGGAATTTAGAACAGAATTGGTAATTGTACGGAAATCGTAATTTAGAACAGAATCGGTAATTGTATCGAAATCAGGAATTTAGAACAGAATCGGTAATTGTATTGGAATCAGGAATTTAGAACAGAATCGGTAATTGTATTGGAATCAGGAATTTAGAACAGAATCGGTAATTGTATGAGAATCAGGAATTTAGAACAGAATCGGTAATTGTATCGGAATCGGGAAAAATATTGGAATTGTCCTAGCACTAATGAAGAGCCAGATACTTTCGGAAATGGTAGAATGATCCGACCATTTTTCAAGCTACCTTAGCAACAAATTTGATGTAAGTCTTCCATTTCAGTTCTGGAGTGAAAGCCAGTCCTACGGATTACAGATGCGTCTATTATCCATGAAAAATTTAAATGGATTGCTTTTGTGCTCAATCCACTCAGGGCACATTTTATATATTTACAAATTCAAATTCGATTAAAAAAAAAATATATCAATGAACATTGTATCATTCTTTTTTTAGACTAGCAGTATTTGCTCGGCGTTGCTTGTGTGGAGACATAATCACGTTGACACGCCGGTTCTCATTAGATCACCAAAGTCAAGCAACGTTTAGGCGGGTCAGTACCAGATGGGTGACCATTTGGGAATACCAGGCGCTGTATGGAAGAGGACGTCGACACCTCCCTGCAAGAACTGCAAAAAATCTAACGTCGTCATCTCCTGTAACTGGGATATAAATGCAACTGGGGGCCGCTTGAAAATTTGATACTCCCATGAAACTTCCTCTTTTGGAGGAAGCCGGTTTAACCCGCTCAGGATGAATTCTGTACCAGGTACAGGTAGGTAGATGTGGAAACATATTGCTGGTCGGAAGGTTTCTTATGAAAAAATAATTTCAAATATAGACATGTTTACAATATTCACCTTGAAAAAAAAGGTATAAATTACGTTTGTAATATGAGGTCAGGTAATAAAAAACTTAGCGCGATGTACTACTAAAATAAACTTTTTTTACAAACAGCTGTAAAATGGCAAATCGCTTTAACGAATCGAAACGAATTGGAATTATTAAAAATAAGCGGATTATTTTATATCTAAAAAAATACCAACACAAATAATTATTTAAATGTTTAAACGTGTTTTCTTAAAATACATTCTTCACTGAGATATTTGGTTGATTTTATTTTTGTTTTATTTTAGATCCAGAGTGAAAGTCAGTCCTAGGAGCTAGTAGAAGGAGAGGCAATGTCAAAAGAAAGAACGACAAAATCGATACAAAAATATATCAAGTTTTATTAACAACTTGTTAAGACAAGGAAATATAAAGAGTTCGTAAAATACGAAAGTTCAGAGAATCTCAAGAACGTTCTGGTGAAAGAGGAGTTGTTTTGTGTGTAAGGAAATTTTTTTATTTTTCACCCCTAACAAAGCACGTTGCCACTGAGACGTAAAGGGCCAATGTGATTAGGGGTCAGATTTATAGGGGGCATTTTTAGTTAGAAGTTGGACAGCAAGATGTTTGTTCACATTACATTTAAATACTTGCATGTTAGTACAGTCGGAGAAAAAAGGGGGCAAGGAGGGAGTTCTAAAGGCTAGCAGTTCGAGGAAAGAAGCTATTAGAATAGAAAGTTTCCTGGAACATGGGGCATCTACAGTGAAGGGGTGGGATTTTGCTGCTAGTCGGATTTGTCGAGGTATTCACGTTGAGGGGTTACAAGTGCAGTAAGTTTATCGGAGCACATTCTGTGGAGGTACTTGTAAAACAAGCACATGAATGCAACATTGCGGTGATGGGACAGGGGCTGGAGCTTGGTAGACAGTGCAGGACTTATTAAGTTAAAGACTCTTTTTTGTACCCTGTCGAAAAGAATAGGAGAGACTAGAGGTTGGTGCACCAGCCCGGATGTGGCAACAATACTTCATGCATGGGTGAATGGTGGCTTTGTAGAGATATAGGATACTGGCAGGTGTGAGAAGTTTACTAGCACAGTAGAAGGGCCCACTTTCTTTGCAGCAGATTGGCAGTATCTTCGATGTGCCGGTGAATGTTAAACCAAGAAGTTTACATATTGGACTCTCGGGAAGGTTACTATCAGCCATGGCAATTGGTGGTTCGAAAGATTTCTGATAATTCTTAAAGAAAAGGAGCTTTGTCTTTGTAGCATTAAATGTAGCCACCCATTTATACCCCTATTTTTCTACAGACTGGAAGTCATTTTATAAGAATTCAACCAGTGCCTTGGATATGAGTATATATGGGTTTTTTTTCGGCTAGCGCCGTGTGCGTTTACATATGTGTAAATGAGAAGGAATGGAGATATGTGTGTATGATATTGTTGTAGACCCATGCTAGGGGTCACAAAGATAACAACCACAAATTGTGACAGGTTAAAATATACAATGTATTTATTCATAGCAATACAGTAACGCCACTAAATGTGGTAGGAGATGACCGGATTCCTACCATGCGGTAAAACATGAATAGGAATGTCCTCTGTTTGAGTCTTTGCAACCATGGTATTTATTATAGATGGTTGCTTCCATTAGTTCTTGAATAGGGGTGATTTGTACCCCACAACAGATATTATGGACGTCACCCCCCTCTCCCAGAGCCAAGACTCCAGACAATGGGTGGAAATGCTTTCTCAACACACGTAAAGGCGATCGTGGGTGGGATGGGTGATCGGCTTGGAGTGGCATGGAAGTAGTCGGTTTCTATTGACCAGGCGTTTTAGGAATAGCTGAGTCATTTCCCTTTATCGGTGACTAAGACAAAAGACCGGACATGGGATTTCCGGTCGTGAGTTGGGATGTTTGGAAGTCAGTTGTTTGCGACAGTTTGAGTTTTATGACAGTTTACGGCAGTTGACAAGTTTTTCAGCTGTTGATGACTCAGAGAGAAGACGATCAAATTGGAGTCCAAGTCGGGTGAGAGCAGCTCGAAGTAGATGAGCAGGAGATTGTGAAATAAGCTGATCACCCGAACAGAGATAATAGCTTTGACAGACAAATTATGCCATGCTAGCGATTGGGGTCTCCTTTACACGACGGTGTCACACACGCTCAGAACACAACTAATTAATACACAATGTGTCCGAATTTGTGTTCTTTCTTGTTAGTTTGCGTTGTTTTGTTTTTCTCAACTTGTGAACCAGTGCTCGTGCCTTCGGCGATCCCCAAAAAGATGACGCAGCTAGAATGAAGATGAAGATGAAGATGAACAGAAAACCATGGCACACACGTTGGGGTCGGCGATTGTTGTTTGGGTTTTTATAGTACACGCTGGAATTCGGAGCGAATATTTCATGCGTTTTGATTGGTTGAAATAAACTGCTGATGTGAGTTTTTGTCCAACTGATAGTCAATATGTAATAACAACATTCGCTACCACTTCTTATCAAAGCTTATCAAAGCAAGAGACTTCCTCAAGGAGAGAGCCATTCATTTCGACTGGGGTAAAGCAAGGATCCAAGATTTGGTGATGGAAGGAGAGAAGCTTGCTTTTAGAGGTATTAAAATAACAACCCACTTTTCCACCCATTTCACCACATGCTCTATCACTTTCACCCTCTCTCACTGTATGTTGTTTGAACCTCTCCACCCCCCACGCTCTCATTCTATATGTTGTCTATTATTTTCCAGTCGAATGAAATAACGAAAGGAAAGAATACAAAGATTGGAATATTCCATTACAACCAAAGGGGAATAAAATTACATGCAGTAATACTATTTAAACAGAAAAGATAAATTGTAACTAAGTACACTACAATTGTAGTGAAGTACATTATTATATTGCCAATAACATGGTACAACAATAACAAATGAAAATTGGCTTGCCAGAAGCAAAGTTTAAGTCGTCAGCTTAAATGCTATTTGTGTCTGACTTTGAAAATCCGAAAAAATAACTATGTGTTAGAAAATTTAACAAACAAAGGGAGACAACTCTTTGTAAGTCTCTTACAGAGTTATGCCTCTTGCTATGAAAACTCCCCCTCTCTCACTCTCACTCACTCTTCTTCTTTATATAAAATTACATAAACAATATTACAGTCTCTAATTTTATAAATGCTCTACTTGTTATTGAGTACTTTTTAAAATATTGGTTTTATGTTCATTTTATTAACATATTTGAACTTGATAAGTTATATATATAAAATTAGTTGAGATCAATATAATTTGAACATTGTTCCAAGAATTCAAAACCAACTACCATTTGGCGTACGATCGTTTCCAAGACTTTTTGGAAATATTTTTTTGTTCATTATTTTTGATCATTCCAAAACGTCTCTTTGTCAACACCTTTTATAATATATATATATATATATATATATATATATATATATATCCCTTAAAATAGTGTTAGAAATAAACTAATATAATAACTGTAAAAAATAAATTGACTTACATGAGTGATTTTCCACTGGAAGACTTGGGACTATAAGTTTTTTTGTTTTTTTTTGTTTTTTTTAATATAGTTTTAATGGTTGAGAAACTTCCGAGACTATATATATATATATATATATATATATACAATGGAGATATGATAAAGATAAAATATTATCTTTAAAATAATCCTATCAAGGTTTCTTATAATTGTTAAAGTAAAACAGGTTTATCTTCATAGTATTAACTGTAATCACTGATTTATGCCCCTATTTTACCATTTTCCAGGAATTCAGCTATTGACTTGGATATTAGTACGTATATTTGTTTCGGCTGGCGCTGTGTGCATTTGTATGTGTGTAAATGGGAAGAAGAAATGTGGATATGTGTGTACCTATTTTGTTAGTGAGAGAGTGTGTGTGTCTATGGACTTTTGTATCTGTGCTTTCATTGAGTGGCGTACGTGTGAGCTTTGCTGGCCATACAGTAGTTCGTAAATGTCTCTCATCACGTCTGTGCTATTCCTAAGAGCCTTTTGCTCCCCTAAGTGGCTACGCTGGATTGTGTCTTGTCTCTGAAAGAAGATCGGGAAAGAGCATGAAAGCTGTGTGTTTGGGTTTTCATAGTACACGCTGGAATTTGGAGTGAATATTTCTTGCGTTTTGATTGGGTGAAATAACCTGCTAGTGTGAGTTTTTGTCCAACTTTTTCGCCATATCACTTTCTTTGGTTTTACTGACACCTCCTCCTTCGTTTCGCCACCTAATATAATCGGAAGAAGCAAAAATGTTGGAAAACTGTCTGAAGTTTATTAAAAACATTTTTTATGGAAATTGCTTCAGGCAAGGCACGAAGCCACTTGATGTAAGGAGCTAAACAAAAAAAATAGTGTTAGATGGATAGATCTCAACCCAGAAAACAGCAATTCTTCCCCTTTGTCAGAAACATGGTTCATGGAATGTGAGGACTATAGGACAAAATAAGGGAAGCGAGAGTTACAAGGCTGCCGAAAGTAAACCCACGGTCCACTTTCTACTCTCTTTTAGTGTCACTCTCCAGTTCTCATGGTTCGGTAGGTCAACTGTCTCCAAATTCCACTCTGTGCGGTCTTGTCTAATCACTTGCTTCCAAGTTTTCCTTGGCCGGCCAACTTTCCTGCAATTTAAGACATCCATGCTTTTGCAATGGTTTATCACGGAGGATGAACATTCCACATGACCATTCCAGCATAATCGATTCATTCTTAGAAACCTCTATGTTGGGCAAATGTTGCGCTTTCAGCAAATCCTCTGTTTGGCCTGATGTGTTGGGTTTGGTCAGATGTCACATTGCAGATCCATCTAATCATGAATCTGTCATTGTGCTGCAATCGGGCGAGAGAGGAGTGGGTGAGGGCCTAGCATTCACTGCCATATATCATGACGGTCCTGACACAGTTGCTCTACAACTTACCCTAGAGGATGTAGAGACAGATAGCATGCAATGTTTTCAGAGGAAACAACTCATAAAATTTTGCCCAAGCTGGTTTCACTCTTGTGGCCGTACCGTGTTCATATCCACCACTTGCACTCAGCATATTTCTTAGATAGCAGAACAGGGTATTGTTATCTAGTACCATCTCTTTGTGGGGACGACTGTCAATAGGATACACCTGTCACATGCATCTCATACACTTTAAGTTGGGTTTCAGGGTTATTTATTTTATTTTTTTTATTAAAAACTGTGTTCTGCGGCTACGGTAGTCAAATGACATCCCGTAGCTGCAATCAGTCCGCCATGCTAGTCCCAGGCCATCTGGCCTTGTCATGCATAAGTTGTCGTAGGCAATGAAGTTGTTTCACTGTACGTAGTGGTCCTAGTCCCGCCTGCTTGAGGTCAGCACATAGTGTGCCCAGCAGATTTGTGCAGTGCCATCCTAGTCACGGTTGGTAGGCTTGCGAGCCAGTGATGGCAAAGTCTAGTGCCCTCTGTGCGGGAGTGTCAGGGTCCATTTGTAGGACATGACCTAACATAGACCATCTTTGTTCAGCGACCTTTGTGGAGAGGGGTTTTTCGTCAGCGTTAACTTACTCTTAAGGTCACTGCACATTTTGTGGACCCACTATAGGCGCAGGTTACACTGTATCGCTTCTAATACCCTTCCGGCAAACAGAACAAAGGTACTAACCAAAGTCTCTTAGAGATTAAACCAGAGCTACACACCATCAGACAAGTTCACCTTCAAACCCTTTACCTCCAAACCATTTTTCCATATTTATAGTTTATCCTTCAACTGATCCAACGATTCGGCCATGATAACTAAGTCATCAGCATACAGTAATCCCCATGGACAGCTCAACCAAAACTCTCTTCTCCAAGACTATGATGAAAAGAAGAGGATTAAGGATAGCTCCCTGGTGAATTCAACCTTGACATTAAAGCTATCTCATGTCTTTTAATTCGTAGACGTATCCCTTTTTTTTCCTAAGATTATCATGGATGACTCTGTTTTGAGAGAAATCGACTCTGAAACTTCTTTCTCATCAAATCTTTCTTTGAGTTCATACATTAGATCCATTGCTTTTTCTGCTTCTTGTAAAGTCGGTTCTTTCTATCGCTTCAAACACTTTCTCACACCTGAGACTATTCTCTAGCTTTACAAATCGACTATCAGACCATGTATGGAGTACTGTTGTCATATTTGGGCTGGTGAATCTTTGTCCCATTTGAGGATTCTTGATAAGGTGCAGAAACGTATCTGTAATTTGATTGGCCCTACCCTTTCTTCTTCTCTGCACTCTCTCTCTCTCTCTCTCTCTTGTAGACATGTTGTTGCTAGTCTCAGTCTTTTCTATAAATACAGGGTGTTCCAAAAGTCTGGGGCACATTTCAAGTCCTCATACCTGCTGGACTATGAATGGTAGTAAGATGAAACTGGTCCCATTTCAAAGCTACATTCATTAAGTTTTTTTAATGCTAATGATTTTTTCATATCTTTTCAGGCCCAAATAATGGCGTTCACTCAACCAGAAAAAAACGATATGGGTCCTTGAATTTTCAAAAGCTGAATCATGGACATGTGTTCAACGTGCATTTCGCACAAAATTCTGAAAAGAGGGCATGCCCAAGAAAGCTGTCTACGGACCATTCTTCTTTGAAAGAGCAACAAAAGAGCGAAAGATGATTAACGCAAAGACAGAAGATGCACAAAAAGAAATCGCAGGGTGTGAGATCTGAAGACCTGGCAGGCCAGGGCATGAGAACGCGATCATCTCGTCCAATCCATTTGTCTGACAGTGTTGTGTTCAGATACTGTCTAACCTTGAGGTTCCAGTGCGGTGGCGCCTCATTCTGTTTGAAAATGAAGCCATCAGACTCTTCCTCACTCAACTTATCCATTAACCAGTTTTCCAGCATGTCGAGGTACGTGTCATCAGTGACTGTTATTCTTTCAAAGAAAAATAGTCCCTAGACAGCTTTCTTGGACATAATAAATGAAAAAACTTTTGTATTTATTCATTTAGATATAAAAAAAAATCTATTTTTGTTTAAATAGATAAAATTTAATAGTGAATTTTGTTTACCTCATTTCATGGTCTGAAACCCTATCACTCGCACAGCGCTGATGACGTCACCAATTTGACCGTTCCTGAGTTCGGTTGGTCACCCGTTACTGTTCGAGAAAAGTTGCCGCTCTGATGAAGCCGCAGATGTCGAAAAGCCTGGTCCAGCGATTACCACACTCCCACGTTGAGATAGATTGATTCGTGGGTAATTATTCGGATTGGGTCAATAACTTGGTACCACTGCAAAGCGAAGGGTCATTTCAAGCAGAACAAGTGAAATAATAGAAAGAAAATGAAGTCTCCAACAACTCGTACGTTGGTTTTTTTTTTAAAAGAATAATTATTTGGTCAAGAGAATAGTAAACAAAAGAAAACTTGTATAATTTCAAGTCTAGAACTCTGTGTGTGTTTTGGACCGATGCTCTAATTGTTAATGGACGATTTTTAGTTAGTTTGGCGAGCTTGTCTAAGTCCGGGGGAAGGGTATGTCCCAGGGTGATGTGAATTCGGTGGTCAAGCCAGAACGAGTCTCCTCCAACTATGTGTCTCAGACCGTAAAAGCCCCAGCACCAGGTCTGGGGGAGGAGAGGTCCGTCTCCCATCGACGTGGACACTGGTGGTGAGCAAAAGCGAATCTCTGAAGCCTGTTACGCATCGACTTATATTGACATTAGTTGTGCGTGGCCTCAACCGAATCCAGTCAGGGAACAAAGAAATGTTTTCATCATTCCCCTTCCTTGAGGGATTGATATTCTCAATCGATCCCCTCATCCCCCACAGCTCCCTGATAACCGAGAAAATATAATTCCACCAGTGGCCATAGGTTCTCTTAACATATGCCCACCATCTCTCCCAATAGAATTTAGTCAAAGAATAAAGAAAGGAAAGAAATGTGTCCACCCCGTCCCTGTCGTGTTTGGATTTCTTGGTCTGTAGATAACTGAGAAAATGTAATTCCACCCATAGCTGTAGGTTCTCTTAACCCACGTCCACCGAAACCAACTCATTGGCGAGTGCCTGGGAGGTCCTTAATCGGCACAAATTACATCTGTGTCATATTCAACCTCCCAACCTAGAGGGAAAATGACATTCTTCCCGATGAAGCCACACACAGCGGCATCGACTCCACAATATTAGTGTTTGTTTATCAATTCTTATTTCTTCCGACCAACATCTGGTCTATGCATTAATCGTTACCTCGATACACTGTGACAATCTAAGCTAAAATTCTAGCCAGCTCGATGCCATTGTCTACTTTTATCAGTTATTGAATTTAATGAAGATATGCCTTTCCCTGTTAATTCACGCTAGTGCGATACTCTGATCGCCGGCCTTCATAGGTCCACTTCTAATTCATACTAGTGTGTATTTTGGCTCCATCTTCCGTAGGGCCGCTCAATATTGTCACCGGTGAAAACAATAGAAAAACATTCAGAAATTAACCAATAGTTTATTTGAAAATTGTCTTCTTTGTGTAACAAAAGCACAAAACAATACAATCTGAGCATCTTAGAGTCCATAGAAAATAAAGTCAGAGACGACTCACAGGAGAGTCAAGTGGTACAAACTAGTGATGGGACGATTCCAATATTTTTCCAGATTCTGTTCTAAATTCCTGATTCCGATATAATTACTGATTCTGATTAACATTTTAATTTATTATTCTCTGGTTACGTGTCCAATTTCTGTTGGGAATATATCAAGGGAAAATTCCAAATGCCTTGGTTGAGACTAGTGATGGGACGATTCCAATATTTTTCCTGATTCTGATGCAATTACCGATTTTGATTCTTTTCAAATTTCTAAATATTTTGTTATAGAGTTGTTTTTTAATTTTCAGATTACTGTAAAAACCTGTGTAATGTGTGTATATATTTTGTAAAAGTAAAAGTACACTTCTTAGCGTACATTATACAAATTGATCTGTCGAACTATTTTTTTCTCTAATCTTTTCTGCGTAATTGATTGAAAATAGTGATTTGATAAACTCACTATGAGATTTTCATCTATATTTTTCATTTGCACCATTTTTCCTATTCATCCACTTGTATCATTTTATCTGTGCCATTTTTACCATGACATTTCTTCCGGTGCCATTTTTACCTAAATTCGTTATTATGATATATAGATTTTAGTTTTACTGGTAGTTTGAAAACAATATTTATAATTTGATCATTAGTAATTAAGTTTTAAACAAAAAAAAACAAAAAAGAGAATTCAAAGAATCGTTCTTGGAATTGGAAATTTGGCTCAAATTTTTCTTATTCTGATACCAATTTCGATACCTCAAAAAGTTCCTATTTTTTCGATTCCCAATTAATCATCCCAACACTAGTACAAACATACCACCACAACCTGCCGGAGAGCTGTTTCGGAGTCAATGTGTTAAATACTGTTTCGAATACAACAAAAACTCCTAGGATCTTGTAACTCTTATCATAAAACCAGCTTGTTTGATTCATAAGTATATAAAAACAGATGGAATTGCCTGGTGTCTTGCAGTTCCTTCACTTTATAAACTTACATTACAATTTCTGATAAATCCAGTTCAAATATTTTCTTTCTTTTCCAAACAATAGATATTTGCTTCTATCAAAAACAAACATTAATCTGTAATATGTGTTTTTGTATGTTCATTCAAATTTGACTGACTAGAAAACATAGTACCACAAATTTCACAGTTGAAAACTTTGTCATCAGTGTGAGTTAACTTGTGCTTTTTAAGATTAGAACTCGTCGAGAATTTAGCACCACAATCTTCACAAGGGAAAGGCTTTTCCCCAGTGTGTGTAAACATATGCTGTTTTAAAGTGGCTCTGTGAGAAAATTTTGCTTCACACACCTCACAATTAAAAGGTTTCTCGCCAGTGTGTGTTACCATGTGCTGTTTAAGAGCCGATTTCCAGGAAAACTTTGCTTCACAAATATCACACTGAAACGGCTTCTCTCCCGTATGAATAAACATGTGCTGCCTAAGTCCAGCCAACTGTGAAAATTTCGCCTCACAAAAGTCACAATGGAAAGGTTTCTCTCCAGTGTGTGTAAATGTATGCTGCTTTAGAACTGAACGTTGAGAAAATGTATCACCACATACCTCACAGAGAAAAGGCCTCTCGCCTGTGTGTATTAACATATGTTTTTTTAAATTGGAACTCCGGGAAAATTTTGCTTCACAAATCTCACATTGAAAGGGTTTTTCTCCAGTGTGCGCAAACAGATGTTGTTTGCGAGAAGAGTTCTGTGAGAATGTAGCACCACATATTTCACAGTGATAGGATTTCTCTCCCGTATGTACCAATATGTGACTCTTTAGAGACGAGCTGCGGAAAAAGGTGGCTCCACAAACTTCACAGATAAAAGGTTTTTCTCCTGTATGAATTCTTTTGTGCTGTTTCAGATGTGAACTCCTGAAAAATGTCTTGTCGCAAACATCACAATGGAAAGGTCTTTCTCCCGTGTGTGTCAGCATATGCTGTTTGAGGATAGAATTCTCGGTAAATCTCATACTGCACATATCACAGGGGAAACGTTTTTCTCCAGTGTGGACTAGCATGTGCCGTTTGAGACTAGTAGCATAAGAAAAAGCTGATCCACAGACCTTACAATGGAATGGTTTATCTGCTGCGTTGGTTCTTACATGCTTTCCAATAGCGGTATTACAGGAAAATACTAATCCAGAAACTTCACAGGGCCACACTTGCTTTCTGTCATGTACTTTGACATTGGGCATTGTCAACTAACTGAAAAAGAAAGAAAGAAAATATGTTAAAGAATGGACGTAGAGTTTAAATAAATATCATATTAAAATATATAATATATAAAGTCAGTCTCTTTATGTTACTTTGTCATCGATAGCTTTCTTCCTACAACATGATGTTTGATTCTGATTTATCAGTTTTACTTGTCGATTGTTGTAGCATGTTGTTAAGAATAATAAAATGTGATCTGGTTTAAATCAGGGCCGGCAACCTTTTCAGAGTGAGAGCCAGATGAGACTTTTGGAAGGAGATGGCGGGCCAGAGTGAAAAACGAAATCTCAGAATTACTATATTTTGTTTACATGAATAAATTGTACAAAAATTGCATTGACCACTCTACAAATCTGATATTTTTTCTCAAGAGACTTCTGTATGTGATGTCATAAAAGGCGCCGACGAAGAGCCATTTTGGAATCATAAAAAATAATGACGGAGGAAGTAGCAAGTTGATCCAGCATTCGTTTTGACACACCTCATATAAGTTCTATGTTTTATGCCCTTTCCTCGTCTCACATTTCTTCTTTGCCTCTCTCTTTCTCTTTTTCTATTTTTATCTCAGTTGTATTACAACTATTATTCAGGTTTATGATGGTGATTGATATTGGCTAGGAAATAACTGGAACGATATAGGAGACAAAAAACAAAAAAAAACAATTATCTAATGTAAGATTCAAACCCTGAAAGTTGGCATAAAATATTGGAACAGAAGACGAACGCTTTACCCACTCATCCACCGAACAAACGAAAATACTTTGTCTTGTTAACCAACTGATAGTGTTTGAGTTCAGCATAGGGATCTCTCCACATCTAAAATAGTTCGATTGTCTAAAAATAAATTAAAGAAACATAAAGAAAAGTGCCAATAATTAAAAAAAAAAGAATGTCAACATAGAAGATATTGCCAAGGCTGCTGCAAAGAAGGTGGGCTCCCTCTACCGTACTAGAAAACTTCTCAGACCTGCCAGTATTTTATATCTCTTCAAAGCCACCATTCACCCATGCATGGAGTATTGTTGCCACATCTGGACTGGAGCATCTACTACTAGTCTCTCCCTATTAGAAAGGGTCCAAAAAAAGAATCTCCAACCTAATAGGTCCCGCACTGTCAACCAAGCTTCAACCCCTGTCCCATCGCCGCAATGTTGCGTCCCTGTACCTACTTCAACTGGATGTGTTCCAATGAACTAAGTGTAAATACCCCCCCCCCCCCGATCAACCCGACAAGCAGCAAAATCTCACCCCTTCACTGTAGAGGTCCCCAGATGCCAGAAAGCTATAATAGCTTCTTCCCTAGAACGGCTAGTCTTTGGAATTCACTCCCTGTTCCCTGACTGAAATGCAATGACTGCTGAAATGATTGCCTGCAGAAATGATAATGTAATTTAAACAGACATCTCGCTGCTCAACTCCCTACTTAGAGTGTCCCTGTAAGTATGGTCCTTAATCCACAGTAGCCACTTACGTCTCAGTGGCAATGTGTCTTGTTTGGGGTGAATTAAAGTTTTAAAAAAATAAAATATGTATGATGATTTGAGTAAAAAAAGCTTAATTTATTTTTATGTGTATTCATTTTTTTTTTTTTTTTTCTTAATTTATTTATTAATTTTTTTAAATTTATATTTTTTTTACTTATTTATTTTTTATTCATTCATTCATTTATTTATTTTTTATTCATTCATTTATTTTCTTATTTATTTAATTATTTATTTTTAATTAATTTATTTTTTATTCATTAATTCATTCATTTATTTTTTATTCATTAATTCATTAATTTATTTTCTTATTTATTTATTTTTTATGTATTCATTCATTTATTTTCTTATTTATTCATTCATTCATTTATTTTCTTATTTATTTTCTAACTGTAGTGAAAAGGTTCAGATTATTATAATTAAGTATGTTGTTCAGTCGGCTCGGAAAGGAAACGCTAAAAATGACGGAGCATTTGCTTCTAATGTTTTTTGTACATACTTTTAATTTTGAATAATGAGTTTTAAAAAGGGGTGCAAGAACTCATGACGTTGATAAGGACATCAATATGAGATGCTGATTCCAAATCTGCGGTTAGTCCAGCTCTTAGATCATCTGTTTATGATACCTCGACACACATGTAAGATAATGAAGAGTGGCAAAAATGAATCGTGGACAAGTCCATTGTGGGTGGGACGTCAAGAAAGAAAAAAAAGGCGACTTGGTAACTGTTAAAAAGGAGAAGGTTCCGCAGTGCAAGCGAGACTTGAAAGGTGGCAGTTTCAGAAACGCGAAGAGCTGGAGTGCTTGGTGATCGGAGTATCGAAGTACCGGAAGAATGGGAGTTTACCAATGTTTATAGCACCGATGAAGCTTTATTGACTATGGTACCCAAGCCTGTCTTGCTGTTAAAAATGCGACTGATAAGCAAGTTGGTACTGTGAAGGAATCCCCTGATTTGTATTTCATCAAACAGACAATTGAAAGTGCTTGTGGAACAATTGCTTCAGTTCACGCTCGGATAGACAATGCAGAGCAAATTGCTTTCCAATTGGATTTATATGAACGAGTTTCTAGCGTAAACCAAGTCTGTGACCTCAGCAAGAAAAAGACTTTCATGAGACAAAAGTATGTCAAAAGATTGTTTAATATGTGTGCGTAGCCGGCGTAAACCATCCGGTGATGGGAAATAAAGAAAACCAAAGTTTTTCCATATACGTTCTGTTCTTTGTCATTCTTGTTGGATCTTACCGGGTACCCCGAAAAAACGGGTGATGCAAAATTTGATTTATATATATAGGAGATAAGATGAAAATCTACTTATATATTGGAATAGAGCCAAATCGAGACACAGAACCTTGCACAAAAGGGTCAATATCCTTTCTGATAGAGCTTCATAACAATATTAAGTGCTGCTTTGGTTTGTTATCTACGTACCATGAATCTACTTTGGTATGATATCTACACTTACATTGCAATCTACGTAATATGAATCTACATTGGTATGATATCTACACTTACATTGCAATGTACGTAACATGAATCTACTTTGGTATGATATCTACACTTACATTGCAATGTACGTAACATGAATCTACTTTTGTATGATATCTACACTTACATTGCAATGTTCGTAACATGAATCTACTTTGGTATGATATCTACACTTACATTGCAATGTACGTAACATGAATCTACTTTGGTATGATATCTACACTTACATTGCAATGTTCGTAACATGAATCTACTTTGGTATGATATCTACACTTACATTGCAATGTACGTAACATGAATCTACTTTGGTATGATATCTACACTTACATTGCAATGTACGTAACATGAATCTACTTTGGTATGATATCTACACTTACATTGCAATCTACGTGATATGAATCTACTTTGGTATGATATCTACACTTACATTGCAATCTACGTAACATGAATCTACTTTGGTATGATATCTACACTTACATTGCAATGTTCGTAACATGAATCTACTTTGGTATGATATCTACACTTACATTGCAATCTACGTAACATGAATCTACTTTGGTATGATATCTACAATTACATTGCAATGTACGTAACATGAATCTACTTTGGTATGATATCTACACTTACATTGCAATGTTCGTAACATGAATCTACTTTGGTATGATATCTACACTTACATTGCAATCTACGTAACATGAATCTACTTTGGTATGATATCTACAATTACATTGCAATGTACGTAACATGAATCTACTTTGGTATGATATCTACACTTACATTGCAATCTACGTCTCATGAATCTACTTTGGTATGATATCTACACTTACATTGCAATCTACGTAACATGAATATACTTTGGTATGCTATCTACACTTACATTGCAATGTACGTAACATGAATCTACTTTGGTATGATATCTACACTTACATTGCAATGTACGTAACATGAATCTACTTTGGTATGATATCTACACTTACATTGCAATGTACGTAACATGAATCTACTTTGGTATGATATCTACACTTACATTGCAATCTACGTTAACATGAATCTACTTTGGTATGATATCAACACTTACATTGCAATTAACGTAACATGAATCTACTTTGGTATGATATCTACACTTACATTGCAATCTACGTAACATGAATCTACTTTGGTATGCTATCTACAATTACATTGCAATCTACGTAACATGAATCTACTTTGGTATGCTATCTACACTTACATTGCAATGTACGTAACATGAATCTACTTTGGTATGATATCTACACTTACATTGCAATGTACGTAACATGAATCTACTTTGGTATGATATCTACACTTACATTGCAATGTACGTAACATGAATCTACTTTGGTATGATATCTAAACTTACATTGCAATCTACGTAACAATGATCTACTTTGGTATGATATCTACACTTACATTGCAATCTACGTTAACATGAATCTACTTTGGTATGATATCTACACTTACATTGCAATCTACGTAACATGAATCTACTTTGGTATGATATCTACACTTACATTGCAATGTACGTAACATGAATCTACTTTGGTATGATATCTACACTCACATTGCAATCTACGTAACAATGATCTACTTTGGTATGATATCTACACTTACATTGCAATCTACGTAACATGATCTACTTTCGTATGATATCTACACTTACATTGCAATCTACGTAACATGAATCTACTTTCGTATGATATCTACACTTACATTGCAATGTACGTAACATGAATCTACTTTGGTATGATATCTACACTTACATTGCAATGTACGTAACATGAATCTACTTTGGTATGATATCTACACTTACATTGCAATGTACGTAACATGAATCTACTTTGGTATGATATCTACACTTACATTGCAATCTACGTAACAATGATCTACTTTGGTATGATATCTACACTTACATTGCAATCTACGTTAACATGAATCTACTTTGGTATGATATCTACACTTACATTGCAATCTACGTAACATGAATCTACTTTGGTATGATATCTACAATTACATTGCAATGTAGGTAACATGAATCTACTTTGGTATGATATCTACACTTACATTGCAATCTACGTAACATGAATCTACTTTGGTATGATATCTACACTTACATTGCAATCTACGTCTCATGAATCTACTTTGGTATGATATCTACACTTACATTGCAATGTACGTAACATGAATCTACTTTGGTATGATATCTACACTTACATTGCAATGTTCGTAACATGAATCTACTTTGGTATGATATCTACACTTACATTGCAATGTACGTAACATGAATCTACTTTGGTATGATATCTACACTTACATTGCAATCTACGTAACATGAATCTACTTTGGTATGATATCTACACTTACATTGCAATCTACGTAACATGAATCTACTTTGGTATGATATCAACACTTACATTGCAATCTACGTTAACATGAATCTACTTTGGTATGATATCAACACTTACATTGCAATGTTCGTAACATGAATCTACTTTGGTATGATATCTACAATTACATTGCAATCTACGTTAACATGAATCTACTTTGGTATGATATCAACACTTACATTGCAATCTACGTTAACATGAATCTACTTTGGTATGATATCAACACTTACATTGCAATGTTCGTAACATGAATCTACTTTCGTATGATATCTACAGTTACATTGCAATCTACGTAACATGAATCTACTTTCGTATGATATCTACACTTACATTGCAATCTACGTTAACATGAATCTACTTTGGTATGATATCTACACTTACATTGCAATCTACGTAACATGAATCTACTTTGGTATGATATCTACACTTACATTGCCATCTACGTAACATGAATCTACTTTGGTATGATATCAACACTTACATTGCAATCTACGTAACATGAATCTACTTTGGTATGATATCAACACTTACATTGCAATCTACGTAACATGAATCTACTTTGGTATGATATCTACACTTACATTGCAATCTACGTAACATGAATCTACTTTGGTATGCTATCTACAATTACATTGCAATCTACGTTAACATGAATCTACTTTGGTATGATATCAACACTTACATTGCAATCTACGTAACATGAATCTACTTTGGTATGATATCTACACTTACATTGCAATCTACGTAACATGAATCTACTTTGGTATGCTATCTACAATTACATTGCAATCTACGTAACATGAATCTACTTTGGTATGCTATCTACACTTACATTGCAATCTACGTAACATGAATCTACTTTGGTATGATATCTACACTTACATTGCAATCTACGTAACATGAATCTACTTTGGTATGATATCTACACTTACATTGCAATCTACGTAACATGAATCTACTTTGGTATGATATCTACACTTACATTGCAATCTACGTAACATGAATCTACTTTGGTATGATATCTACACTTACATTGCAATCTACGTAACATGATTCTACTTTGGTATGCTATCTACAATTACATTGCAATCTACGTTAACATGAATCTACTTTGGTATGATATCTACACTTACATTGCAATCTACGTGACATGAATCTACTTTCGTATGATATCTACACTTACATTGCAATCTACGTAACATGAATCTACTTTGGTATGATATCTACACTTACATTGCAATCTACGTAACATGAATCTACTTTGGTATGATATCTACACTTACATTGCAATCTACGTAACATGAATCTACTTTTGTATGACATCTACACTTACATTGCAATCTACGTAACATGAATCTACTTTCGTATGATATCTACACTTACATTGCAATGTACGTAACATGAATCTACTTTGGTATGATATCTACACTTACATTGCAATCTACGTAACATGAATCTACTTTCGTATGATATCTACACTTACATTGCAATGTACGTAACATGAATCTACTTTGGTATGATATCTACACTTACATTGCAATCTACGTAACATGAATCTACTTTCGTATGATATCTACACTTACATTGCAATGTACGTAACATGAATCTACTTTGGTATGATATCTACACTTACATTGCAATCTACGTAACATGAATCTACTTTGGTATGATATCTACACTTACAATGCAATCTACGTAACATGAATCTACTTTGGTATGATATCTACAATTACATTGCAATCTACGTAACATGAATCTACTTTCGTATGATATCTACACTTACATTGCAATCTACGTAACATGAATCTACTTTGGTATGATATCTACACTTACATTGCAATCTACGTAACATGAATCTACTTTGGTATGATATCTACACTTACATTGCAATCTACGTAACATGAATCTACTTTCGTATGATATCTACACTTACATTGCAATCTACGTAACATGAATCTACTTTGGTATGATATCTACACTTACATTGCAATCTACGTAACATGAATCTACTTTCGTATGATATCTACACTTACATTGCAATGTACGTAACATGAATCTACTTTGGTATGATATCTACACTTACATTGCAATCTACGTAACATGAATCTACTTTGGTATGATATCTACACTTACATTGCAATCTACGTAACATGAATCTACTTTCGTATGATATCTACACTTACATTGCAATCTACGTAACATGAATCTACTTTGGTATGATATCTACACTTACATTGCAATCTACGTAACATGAATCTACTTTCGTATGATATCTACACTTACATTGCAATGTACGTAACATGAATCTACTTTAGTATGATATCTACACTTACATTGCAATCTACGTAACATGAATCTACTTTGGTATGATATCTACACTTACATTGCAATCTACGTAACATGAATCTACTTTGGTATGATATCTACACTTACATTGCAATCTACGTAACATGAATCTACTTTCGTATGATATCTACACTTACATTGCAATCTACGTAACATGAATCTACTTTGGTATGATATCTACACTTACATTGCAATCTACGTAACATGAATCTACTTTCGTATGATATCTACACTTACATTGCAATGTACGTAACATGAATCTACTTTGGTATGATATCTACACTTACATTGCAATCTACGTAACATGAATCTACTTTGGTATGATATCTACACTTACATTGCAATCTACGTAACATGAATCTACTTTGGTATGATATCTACACTTACATACTTACATTGCAATCTACGTAACATAAATCTACTTTGGTATGATATCTACACTTACATTGCAATCTACGTAACATGAATCTACTTTGGTATGATATCTACACTTACATTGCAATCTACGTAACAATAATCGACTTTGGTATGCCATCTACACTTCATATTGAAATCAACACGGTACAAAGAGCAAGGGAAACACTTCTAATTGGTTTTGAAAGAATGTGTGCTTCGGAGTCTCAAATATCCATAACCCAAATATTCAAAGAAGAGATCGTCATTATCATCACATTGTCGCATGTGTCAGATGGCTTTTAGAAATTGACTTCCGAATTTTTCTCTGGAAGTCATTTCTTTAAGTGAAGCAAAAATTTTATAGGCTGGATGTCCTTCCTGATGCCAACCCAGTAAGGTGATGGGGACCAGTGTTTCTATTGAGGCACCATTTCTAGGTGATTGCCTATGAAAGCTAAAGAGCACTTCATCAGCATCTTTACTCATGTTTGAAAATAAAAGTTTTTGGTTTGTTTTTCTTACAAAGTTGGCGACGCTAATCAAACAAACAAACGTACCTTTATCTAGTACTGCTACAACTTTTCGACCAGACAAAACCACTTTTTCCAACACAGAAATACATAAACAGTTGAAAAAAGCTGAATCAAAACGAGGCGACTTTTTAACAGAAAAAATAACGAAACAAAACACTCACCGTATGTTTATTTTTATTACAATTTATTTATTTTTGATGAAGAAAGTCAATGAAATTTTTTTTTTTACGATAAATTGTGTTTTTATATGAATAAACTAAGGATTGTGTTGTGAACTGATCCGGATTCACCCATAGTGACAGGATGGATTCGTCAGGTAACTATGAAGTCAACACTTTTTCTCTTACCAAGGTAAACCGCTTAACGAACCGCTTAGCACGTCTGACTATAGCCGGTAATGGAGACCGACTTATTGTAATTAAGTATTCTTAATACAATTCCTATTCCTTTCAATTCCTGTCTTGGGCTTCTTATTTACTTATTGTTATTCTTACGATATAACAAATTGTAAAGAACATAATCAATGAAACAATGATTTTTACAGATTTTTTTTTGGGGGGGGGGGGGTGAGGGACTACTGTTACAGCTTTTGAACCGGACAAAAACAGACTGGGTTAGAGTTTTCATACAGTTCAAAAGCTGTACTAGCATTTTTTTTATTTGCAAATTTTTTTTTTTTAGTCATTTTCAAAAATTTTGCAGATGTTTTTTTGGGGTTAGCGCAGACGTGGTAAGGGTTAGGGGTTGTGGTGTTGCTGTTGGGTACTAGTGTCACCAGGAAACCCTCCTTCTCTTCTGGGTCATATTCTCCGAAGACCCAGAGTTGTCGTCTGCTTTTTTAACCTTCTGCATCTCCTGGCTGTTTACATAAATAGCCGGAAGATGCTGAACAAAAAGTTGGTTTTGTCTGTTTTAAAAGCTGTTCCAATACCTGCCTGTTTAAAGTATAGATACACTGATGTTATAAAAAAATTTTTTGTTGTTGTATCAGATTATATATCTTGTTATATATAGTTTGTTGATATCAAACCAAAGTAGAGAGGCGTACGGTGTAGATATTTTTTCCTTGTAGATATCAAGCCAAAGTAGCACCCAATAAGAAATGTGGCTTACTTTATAGTGCTTATACAGATCGACCCCCATGGCTGTCTATATTGGCTCGGTAAAATATGGTATCAAGGTACGATAATAACCGAAATACAATCACAAAACATTAAACTCGAGTTCCCGAAACAATGGAAAAAAAACACTTCCTGATTTATTTACATAGCATTTTTTTTTTACTTATATATTTATATTGTTACATTGGATTTTTTTGTAAATTGTTGCTTTTTATTTTGTTTTTTTGTCGTTTTTTTCTGTTGTAATTATTGTTTTCTAGAATTTTTTTTGCTATGCTGGAAGTTTTTTTTTTAATTTATAAGAATAAAATGCAAAAATTTATAAAAACGAACAAGATGTTCACTTGATTGAGAAAAAATGGAGAACGCGGCTGCTCCCTTTACGCTGCTAGAAAACTTCTCACACCTGACAGTATTCTATATCTCTACAAAGCCACCATCCGCCCATGCATGGAGTATTGTTGCCACATCTAGGCTGGTGCCCCATCAACTAGTCTCTCCCTCTTAGACAAGGTCCAAAAAAGTTTCTAACCTAATGAGCTTGGTAGACAGTCCAAGACCTAAGACCCTGTCCTATCGCTGCAATGTTGCATCCCTGTTTGTTTTACAAGTACTTCAATGGAATGTGCTCCGATGAACTTGCTGTTCTGGTGCCCTCTCGACGTAACTACACCCGACAATCAGCTAAATCCCATCCATTCACTGTGGAGGTCCCCAGATGCCGGAGGACTTTCTACTTTAATAGCTTCTTTCCATCGAACTGCTAGCCTTTGGAATTCCCTCCCTGCTCCCTGTTTCCCCGACTCTACTGATATGCAGAAATTTAAATGTAATGTAAACAAACATCTCGCTGCACAACTCCTCACTTCGGATGCTTCCTTATAAATCTGGCCCCTAATCTAAAATAGCCCCTTACACCTCAGTTGCAATGTGCCCCCTTGTTTGGGGTGAGTTAAAGTAAAAACAAAACAAAACAAAAACACAATAGTTACAAAAACAAAATGAAAAAAATAACAAAAACAATTTGAATTATTCAGACTACTATTCTCATCTTGGTAATTTTTACGAGGTTTCGGCCGGTGTAACCTCCGACCTTCTTCAGGTGCATCTTTTCGAACATGGGACACTGGTGACCTCCAAAACGTACCACAGAATCCTAATATGTCACCACTTTATGCGTTCTTAAAAAAAATGTGTACATCTGACTTCAATTGTTTTCATTTATTGTGATTTTAAATCTCCCTAAAATAAAGTTATATTTATAGGAAGTTATTTCAAAATCAAATAGTTTATTTAAAGAGTAAATTATCGAATTAGAAAAAAAATACTCATTTTTATCTTGAGAAATAAGTAAAAAAAATATCCGGGTTTTTTTTCCAGCAATGATGGGGGAGGGGGGTCTGGTTATACACCAAAATGAGCATTCTGAGTGAAGTTTTCAATATCTACGGATGACCAAAAGCGAAATAATATACTTTTCTTACTCATTATGATTTTGTAAAAGAATTAGTCACTAGTTAGTTCTTAGTTCTAGTTTTTCAATCAGACCTCAAGTTACATCGTGTTAAAAATGGGTGTGTGTGTAAATTCTATGGTTCAACACATCGTTCAATTTAAATGAAAAAAATCATTTATTTGATTTTTTATTGCAAGCTTTCGTTGTAGAACCACTTTGTCAGGCGAGACTGTCTTATAGTTTTCTTTTTCTTCTTCTTTTTTCTCATTTTGGTGGTATTAAACCCGAGGGGTCAAATCACGGTAAAAGCAGAAGAGCACGTCAAGTTTAGGATAAGTAGAGTCCGGTCGATGTTATGCGCAGATTGGCGCTTTTTGAATAAGGAAATTGACAACATCTTTGAAGCACGCATTTAAGTGAAATATTTTTGAAAATCAACACATCGTGCAATTTAAATGAAAAAATAAATATTTTCATTTAAATTGTACGATGTGTTGATTTTCAAAAATATTTCACTTAAATACATTTTCATGCGTATCTCAAAGATGTTGTCAAGGGTTAGGGTTAAAATCTTTAGCCATGAAGTAAGCGTGCGGGTAATGAACTACAATTTTTTTTTCTCTTTGAAAGTGTTGGGTAATTTGAATGAATAAGTTTTCATACCCAAGCAACGCGTAAATATATATTTTTTCAAAATAAATATTTATTTATTTAAATAAAACTTAGTTCTGACTGTAAAAAGTCTTCATCATATATATATATATATATATATATATATAAATAACTTCAATTTACGATCAACAAAAACGCATTTGTGGAATTTTTTTAATGTTTTCCGGGATAACTGCTCGGGTTTGGGCGATCTGAGTGTTAAGCATCATTTGTGTTTGTACGAACCCGTGCCAATTCAAATTACTACCTCGTAACCATTATTCCCGACAGAGCAGAACCCAAATAACACTTATCAAGCCATTTCTTTGCCTGAACAGTATTTTTCCCCATCAGAAAGTAATTCTTTATCAACACACGAAATTCAGATTTTTCAATTGCTTTGAAAATTTGCAACAGTAGCTTCACTTAAATAACTGTAATTTGTAAACTAATAATCCGATTGAGCTCAAATTTTGACACGTGCAATTTGAAGGTTAGTACTTTATGAAAATCACATGGATTTTTTTTTATTAGTGACGCTATCTATATATATGCCATGCTCGGTATTTATTGAGTGATATTTTAGCAATCCTCATCGCAAAAATTCAAAAGCATTAAAAAAAATTTACAAAAATAAAATAAAATGCAACAATATAAATATATCAGTAAAAAAAAAAAAGAAGGTAAATTTATAGATTAAAACCCTTAGCTAAATCATCCCCACAAAAAAAATTAGATTCTACTTTTTATAGGAGATTATGTGTGAAAATTCTGAAAAACTTGATGAAAAGAAGAAAAAAAAAAAACATTTTAGAATTCAGAGTGGGGGATCAGTTTAATATATAAATTTAACGTAAAATCACCCCCCCCCCTAATTTTCGGGCTATTCTAACTTTTTTAACTAACTTTTTTTTTTTACTATTAACCCTAAGTTCGACTGGCAAAACCACACATAATCGCCTAAAAAAAAAGGACCCTCCCCAAAGAAAAAACGTACAGAATTTATCTCCCATATAAAAAAAGATTTTTATTAGCTGGCTTAAAACGCTAGAATTGTCTGGAAATAGGGAATCATTTTACATTAAATTTATACCCAAAACTGATCCTTCACACTAAATTCTAAATTAATTGTTTTTTTTTTCTTTCCGTCAAGTTTTTCAGGGTGTTCACACGTAATCGCCTAACAAAGTAGAATCTCTTTTTTTTTGGGGGGGGGGGGGGGGGGGGGGTAATCTACAATAATACCAAAAATAAAATGCAGTGTAAATGAATAAGTTTTAGTATTTTTTCTGTTTCAGGAACCCGTGTTTAATTTTGTGTGGTCGCCTTTCGGCGTTGTAACTCGATACATGATTTTACTGAGCCAATACAGGCAGCGATGGAGGGAGGGGGTGATCTATATAAGCACCCACGTTACTGCAGTAATATATGAAAATTTCCCAACCTGGGGGCCAGTATCCCGTGTGTGTGTGTGTGTGTGTGTGTGTGTGTGTGTGCGTGCGTGCGTGCATGTGTGGAGAGAGAGGACAGCAGAAAAAAACAAAAACCTTTTTTCATAATATTTTTTTTTAATATATGAGGATTTTAAAGCCAGTTTAAATGATTTTCTATTTGACAGTTTAAATACTTCCAAATTCCCTTCTAGTTTCCAATGGTCACAAAGTAATACATCCTTTTTTTTTTAAACTATTAACAAAAGATTAAAATGGCTGACTGGTTTACGAAGAAATGTTAATGCATTCTGGTGGATTTAATTTTGTAATTGAATTATTTCTTAAATAGTATTGATAATCATGCAGTATAGTTAACAGCCGAGAAATCGGAAACAATAACAAAATATACAACAAATAAATTTTACCAAACGCATTAAAATTGAATTTTTTTTTTTACCAACCTTTATACTTTAAACGTTCTGAAACTGTTTTCAATTTTTTTTTCAAAATTAGATATCGTTGATTTAAAATGGCTGATTGGCTCTCTGTTGTTTCTAGTGTTTCATTCCTTAAAAATTAAGAAAAAAATGACTTACCTTACCACTAATCCTAAGTCCGACTGGCAAGCACCCCTCCAGACTTAGGGTTAGTGGTAGGGTAATTTCTTTTTTTTTTCACTATCTTTTAAGCCTGAAATTAGTGACCACCTACCTCCCAAAAAGATAACCTGTTTACTATACTCAGAGATATGACTAGCTAATGGCAAAAAAAGCTGAAATCAAGATGAATTTCCCAACCTGGGGGCCAGTGCCCCCCGTGTGTGTGTGTGTGTGTGTGTGTGTGTGGAGAGAGAGGACAGCAGAAAAAAACAAAAACCTTTTTTCCTAAACAACTCCAATCAGTTTCAACGAAGAAAATCAAAATTAATAGAAAGACACCAAGTGCATATGTACGGAGAAAGGAGACAGGAAGTCATTTTATTTGATGAAATAAAAGTCATCTAACTCCCCTACCTTTGTCATGAATTTATTGAAGTCTTAGTCTTCATGGCAAAATTAACCTTTTCAGTTTTAAAAGAGAATTGTCATAAGAAGGAAAATCAGGTTTTTTCTTATTAAAAACAAAAAAGCGGATTTCGGTCAAAAAACTGAGTGTCCACTATGATTGTGTTCTTTCCCCCATCTTGTTCAACTACATTTTTGACAAGATCCATTACTGACCTGGACTATGCAGACAGTGTTGCTATCCTCAACGAAACGTACGCTGATATCTAACAGACATTGAATAATGTTAATAGCACCGCCAAACGTGTGGGTATGATCATCAATGCTTCAAAAACAAAGATCCTGTCAGTCAACTACCCTCTTTCCAGCAGAGTCCGTATCACTATCAACGGCGTCATTGTCGAGCAGTTCAAATATCTTGGCTCAACTTTTACAGCTACAGGACAGGGTAAGGATGAGATTGCAATTTCTGTCGATCGTGCTCCTACAGCCTTCTGCCGTCTCGACAAGAAATAAAAAATTGAAGATATACAAAGCGCTGATATGCACAATACTGCTGTACGGCTGCAAGACCTGGCCCCTGTGCAAAGAAGATCTTCACGCACTTAAGGTTTTCAACATGTACTGCCTTCGGCGCATCCTATGCATCCGTCTCTCCGACCAAATCCCAAACTGCACCATACGTGCACGATGCAACACCACCAGCATAACAAAAACTCTTCTTAAAAGGAGACTTTGCTGGTTTGGTCACATTCTTCGACGCCATGAGGAAGAAATTATCTGCAAGTTGGTAGCCTCAATCGCACCCGCCGGCTGGAAAAAGCACTGAAGAATTGGATAGGAACAGTGAGGACAGACATGGAGCTGGTGGCTGGCCCCTGCATTTTTGATGTTCGACACTGGAACTGGGAAATGCTGAAGAATGCCAAGGACTCAGTTGCCGATCGGCGGGGGTGGACCGCCTTGACATAAGATGTGGTGAACCCACTCCGGGGGAATGCTGTTACTTTATCAAAGTGAAAAACCAAACAGTTTTGCATCATTTTTATGTCCCCTTATGAAGTTTAAAATAAAGATATAATGATACTAAACTTTATGTCTAGAATCCTTGATCTAATTTTGATCGAAATCCATGACATCGTTTTGATTCTAGAAAATGTCTAAAATTTGAAGCTTAAGAGGTCTTAAAAAGAAATTTAATTTCAGGAAATCTTGATCCATAGTCATTAAATGCACATTAATGTAACAAATGACTATGGATCAAATTCAATGCAAATCTGAAATATTTAAATTTTCAAATCGGATGTTGTGCCAATATTATTCCCCCTAAAATCCCTTTAAAATACTCCAAAGAAACTGAAATTTGGTGGCTATTTATTAATTGATGGCTAATACCGATTAAAATTTAACAAAAATCGGAGGTATCTGAATTTTCACGGAAGGCTTCCAGCTCCTTTTAACCCCCTTTGCATAAAACTAAATTAAACTAAATATAGCCCACATTTGGACTCCTTACGCCTTGAGCAGCTGTGTTCCAAAATTCATAACGATCGGAAAAATATATATATATATATGTACATTTTTTTATAAGTATTAAATCAACCTACATTAAATAATGTGTGTTTCTATACTAAACGTACTCCATCCAAGGCTGGCTTCTTCGACAATAACTGTTTCTATTTATCTTCCTCCCACAAGGTAAGATGTGACACAAGGTCGGGAAAGTGGGAAAAAAACCAGCGCTTGAGAATTTGAGCACTATGGCCATTTAAAAATTGCCTGGGCAGCCCCGTCGGCATTCCTCGGTAGGGGCGCCTCAGGCGATTAGCAATAAACTAACCCCTTCTCAAAGGGTGAGAAGGTAAAGCCTGGGAGGGTGCACCTCCTAGAACTGCACAGGACGGACAATCGATAGACCGGCGTAAATCCAGACCCGAAGGCCCGGACAATACCGGTTCGACAATAACTGTTATTGTCGAATGAAGTACGTTTAGTACAGAAACAGAAATTATTTAGTGTAGGTTGAGTTAATACTTATTTAAAAAAATGTATAAAGCTCTACTCTGTATTGAGCACTTTTGAAAAATTGGTTTTATGTTCATATGAGAGAGAGAGAGAATTTTCCAACTAAAAACTTGGGACTAAAAGTGTTTGTTTTCTTTCTTTCTTTTTTTTTCTTCTCATCTTCTTTTCTTCTTCATCTGAAGAGAACAATAAGCTCGAAACAACGCTATCTGTAGGTAAATATAATTTAATATTTGCTTATAAATATATTATTATCAAGCCCCTTTAAGTAACATTAAAGTTGAGCACTGTTAGGAGATATTTAAAAACAGACATTCATTTAGCTACAAAGCAAGACTCTGAGTAAGGTCGTCGAGTCCTCTAGTCTGTCTTAATGTTTACGCTGTAATGGCATGGATATAACTTAAATTTGTTTAAGTTCATTCTATCAACATATTTTCACTTGATTAATTATATATATATATATATATATATATATATATATATATATATATCTGCCAGAAAGGAAAAACAATTAGACACAAGAAGAAATTTTTCAAAAAAAGGGAGATTTTGGGGCATTTATAACGACAGCTAACAGAACGAAAAAGGGGTCAAAGAAAGAAATAGGCAACAAATAAATGTTACCAAAGGCAAGATAGGTTACTCTTCTATCTATCTGGATAAGTTTATTTGTTTTAACTTATTTTAAAGCGTTTTTGTTCAAAATTAACCTGGTGTCCACCTGTTCAGTTAGAACGAAAAAAAAAATAGCTGTTCATGAGCCCAGCACGAGGATTCTTGATAATTGGTGAAAAAGCTAAAAATAAACAAAAGTGTTAGAAACACATCCAATAATTTTCGTTTTTTTAACGATTATCGAAACTCTGTAATTTTAGCCATTTTTTTATTGTTTTAACTGAACAGGTGGTCACCAGGTTTGTTTTGAACAAAATGACGCTTTAAAATAAGTTAAACCACAAATAAACTTATCGTGGTTAGTAGATCTTGCCTTTCGTAGCATTTATTTGTTGCCTATTTGTTTTTTTGACCCCTTTTTCGTTTTGTTAGCTGTCGTTATAAATGCCAAGATTTTATTTTTTCCTGTGTTTAATTGTATTTCCTTTCTGTCTTTCATATATTCTGTCTCCACGACTTTTCATTTTATGATATATCGTGTATTTTATCCTCATCATATATATGTGTGTGTGTAATTTAGTGTTAGAGGAGAAACAACCAGAGTGCTCAATCACTCGTGCAAGAGCATATGTTTAAAAAAATTTGAACTGACACTATACAGTAGTTTGATCGTCCATCGATACCTCCGGTTTCATGGAAACTCAGCCTGCAATATGATAACATTGACTGAAGAATCGGTTACATTTCGTATCTTTAGCCCTGCGAGCTGAGTTTCTAGTGGTTCCATGAATATATATATATATATATATATATATATATATAGTTTTGAAAGTTTTTCAACCATTAAAACTATATGGAAAAAAAAAAAACACTTTAGTCCCAAGTCGTTCGGTGGAAAACTACTTTTCTTGTAAGTCAATTTACTTTTTACAGTTACTACATTAGTTTGCTTCCAAGAATTTACGCTAGTCTTAACATTATTTAAGGGATCATCAGTTGTTTACCATGAAAAACTGTTTCGGGAATTTAAAAACAAAACAGTATTTTATCTCATGGCTTCCCAGCAGAGTTGATCATCAACCGGTTTATTTGCTGAATCACACCACAATTAATCCTCTGATGAGGGTGGTGTCTGATTGTCTTAGTCTCGATCTTTCTGCCCCTCCATTCTTGTCTTTGGTGAGGCCTGATGGAATCCATACTCATGGCTTTCCTATCACGTTTGACCACGTCCTTCTAAGACAACTTAGGTCCGTCCGCCAGTGGCGGTCTTCTCTGCTGGCACATTCAACTGTCAGACTTTAGCAATCCAGCCATTGCTGTGTTCAAGGTGCCCCAACCAATGCAGTCTCCTCTTCTGCATGATGTCCGAAAGGCTTTTCAAGTTGACTTGTGCGAGCAGAGATTCAAAAGGTATGCTTTGATCGGGCCTCACCAAACAGATCTACCTGACAATTGCCTGGCACAGTTTCTTTAGTGTGCCGGCAGAGACAGCCCAAGTTTCGTAGCCATACATTAGCACACTTCTCACACATGAGGAGTATATACGACTGCTGGCAGGTGTTAGTTTGTCAGAATTGGCAGCAGCTCTCTAAACTGTCTCCAGGCAGACTTGCAACGTGTAGCTGGCGCGAGTTCACAGCCTCCACCTGATGACAGCACGTCTCCAAGGTAACACAATTTTGTCACTACTTCAAGCTTGTTGTCACCAGTATCCACGTCTGTCAGTGGTCTGCCATTTATTGGTCTTGCTGCGGCAACGCAAACACTTAAAGTGAGGATCTGTTCTGAGAGAACCCTTTATGCCACTGCACTATTTGTAGACTCATCCTGAACAGTGGGTGTAAATGATTGAGTTGCTGCCTGTTCTTCTTAGACATACGGCACACGGGTGTTTTCCTGTTTTATATATATATATATATATATATATATATATATATATATAATGTTGAACATGAGAAAATAAACAAATAACTGTTCAGTTTGAAATATTTTTTTTGCTTTCGCTTTTATATATATATTTTCCCTCTCTCTCTCTATATATATATATATATATATATATATGTGTGTGTGTGTGTGTGTTTGATTGATGCCAGTCGGGACATATCTGATGATCGGTGATACCGTGAAACTGCAGTGTAAGTAAATTTTACTATCATTTATTACTGATAAAACACACACATATATATTCGAATAACTGACTAGACATCATTCTCGAGTGTCTTTGGTCTCTTTGTTAAAGGGTTTGTCAGGACAACCTGACATGAGGATACTTCACCCTACAAATAAACCCTGACCAAATATTCAAAATAACATAATATTTGAAGCCCAAAATAAAACCTTGCGATAGGGCTATACACTGGCTCATACGAGGAATAGTGCACCTTCGCCAAGTAATGTTACCTCAAGTAACATCACTTAGCTGGATACTCCACCAGACTAGATGAATTCTTGTCTAAAACCACGAGAAAGATAAACTATAACATTATCAACGCGTCAATTGGGGAGAGGAAAATTAATGTTCTTAATTATATCTATGTATCTCATATAGAGATCAAGTTGTAGCCCAGGAAGGGGCTTCTTGATTTCTGAGAACTTCGACTGAAGTAAAATGAAACAAAACAAAAAAAAATTGAATTCATCCCAAACAAGATATTGTCATTGAGACGTAGGGGTTACTATGGGACAGATTTATGTGGGGCATTCTAAGTGGGGATTTATGCAGCAAGATGTTTGTTCACATTACATTTAAACTTCTGGAGAAACGGGAGGTAATTCCAAAGGCAATTAATTCGAGAAAAGAAGCTATTAGCGTACGAGTCGAAAGTTTGCGGCATATATAGTATAAAATATACTGATAGCAAGTAAGCGGTGCTTATCCAGTTTAGCGGATACTTTCGAAAAAAAGACAAAACAAATTGAGGAATATCTGTTTGATGTACGTACCTGACATGAGCTGAATATATCCTATAATAAAAAGCACGTAAATTAATCAAGTAGTTTTTTTATATAAAAGAAAATTAAACTTTAGCGATGAAGAAAGAGGAAGTGCAAATATGAAAGACATTTTGATTTATTCAAAGGGGGATAAGCGTAATTCATTTACGCTTATCCCCCTTTTAATAATCCCAAAAATGTCTATAATATTTGCACTTCCCCTTCGTAAATCGCTAAATGTCAGGTACGTACATCAAACAGATATTCCTAAGTTTGTTTGATTTTTTTTTCGAAAGTACCGCTAAACTGGATAAGCACCCAAAACTATAATATTTTATAAGTACATTATGTACACCAGGTCGCAGAATTTGAATGAATTATGTTTAAGTTAATTTTTGCTTTACACCGTTATATATATATATATATATATATATATATATATATATATATATATAGGATACACACACACTTAAGAAGGCCGAAGGGAAAATTTTGTTCTTTTAAAAAAAGATTTTTTTTAAAGACATTTTGTATTCCTATACATCAACAAATAAGAAATAAATAGAAAACAGATATAAACATCTATATAGTTTTCATATATATATATATATATATAATAGTTGTTTTCGAATGTATTCAATAATTGATTTTCTACTTACCTTTTTTTAAAGCCAGCGAAAATTATTTTTTAAATAATAAACAACAAAAACAAGTATTCGATTTCAATTGACGTTCAATTCGATATTTTTCTCAGATTCAAATTAAAAAAAAAACTTTACCAACTTAAAATACTGACATTTGCTTTTTTGCGATTGTTATCGTCTAATTTGCTTCTTTCCGATAAATTTCATTAGAACAAAATAATTTGAATAATTTAAATCAAGGATATCATCGGATTTCCGAAGGAATTTACTTCCACTTCCTTTTAAAAAGGACAACAAAGGCGAACCGGTGTCGATTCACATTTAGTTCCTCCTAAACAAACGGTATTTTTATAGAATCAATCCCGTCTCCAAACCGGTTTCTTCCTGCGAATATTTAGGGTTAGGGTTAGGGTTAGAATTAGAGGGTAATAGTGACAGTTGGCGTCGGAGACAGATTCTACGAAAAGGCGATTAAGAATTGTTTTATTTTTTTAGATTATGACATGGCGATGTAGTCGTTTTGCAGTCAAAATGGCGGACAATGAACCGTCTGCTAATTTCCGAATTCACAAATGAGTATTGATTTACTCCTCTCCAGGAGTTAGGCACAAGGCCAGTTTTTATCTTACTCCCACAAGTAAGATGTGACCCAAGGTCGGGTCGGGAAAGTGGGGTTTAAAAATTGCCTGGGCAGCCCCGTCGGCATTTCCCGGTAGGGGCGCCTCAGGCAGTAAGCAATAAACTTACTCCTCCTCAAAGAGGGGAGGCGAAGCCTGGGAGGGTGGACCTCCTAGAACTGCACAGGACAGACCCATAGACCGGCGTAAATCAAGCCCTGAAAGCCAAGACATACCAGTCTATGGGGTGCAGTATCCATCGGAACAGATACTACACTTTGATCTTAGCCAAAAGGCAGTACACTCAAATCAATTGTTTTGGACTAATTTCAAATTTATCTTAAATTATTTTTAAGGAAATACAGTTGGGAAATTAGTCCAAAGCAATTTATTTGGGTTTACTTACTCATTTGTGAGGTCGAAAACAAAAAAAAAATCAGAAATTAGCAGACGGCTCATTGTCCGCCATTTTTGGCTGCGAAACGACTAAATCGCCAAATCAATTTAGTATTACGTAGTAATAGCAACAAAACACATTTAAATCCTTCGGTTATACTAGCATATTTACTCATTTAAAAAGGGTTTTTCTTCAGATTTCATGCGTAATACTAAATTGGTTTTAATTCCAAAAGTTCATCATATTATAATCGTGAAAAAAAAAAAAAATTTTTTATCGCTTATACATATTTTTCTATCGCAATCTGTCTCCGACGCTAATCGCCATGATTACCGGGTTAGAGTTAACTACCAAAAAACCACTCAATTAGAGACAGGAGTAATTCTATAATATTACCAAAAACCTACAACACCTCCCTCCCCCTCTCTCTTTCTCTGCATTTACTTTCTTCCGACCTCAGGAAGATGTGGCACAAGGCCAGGAAAGTGGGAGATAGGAAAGCCAGCGCACCTGACGGAGGTGGGTGCATTCTGACCCTACAAAAATAGCCTGACCAGCCCGTCGGCATCCTTCGTCAGACGATTGGCAATAAACTAACCCCTTCTGTGAGGGTGCACAATGCACATCCGAAGACTGAACAGGACCATGCCTCACCCCAACAGAACGGGGTCAGCTGAGGCATCAGCGACCCGCCTTCTATCGGACTGATTGTCGAGAACGTATCCTCGCCTGATATTACGAGTAAAATTCCCCTCCCCCATCTCCCCCTCTCTCTCCCTCTCTGTGCTTATTATGGTTTCTCCCAAATCTAATGTCCCTGTGCCTAATTGTCTGTAGTTACCATAATATACACCTAATTCTAATCAAAGGGTGATAACCCGGCCCGGACTAAAAGGGGCAAAACCGGAAGTGAGACACGCCGAACCCTGAAACAAGACGCAAAATCAGTCTGACATTTCTGTTAATCCGCGGACGTATATGATCAACCATAAACCATCCTGACGTGTAAAGATCAGTGATAAAAATATATTACATTTACAATAAAGATAATTAGCTTTTTATACAACACTTTTTATGCACGCCACTGCCCGCCACCAATCACAATCACGGATTTGTCTCACGTGACTCAAATTAACTAATTAATGGCAACCATTTGAAATTGAAAAAAAAATCGTCTGCTTTGAATATTTTAAATATGAAAACCGGTGTTTTGCTTTGAATATTTGCTGATTTAAAATATTTTTTCTTTTCGGTTTCTTTTTATTTATTTTTTATTTTTTGTAGTTTCCAAAATAAAATTAACGTTAAAATGTAGTATCTGTTCTGATGCTATACTTTATCTTTTCTGTTCTCGGTCAGTAAAGGAGAAATCCTTCTAGACTGCGGCAATTTTAATTTTTGTCCTAATCCGGAGTGCACCTTGTGTCCAACTCCGCCCTCGATTTAAATATTTGCTGAATATTTTTATATCAATATTTTTTTCTTTTCGGGGTTTATTTTAATTTTATTTTTTACTTTTCAAAACATGTAGTCTGTCCTCGGTCAGTGAAGGAGAAAATGTTTAAAATTTTTTATTCAACATTCATGTTCCTATTTACTTGCCTCCCCATGAGGACAGAGTTAGGCATAGGGTTGGCTTTTAATGTAGGGAAAATCCAGCTCCTCAAGAAGGTGCACTCTGGATTGGGACAAAAATTTAAATTGCCTCAGTTTAGAAGGATTTCTCCTCTTTTGCTCGAGGACAGAACAGATGAAATGTGATATCAGAACAAATACTACATTTTTCTCACAGACATGATGTTGCTAGTCTCAGTCTTTTCTATAAATATTATTATGGCATGTGTGCTTCAAAATTGTCTGTTCTATTCCCTGCTTCCTTTGTCCCAGCTCGTTTGACTCGTTGGTCTAGTGGTCTTCATCAATTCGCTGTTTTGATGCATTCGTTTCGTGTGAATAGGATGATTCTAGTGTTGGTATTGGTTTCCCCGATATCTTTCTAGTTCAAATTCTTTCTAGAAAGATACTGGGTACTTACAGGAAGGACTGTGGTGAACACCACAATTAGGTACCCTCTTTCTTTCTTTCTTTCTTTCTTTAACCCTTCTTCGTCTCTGAAGTGGAGAAACTCGCGAAATCTCGCAGAATCACGTTGGCCGAAGGATTCCGGGCAATGGCAAACCAACAGGTCAACTTGAGCACACGTGATTTTGGGTCCATAAAAAGGGCACGCTTCCCTTCCTCAGTCTCTTTTTGCCGGCAGCGTTCTGAGACGAACGAACACAAAGAACTCTCGTCGACCCCCCCACCAGCTCGAACGAGCTGTGTGGGGAGGGAGAAAGAAAGGTAATCCCTTTTATTCAAGAATCTATTTTTCCATCCAAACGAACTCTTCTTCCGTCTGTTACATTCGACACACACAAAAAGACTTTCAGCCCGCTCGCATACATATACATATATTTACGCTTACAATTATGTTTAAGTAAATAAATTGTTGTTTCTGTTAATATAAATGTTTTACGTTTTATTAACTTTATAAAATGCCTATTCTTATATGTTGTTTAGCTTTATCATTCCTTCGCTTTCTTTTAAATATAAGTTTAAGTAAAAATGTTTTCTGCTTTCTTTGTTTGTTTGTCTAAACCTCTTTATTTAAGCTACACGTGGTCCGGTGGAGTTTCAAAGCCGTGGGATGACATGCCGTTACAAAGGCATCTATCTCACTGCCTATGGTCGGGGGATTCACGCATAATCCTTTGTCCTTTGTTCTTTCGAATCTCCCGCCATAGGACCACCTAAAGGTTGCCAACATCCCTAAGTGAAAGTGATACTGTTGAACCGACTGGATTCGAACTTGGAACACCCAGGTCGTCAGTCCATGTCGTTATACACTTAACCACAGTCACCTCCCCGCTGTTTCGATACCTCATTGTAATACATCTTCCTATTTCAGTAGCTTCTTTCCAAGAATTGCAGGCTTGTGGAACTCTCTTCCTGCTGACTGTTTTCCCCCTACCTATAGCCTTGGTCTTTTCAAGACTAAGGTCCATAGGCATCTCCTGTCTTTGTGATAATCATCTTTCGTTCTTGTTAACTCCTTACAGCAAGTGGCTTCATGCCTTGTCTGGAGCGATTTCCATAAAGAAGGTGTTAGTTCAATATTGGTATCATAAACCCGTTACAGGTAAAATAGTAAAATAATATTCAGAAAAATAACACCCAAGTGATGAAAAGTAAATAAATATTTCTTACATGTTAACTTTTTCAGAATAAAAAATGCCCTAAATTTGTTGCACCCTCCCTCCAAAACACACACGCAAAATCGATGTCCCATTTTTAAAAAATGATGGTTATATGCCATTAAAAACGCTATCTGGTCCAGAACTGGGTGATCATTACCGCCTGGTGGCCGGAAATGGGTGATCATTTTTCGTTATAGTTGTATGTGAAACTGATCCCCCAAATGAAATTCTAAAATATTTATTTTTTTATTTTTACTGCCAAGTTTTTCAAGCTGTTTACATGTAATCGCCTACAAAAAACGTGAAATCCCATTTTTGGGAAAGATAGGGGGGGGGGAGGGATCAGTATAAGGTATAGGTGTAAGGGAAGAATTTTACGCAAAAACTTTTGAAATGCATTACTTGTTCAATGTTTAATACAATTTAATTTTGTGTAAGATGGTCAATTAAATCCTTTTTTTTTTTTTGATTTATCTTCCTCCCACAGCGGTAAGATGTGACACAAGGTCGGAAAAGTGGGATTTGAAAAGCCACCGCCCGAGAAGATGAGCACTCTGGCCTACAAAAAATGCCTGGGCAGCCCCGTCGGCATTCCCCGGTAGGGGCGCCTCAGGCAGTAAGCGATTTTAGTCACGTAAATATTTGACAACGAAATGGGCTTGGACAGGTTTGGGCACTATTTCCAGAAGAATGCCAAAAGAAGTGTGACATCATAAAGTTTTTTTTGTTTTTTTTTTAATGAAAAAACTTTCACATTATTCATTTAGAAGACAGAAACATAAAACAAAACTTTTGGCTAAGATCAAAGTGTAGTATCTGTTCCGACGAATACTACACTCTATAGACCGGTATCGTCTTGGCCTTCGGGTCTTGATTCCGCCGGTCTGTGGGTTTGTCCTGCGCAGTTCTAGGGGGTCCACCCTCCCAGTCTTTACCTTCTCACATTTTGAGAATGGTCAGTTTATTGCTATCGCCTGAGGCGCCCCTACCGGGGAATGCTGACGGGCGTTGGCTATAAATGTCACAAAGACCCTCGACCCCCACCTCCCCCCTTCCACAGTGGGCTTTCATGCCTAAGGGTGGATGCATTCTGGGAATATAATTTTAATTCCCTGAATTAATGTTTCCCTATATACAATCTGTTCTCCTAACATCAGCGTCGGAAATTTTCATGTAATATTGAGAATAAAAATGAGTTGTGGTAGTTGCCAAAAGCAGTATGACGTCATATCTGTAGATAAACGGGTGTCGCCAAAAACAGGGTGACATCATATATGGATGAATGGTAGTTGCCAAACGCCCTAATATGAATGTTTGTTTGAAAGCAGCAGCAGCCCCCCCTCCTCCACATAAAGTTCAACCATATCTCACCATAGTAGAGCTGCTAGCAACATAGTAGTTTCAGAGATAACCGGCTAACAGGGATCGGGTGAAAATCCAGGAGTCAGCATCAGGATCCTTCGTCCTCTGGTCGTCTCTGCCTCTGCGTGTGGCAAGCAAAGTTGTGTTGGGCGCAGAACCACAAATCAATGGAGTGAAAGTTGCAACGTTGCTTCTGTGTTATTCCTTTGTGTGTTCTGGGCCAAACCTTCCCCGACTTCGTATGCAACCATTGAGCCTTGCTGTTCTTGGTGTCGTGGGTAAAAACCTGAAATCTTTCAGGTTATTGAATAGCTGCGATCAACTAGGAGGACTTCATGCAGACCATGCTTTCCTGAGGCACAATCTTCTTGAGCTCTATGAAGAAATCTACCTCGCTTCTCATATGAACGTGTCTGTGAGCGCTCACTACACAAGCCGTGATCATTCTGCTTTCTGTGCAGGTTCGAAGTTGTTGCTCAATTCTGACGCTAGTCGCAGTGTGAGCTATGTAGTCTTAGTCAGCGCTGCAACAGTAGAATTCCCCGTCCAAATAAAATCACAACTCCCCCAGTTAAAAACAAGTAATAGATTTAATTGTTGGAGGTTACAATGGTACTCGCTTTTGAATGACAGACTTGCAAATGAGAAATTTATAGCTTCGCTAAATAAAAAATAAGTCCAATGTTTCAGAGCCGAAGAGCCCATCTCTCTCAGAGAGGCACATAGATCTAAACTGTCAAAAAAAACAAAAAAACTGAACTGACTGTGTCACGCTCTCACTGACTTCCCCTGCCCATCCGCTGGAATATATGAATTTTCGACTGAAAATCCTAGATTCCGGTCTTTTACTCAGTCATCACATTTGACCACTCAGGAGGAGGACCACCAAGATATCCATTTGAGATAACGGCTAGCTAATATCCACTTAAAAAGGCCAATCTGCTGACAATCTATGAACATTACTTCTTCAGAGGCTTCATCTCTCAGCATGAACTCCCGTTTAAAGAGACACTTACTTTTTTGTCAAAGAGAAATCCAATTCTGTGTGGCCGAACCCAAAATCAAATATATTTTCAATTCTTTGTGTGACCTCTTTTCTCTTAGCCCAATATATCTCTCGCAGCAAGTCTGTTATGAGCATACATTGCAACGATGCGACTCACTAAACATGCTGCCTGCTGTATGTTTACACTCAAACAAACAAACAAAGCAGTAGCAGCCATAACTACTGGCTGCTGCTGTTGGTGTTAGTGTTGTGACACGGTGCAATGTCTTGGTGAAAGAGCACGTTTTTCTTCTTCATTTATGGCCTTTTTTTGACGATTTCTTCCTTCAAACGCACCAATAATGCTATAAAATATTCGCTATCGATGCTTTTTTTTCTAAAGGGAATTTGCACATCACAAAATAGAGGCCAAAACCTTGCCTGCTGATGTTTGCGTCTTTGATCACTTTGAACGGCTTTCACCTGCTGCTGTCCAATCAGCTGACTGACAATTTGATTCCTGAGTGAAGTTGTAGATCCATGTTTCCTCAATTGTCACATATTGATGCAAAATCTCCTTTTTGTTGCTTTTAGACAGCAGCAATGCTCTAAAATAATTGACACATTGTTTTTGATCGACTGTGAGCAAATGCAGCATCCACTTTGAACACAGCTTTCCTATTGACAAATTTTCATGCAAAATGGTGAATACATTGCCTTCTGATATCTTGAACTCCTTTGCTATCTCATGCAACTTCGATTTATGATTGGCAAAAACAAGTTTGTAGACCTTTTTTTGTTTTCCAAAACAACTGCCAAATTTGGGCGATTTGAGCATTCAGCATCATTTGCATCTGTACGACCACACTTAAAGTCAGCAGAGCACCTCTTAACCATTGTTAATGACAGAGTCTGAATAACATTTTTCAAGCCATTGATTTGCTTGAACAGTATTTTTTCCCATCAGAAAGCAATTCAGATTTTTCAATTGCTTTGAAAATTTGCAACAGTAGCTTCACTTAAATAACTGTAATTTGTAAACTAATAATCTAATTGGACTCAAATTTTGAAATACCATTTGAAGGTTAGTACTTTATAAAAATCATGCATTTTTTTTTACTATTGGCGCCATCTATATATACAGCCCGTGACTTATTGTCATGCGTTATAATCTATTCTTTATAAAAATTCCGCAAATTCTTATAAAAACATGATTATCAACCAAATTTAAATTATATATTATTTAGTAATCTCTATATATAAAGTTAAGTATGTTTATATATTTGTATTTACAGGATTCACTCCTAAACTAATTAATCAATCCATATGAATTTTGGAATACAGCTGCTAGGCGTAAATGATGGTAATGTGGGCTATATTTAGTTTTATGCAAAGGGGATAAAAAAGGGAGTGGAAGTTCTTCCTGAAAATTCAGATATGTCCGATTTTTGTGTAATTTTAAACCAGATGTATTAGATATCAATTAATAAATTCCCCAAATTTCAGTTTCTTTGAAGTAATTTAAAGGGTTTTTAGGAGGGAGGGGACTTAATACGGGAACAACTTCCCATTTGAAAATTCAAATATTTCAGATTTGCATTGAATTTCATTCATATTCATTAGACACAATGAAGCAAGATTCCATAAATTGCAATTTCTTTTTAAGACAACTTAAGCTTGAAATTTGAGACATTTTCGAGAATCAAAATCACGTAATGAATTTTTATTAAAATTGGAATAGGAATTCTAGACACAAGGTTTAAGTAACATCATATCTGAATTTTAATCTTCGTAAAGGGACACAAAAGTGGTGCCAAACTGTTCTCTTCAGGGAATTAATTTTACCTGTCTTGGGACGGGTATTCTTATAGTGACACACGCACACATTATATATATATATAAATAAATATTGTTAAAAATTACAGAATTCTTCTGCTTAATTATACCGTTTTTATTTTTTCAATTTTTCTAATTATCTTTTTTGTTAAATGAGCAAAAAAGCTGGAGAAAAGAAGAGCATTTTTTTTAAATAGCCGAGAAACGCGCATGTGAAGTCAGTTAGACGCCAAAAGAACGGTTTTGCATTTTCAGAAATATGAGATAAGTAAGTTATCACTTAATTAGATAAAGGGGAGTTAGAGTTGTAGGTGCCAAAAATAGAGGAGTCAGAGTCAGAGATTTTGTGTTCAAACTCCACAGCTTTGATTATGAACCAGGTATGATGTATAGATAGTATCATACACTCTACAATAATGACCAATGTGTATTTATACCTATATATATATATATATATCAATTATATTGAAAAAAATATATAACAAAAGTGCAACAAGCCATGTAAAAAGACAGAAAATATTGCATCTATATACCATCTGAATATTTGTCGAAGACGACCACAATATGGTAGGCATTATCACTTCTTGCAGGCTGTTCAAGGGGTAAAAATATTCTGTTGAGATGAAAGGGACTATAATACATTTCTAATATGCAGTCCTCAATCTCCTCTGATAGTTTTCATATGACATGCATACATACATACATCCCACTCTGCTGTAAAGACTAACAAGCATATGTATAGGGCTCGGAGACGAAAGTGAGGATGATACCTCTTTTGTGGGAAACTGCGACTAGTTGTTGTAGTAAAAACTTCCTCTAAATGTAGATTTAAATTCCCGTTGATGATGCTGTATGTCAGAATTAGGTCCCCTCACATAATTCGCTGCTCAAGTAAGGATCGATTTAGTATTTGAAGCCATTCTTTGTAAGTAAGCGTGGAGAATAGTCACCAGCCTGGTTGCTAATCGTTGAACGCGTTCCAGGCGTACGATATCTTTTTGTAGATAGGATTTGTTGCTTGGATGGCATGCTCAAGAACGGATCATTCCAGGGTTTAAGTATAGGGGACGGAAAGCGTCTACTGTTAGGCTTAAAAAAGATCCCCAGATCAGGTAGAGAACCCGCCTGGCTTTGCTTGTCATCTCGATACAGTGACGTCAGAATATTATCAGATATCAGAAAAAAATCCATCACCCTATTTCCATGAGACCTTTTCTTTTTTTCCTTTCTTCTTTCTATACCGATTGATACGTTGTTTTTATTTCTTTTTAAAACTTTCCAGATTGAGACGTTTTGTTCCTTTTTTTTTTTTTTTTTTTTTTTTTGTTACGCCATCAATTGAGATATTATTTTATATGAATATTAAGCAAACACTGGTGAAACAAGTTTTTTTGTTTGTAATTATTTTACGGAGGGTGTATAGTATATAACATAGTACTGACCAGAAGACGATATAAAAAATAAAAAACAACAAAAAGAAATGTTTTCCATCCTTATATAAAGACTCACATTACACATCCATCGTATCATTCTCATATTATTTCTCTCCATGCAACACATATCCTCAACAATCGCTGTCCAGATTTCACTTCCACACATCATCACACTGCATACACATAACCGATATACTCTTCCCGTAGTCGACAGTGGTAATACTCTGCTGATTAAATTTTTCCTTTCTTCTTTATTAAACTTTCCTGTTTGAGACGTGATTTTATATGAATACTGATGAAACATTTTTTTTCCCCGTAACTTTTTTTTACGGAGAGTGTATAGTACTTACTGGAAGACAATATAAAAAACCCAAAAAAACAACAACAAAAAGAAATGGTTTTCATCTTTATATTAAACAATTAAAAAGGCATGTATATTTTTTTGTGACAACATCTGGTATAATTTTTTTTTTTTTAACAAAAGGCGTCGAAAGCTTTTTATAGCTTAAGGGCCTTAAACAAGTCTAAAAACGTGTTAATGGAGTCAATGGGTACACTTAGTAAACATTAAACAGAAAAAGGGGTTTGCTTCAGTGTCGTCGAAGCTAACATAACATTTGGTGAAGGTGAATGAGTACGCTAAAGAAAATTTCTTTCTGCCTTTCCAGACAGAACAAAATTGTTTTTGTTTATTGGGGTTTGGTGCTTTTCGCTTTTTTTTCTGTTCAAATATGAACGCATCAAGTATATAAACATCTACATGGGTCATGCAATGTAAAATGTCCAGTCTTTTGAGCCGCCAAATCAATGGCATTTTTTGAACTTGTACACACTTTTGGAAAAATGGTCACTTTCATAACATGCAAATAAATATTTCAACAATACTGGCGAATTTGGATTATACGAACTGTCTCATCTTCAATGTTATTCTCGCAACGTTTACGCCGATGTAACCTTTGGTCTTCTTTAGGTGCGTCTTGTCGAACGTGGGAATCTGTACGGAATTTTAAACTGAACCATTTATTTATTTATTTATTGAGTTCTGACTTCGACATAAAGATTTCACAGTTCAACAATATGCACCTGAAGAAGATCGGAGGTTACATCGACCAAAACGTTGTGAAGATAACACCCAAGATGAGAACAGTAATTCGAATAATGCAAATTATCAATCCTCATCTCAAAAATTCTAAAACATAAAACTGGGGAACTCCATTTTTTTTAATGTGACACTTGCTTTTAACAAAGTGTTGAGTTCTAAATCCAAAAAATAATCACAGTTTCTCTACATCACATCAGCTTTTTATCTACACGTTATTCACGCTTTCAAAAAAGAAAACTATATCTAACAAAATTATGCTTATCCGCCACTTTATAATAAAGCCCAATGTGTATTTATATGTATATAAATAATGTACATTGTTGATTTGATCTGATCATTATTAATAAATAAGTGTATATATGTGTATGGATATTTGCTATATATTTGTGTTTGTTATTTTTTATATATATTTAGATGTGTGTTCTTGTGTATCTATTAATTTGTGTGTATTTTATATGGAGATCAGATATTTATGCCTGGAGATATATGTAGATAGATTAAAACTTTGAAGTGTTAAATGGAAAAGAAAGGAGCCCAAGCTAAGTGGGTAATAAAAAATAGAAACAGGAAAGAAATAGGAGGAACAATGGGTAATAAAAAATGATAAAAAAGAATAGAAACTAATTGAAAGAGTTAACAAGTAAAGAATGTAACCCGATACTAAATTATAAAAAATATCTCATCCCCCAAAAAGATTTATTTCAAGGAAAAGTTTTCCAAATTCATCTTACTTTTCTGTCTTCTTTGGTCTGAAGAGATTGACTCTTTGTAAAGAGTACAACCGAAACATGTATGCACATATGTAACCAATAATGTTTGTATAAAGAAAGATTTATACTTAAGTTCAGCTCTACTTGTTATTGAGCACTTTTATAAACACTTGAGTTTCAACGGATTTACATCTACAGAAACTAATACAATACGTGTACCCTATATATATATATATATATATATATATATATATATATATATATATATATATATAAAGCAAACATTGTTAAAAAATAACAGAATTCTACTGCTGAATTATCCTTTTTTTTTAAATTTTTCTAATGACATTTTCTGTGTTAAAATAAAAAAATCTGACTTCATGTGCACGTTCTTGGCTGCCTTTTGAGATTTTCTTCTTTTCTCCAGCTTTTTTGTTCATTTGCTTTTGTCACCTGAAGATGATTCGATGAAGAATCGAAAACGTTTGTGATACAGATGAAATTAATTTGTTTTTGATTTTAACACAAAAAAGATGAGAAAAATTGAAAAAATAAAATAAAAAATATAATTAAGCAGTAGAATTCTGTTATTATTAACAATGTTTGATTAAATGAAAGAATTCTGCCTAAATACACACAATATATAGATATATATAGCTATTTGTAATTGTTTTTTATTGGCGATAATGACAGCTGAATATCGGCTATCTTACAGTGATGCATTTCCTAAATGCCTGAGAGAAAGTTATTTCCCTTACATTATGTAGTCTTCTACATATTTTAGGGATATATACATATATAAGTAATAAAATGCACTTAGATTTAACACTTTACTGCAATTTCACAGTATTATCCAATCGTCAGAAGGGTAGCATCATGTGTTATGGTATCAACCGAAGCAGACAAGAATTATCTACTCATGTATGTTTTTTTTTTTACTTTTATATTTATTTATTAACATTAATACCGTTTCTTTTTTCTTATTAATCAGAGTGTAAATAATATTCGTTTGTGTCTGCATTTAAGTAGAAATACTTGTTTTATTTATTTCATTTGGTTTTTCAAGTTTATGTTTTGATATTTTCCCTCTAAAATGAGATGAGTTTTATTTGAATGACAATTCGTTACGGAGTTCAACAAGCATTTATACATTTATCAATTATACATAAAAGTTATTTGATATTTTTATGCTAAATACGCATACATTTAGTAGTGTTAAAGTTTAAAGGTTTTTATGGATCATCGCTTATCAAGGCCAAGAGGCCACTCAAGGATAAGGGTTAAAAGGATACATGGTTGGAAACAGTGCATGGAATGGCAGAGGATTATTTAAGAGGACTTGATTTTCAAAGAGGACGGCTTAACAAGTATTTGTTTACATTAGACTTGGAGATAACCATGTTGTAGTCGGTTGGGAAGCAGACTCATGGTATCTTGTTTCCCAGATGGGATGTTCTAGGAAAGAAACTTTGTTCATGGAAGTTCCGTTTGGTTTTTGCTACAGAGAGAGAGAGAGAGAAAGGAAAGTTCTTTACTATGGTTGTAGCCGGACGAGTCCTTGCAGTGAATGTTTTACGGGGGGGGGGGGGGGGGAGAGTTCAGAGATTGGAGCTCAATTGAACACCTACCATGGAGATATCGTCATTCATTTCAAGACAAGATTAACTTTTGCTTACTTTAGCAACATTATTATTTTAGGATTTTAACTTTATTTTTTGCCCATCCCCACTAATAGATGTGCACAATAAAATCAATGAAAATAATTTTTTTTAGATTAGAATTAATCTTAGCAAAATTGCTTCTTAACAATTACTTACTTTTTCTTTTAATACTAACTAGCAGGGCTACCCGGCGTTGCCTGGGGCAAAAGCGTAACATATTTCTATTAAAACTTCTATATTTCTACCTCTCTCTTCCCAACTTCCTCTTTCGCCCAGCCCATTCCTCTCTAGCTGAACATCCACACAGACAATTCTCCTTTATATAATAAATTCCTCGAGGAATGAGTCATCATTTTTTTCCAAGTTAGTACATAATAACACTGAAAAAAAAAAAAAAAAAAATGCCCCTACCCCTGACAAACCCTGGCCCAATTGAACCCCCAGAAAATGAATATTTTTTTCTAAATGTTTAGATATTATTCAACCGGGGCAATGCTGGTCAAGAAAATATAAACTTTGTGGGTGTTTGTTTAGTATTTTTCAAGTTTTAGCTGGACATACAAACACACAGACTGCCCTAAATATAATAGATGGTTCACCACCTATCGAGGCCAAAAGCCACTCGAGGATGAGGCTTAATGAGATTTTAATTGGGTTGATGGAACAGTACTATGAAAGGATTCAGAACTATGATTAATTCACAGGATGACTCCACAGATATTTGCTGACATTGGACTTGAAAAACGACCATGTTGTAGTCTGTAGAGAAACATTCCTGCAGTATCGTGTTCCACAGGTGGGAAGTTCTTGGAAAGAAACTCTGTTCATGGAAGTTCTGTTTGATTTAAGGTACACAGAGGAAGGAAGTAGAGTTCTTTGCAGTGTTGGTAGAAGACGAGTTCTTGCTGCAAAGGTTTTACAGTAGTGGTGGTGGTGGGGGAGTAGAGCTTGAAGCTCAGCCGAACACCTACCACGGAAATATCAGTAGAGTAGAGAAAGACTAGCAAAGATTTTTTTTAGCCATGAATTATTTAAATTCCTAAAATTTTTTTTTCATGTTTTTAATTCTTTATAATCTTTGAATTTCAGTGTGCCATTCATAATCCTGTGATGTGCCATTGTTGGTACATGCACTATAGATTTACCATCCTTGCTGTAGAGAAACAAACATGATGTGATATAAGAAAACTGTGATAGTTTTAAAATCAGACAATTTTTTGTTTAAATCAAGTGAAACATCGAACTCAATAAAAATTATGTTAAAAATTGCGCTCCAGTATAAATTAAAAAAAAAAAAGCAGCAATCTTCATAGAAATATCCTTGAATTCTTTTAGCGCCAAAATAATTACCGATAGTTTTGCAACCAGCATCATATATTTTCGACAAAACTGTTTTTTATATACCTGTTTCAAACAAGCAATTATAAAATGAACACCAGCCAAATTATGTGACACAAACGCCATTTCGATACTATTTAGTGAATGAAGAGTCCTACGTTAATTTAATCCACGGTATGTTGACAGTTGATGGTTGTAGGCAATTCTGCAGGCACATAGCAGGGATGTAAGTAGCCAATGGCAAAACAAGCTGAAAGCGAGATGCATTTCCCATGGGTGTGGAGAGGGCATCCATTTGCCACAATTTATTATTTTAGACATTTTCCTAAACAGCTCAAATTAGTTTCAACAAAAATAAATTAAAATTAAGAGAAAGACACTAAGTGCACAGGGAAGGAGACAGGAAGTCATTCTTTGATGAAACAAAAGTCATCTAACTCCCCTACTCCATCCATGAATCGTTTGAAGTCTTAGCCTTCATAGCAAAATTAACATTTTCAGTTTTCGGAGAGAACTGTCATAAAAGGGAAAGGGAAAGCAAGGCAAGATGAGGAAGAGAGAAAAACAGGAAAAGAGAAAGATAAAACGAGAGATGGAGAAAGAGAAATAAATAAATAAAATCCAGTCAAATAGCGACGTAAAAAACTAAGGAAATAAGGCTCTAGTGATTTGGCAGAAATCAGACTTTTCTTATTTAAAAAAACAAAAAGTGGATTTTGAATAAAGAGTGGAGAACTAGCGTCCGTGTGAGGCTTAAGCAGAAATCAACATTTTCAGTTTTCAGAGAGAACTGTCAGGAGAGGGAAAAGGAAGGCAAGACAAGATGAAAAAATAGGAAAAGAGAAAGATAAAAGGAAAAAAGGAATAAAAAGAAATAAAATCCAGTCAAATAGCGACAAAAAAAAATAAGGAGGTAAGGCTCTAGTGATTTGGTAGAAATCAGCTTTTTCTTATTTAAAAAAAAAAAAAGCGGATTTCAACCATTAAGCGAAGAACTAACATCCATGGGAAGCTTTAGCGACTTAAATAGAAATCCACCTTTCCTGAATTAAAAAAAAAAAAAACGGAATTCCGCTAAACAGTGGCGAACTCACATTCCTGATGCATATAGACTTTTAGTTTGATTCGTCTGTTCAATGGCATATCAACTCTTTTTTTCGGGTTATTCAACATTATTTGTGTGAAATGTTGACATAGAGGTCAAAATAGCTAAGGTCATTCTTGTTATAAAGACGTTCTCTAAACAATTATTCAAAAACAGAATCTCTCTCGGCTGGTGAACATTTAGCGGTGCTGGTAAGTCTGCGATGCTGGTAAGTCTGCAGTTTGAAAGCTGGTCGGTGCATGGGAGGAGGAGGAGGAGGATGCAAAGCAAGGGAGACATCTCTTCATTCGGACTTAGATATTTCAACAGTGCTCAGTGTAGATAGAAGAGCATCCAGCTTGCTGGCCAATCGGTTTTCCATCCGTTGGAGACGTTCATCGACAGTATCAAGAATGCGAGCTTCGGCTTTCAAAATACGTTCTTCCACTAAGTTGTCAACAGATTCTGTTGAAACTACTGGGTTCAGATTTGTACCACCGGGTCTGCAGGAGAGAAAGAATAAAATGAAAATGGTAAATCAACATTTATTCAAATATTTGTGTCAATTAAGGTTGAAGACATGCATTGCATGGAGAGAAATGATATTAGAATGATATGATGGACGTGTAATGTGAGTCTTAAAAAACAGGCTTAGATCTGATGACCTCAGAGGAAGATTAAATCTGGACAGTATAGGGAGTTGTGTGAGAACAGAAGACTTAGTTGGTTTGGTCACATTCAAAGAATGGATAAGAGTTCTTGGGTACATAGATGTGGAACAGTTGAGATAACAGAGTCAGTTGTTTTTTAATTGCATATCGATCCTGTAAGTTCATTTAATGCCACAAAAGGTTATTTATCGTAGATATTTATGTGTAAGTTATTTGCAGTAGAATTGGGTTGTATAGTTTTTTTTTTATTAAAAGTATAGTGGTAGGAATATTTGGGAGATGGGTAAAGAGATTTTTATGTTTTTCAAATTTTCTTGCAAAATCCTGTAGCTTTCAGGAAATTGAATATATTGTCTACATGAACTGTGTTAAACAGATCCTTCAATTTGTTTTGTAAAGTCCTGTAGCTTTCAGGAAATTGAATATATTGTCTATATGAACTGTGTTAAACAGATCCTTCAATTTATTTTGTAAAGTCCTGTAGCTTTCAGGAAATTGAATATATTGTCTACATGAACTGTGTTAAACAGATCCTTCAATTTGTTTTGTAAAGTCCTGTAGCTTTCAGGAAATTAAATATATTGTCTATATGAACTGTGTTAAACAGATCCTTCAATTTATTTTGTAAAGTCCTGTAGCTTTCAGGAAATTGAATATATTGTCTACATGAACTGTGTTAAACAGATCCTTCAATTTATTTTGTAAAGTCCTGTAGCTTTCAGGAAATTGAATATATTGTCTACATGAACTGTGTTAAACAGATCCTTCAATTTATTTTGTAAAGTCCTGTAGCTTTCAGGAAATTGAATATATTGTCTACATGAACTGTGTTAAACAGATCCTTCAATTTATTTTGTAAAGTCCTGTAGCTTTCAGGAAATTGAATATATTGTCTACATGAACTGTGTTAAACAGATCCTTCAATTTATTTTGTAAAGTCCTGTAGCTTTCAGGAAATTGAATATATTGTCTATATGAACTGTGTTAAACAGATCCTTCAATTTATTTTGTAAAGTCCTGTAGCTTTCAGGAAATTGAATATATTGTCTATATGAACTGTGTTAAACATATCCTTCAAATTTTCTTGTAAAGTCCTGTAGCTTTCAGGAAATTGAATATATTGTCTATATGAACTGTGTTAAACAGATCCTTCAAATTTTCTTGTAAAGTCCTGTAGCTTTCAGGAAATTGAATATATTGTCTATATGAACTGTGTTAAACAGATCCTTCAAATTTTCTTGTAAAGTCCTGTAGCTTTCAGGAAATTGAATATATTGTCTATATGAACTGTGTTAAACATATCCTTCAAATTTTCTTGTAAAGTCCTGTAGCTTTCAGGAAATTGAATATATTGTCTATATGAACTGTGTTAAACATATCCTTCAAATTTTCTTGTAAAGTCCTGTAGCTTTCAGGAAATTGAATATATTGTCTATATGAACTGTGTTAAACATATCCTTCAAATTTTCTTGTAAAGTCCTGTAGCTTTCAGGAAATTGAATATATTGTCTATATGAACTGTGTCAAACATATCCTTCAAATTTTCTTGTAAAGTCCTGTAGCTTTCAGGAAATTGATGGTAGTTTGGTAGTTTTGTTTTACGGCATATCAACCCTTTTTGGGTTATTTAATGCCGAATCTGGTCATTATAGTAAAAGTTTTTATGCTTCAAGTTCTTTATATCTTCAAATGTTTAATCAGGGTTTTTGGTTAGGTAGTTTTGTTTTATGGCATATCAACCCTTTTTGGGTTATTTAATGCCGAATCTGGTCATTATAGTAAAAGTTTTTATGCTTCAAGTTCTTTATATCTTCAAATGTTTAATCATCGTTTTTGGTTTGGTAGTTTTGTTTTACGGCATATCAACCCTTTTTGGGTTATTTAATGCCGAATCTGGTCATTATAGTAAAAGATTTATGCTTCAAGTTCTAAAAATAAAATAAAAAAGGGGAGGGAGAAAGGGAGAGGGGCTGTTGTTTTTGTTTTTGGTTTTGTAGAACATAATTAAGTTTTACAAAAAAAAAAAAAAAAAAAAAAAAAAAAACGTCAATGTAGGTGAATTTCGTCTCAGGGAGCCACAGGGCAGCCTGATCTGGTATCACCAGTCAGGAAATTGAATATATTGTCTATATGAACTGTGTTAAACATATCCTTCAAATTTTCTTGTAAAGTCCTGTAGCTTTCAGGAAATTGAATATATTGTCTATATGAACTGTGTTAAACATATCCTTCAAATTTTCTTGTAAAGTCCTGTAGCTTTCAGGAAATTGAATATATTGTCTATATGAACTGTGTTAAAAAGATCCTTCAAATTGTCTATTTGATAGTATTTTTGTTTGGTTTGTTGGAGAACTTTACAGGCAATGAGTATGTGTTCACCAGTGAAGGGTGACTGGTATAAGTTAACAGGGAAAAGCCAAGAAAAACCTGGGAAGAAGTTATAAGGATAGATTTGAGAGAAAGAGAGATAAACAAGTTGCACATGCGTGGCCCCCTTCTGTATGTGACTCGATGTGGCGAGTATAAAATGCAACAATAAATTTGGGAAATTTGGAGCATTTTTGACCCTCCTTTGACCCCCTGGGGGCGCAAACCAGAACTTTTCTGAAGTCAAGGATGCTCATTTTATATCCAGAATAATTGCCTTTACATTTTGGCCAAGTTTCAGAAAAATTGAATGGATGGATCAAACGTTATGGGAGAAAAGGGTCATATTTTGTCATTTTGGGGGCTTTTGACCCCCTGGGGGCGTGAACCAGATTTTTTTTTTAAAATTGGAGAATGTCACTTTCTAACCTGACCAAAGTTATGACTTCATGCAAAATTTCAGAGAAATTCAATGGATGGTTGCGGAGAAAAATCCGGACGGATGGACGGACAGACATGCCTCAAAACATAAGTCCCCTGATTTTATAAATCGGGGGACCAATAAAGATCTGGCCAGAGATAGGTTGGTTCAGAAGTTAGTTTTTGAAAGCCGTCCACAACATGCCAGCATGTGAAACGGATGTTAAACCGAATAAAAGAGATATAGGCCCCTCCCTAAAAAAAATATCACCCATGGAATCGTTAACAAAATTCATAATCTTTTCTGCAATCCAACCATATCTGATACAAATAAACTTCAATCTATACCTGACTTGTCCACCAAGTTTCAGTCATAAACGTTCAACAGTCTTTGTTTTATCGCAGTTCAATGATATGCGGGTGACACTTTCGACTGATTATTACTTAGCACTTATATCCGTTACGCCAGGTGGACGATACTAATAATACAATTACGAATCACGTAAGACTTCTACCCAATCATGGCTGACGGAACGAGAGCAAGCTACCCCCGTGGATTAAATAAAGGGTCTCGTTCAAAATTCCGTATAGATTCCCAGGTTCAACAAGATGCACCTGAAAATGGTCGGAGATTACATCGGCCAAAATGTTACGATGAAAACAGTAGTCCAAAATAATACAAATATCAATCCTCATCTAAAAAATTCCGAAACACTGTATGTCCTTATTTACTTGCCTCCCCACGAGGGCAAAGTTAAACACAGGGTCGGTTTTTAATGTGCGGAAAATCAAGCTCCCTAAAAAGAGACACTCTGAATTGGGACAAAAATTAAAATTGCCTTAGTCTAGAAAGATTTCTCCTTCATTGACCGAGGACAGAAAATATGAAGTGTAGTATCAGAACAGATACTACACTTTACTCATAGCCAGAAGGCATGTCATCTCAATCACATTCCTCTGATGAATGTGAGCTGAAAGATCATCTCAGGAAACAATTTTACTAAAAAGTGAAATAGCTTTTATTAGTTATTTAAAAATAATTTACCCATTAAAATGTACTAAAAAAAAAGTACCCATTAAAATGTATTGTAAAAATTGTGCCCATTAAAATGTATTTGACCATTGTACCCATTAAAATGTAGGTGGGGGGGAAGTACCCATTAAAATGTAGTTAAAAAGTGTACCCATCAAAATGTATTTAAAAAAATTGTACCCATCAAAATGTATTCAAATATTTACGGCAAAGATACACAAAAGAAGAGAGATACATCATTCTAAACACACCCTTCTAAAGGGTGTCAGTTGAAAGAAGTTTTAAGGAGAGAATTTTACTAAAAAATAAACTGCTTCAATTAGTAACTAGCAGGGAGACCCGGCTTCATCCGGGAGCGAATAAGGAACACTATGTCTGTTTGTAGCGAGCTCATAACACCATATTTTTCTTTTACTCTCTATGATCGCACAAAAAGTGCAGCAGAGTGCATGATACGCTAACACCAGATCCAGACTTCAGATGTAAGAGATGTCTAGGACTAGCACCCCCAATTGAAGGCCACCCTTACACAGAAGTTGAAATAGGACAGGACATCCCGGAGGTTGTAGACTCCTTTTGCTACCTAGGAGATATGCTGGAGGTGGCTGCGAACTAAGTTCGACCATTAGAGTCAAGACAGCTTGGAGAAAGTTCAAAGAACTTCTCCCAATCCAAACATCCTGAGCCATCCCAATTTTTACCAGAGGTAAGTTTATGATAGTTGCATAAGAAGTGATATGATGTTGTATGGCAGTGAGCGTTGGGCCCTCACTTGCCCAACTCCAGAGAAATGATAGATCAATGATTAGGTGGATATCCAACGTAAAGCCAGACCAGATCCAGAGAATTAGGTCACCCACTCTACTTGAGAAATTGGCCATTCCAAAACTTGATGTCCTAAAAGGGCAAACTGTCTTCACTGGTTTGGACATGTTGAAAGAAGCAAGGGGTATATCAGCACATGCAGAGACCTAAGACTAGACAGTAAAAAGAAAGCCGGGTACCCTAAGAAGATACGGAAAGAAATCATCAGGCAAGACCGTAAACAGTGACAAATTGACACAGTCAATCTCCACAATCGTGATCACTGGAGACTTAGCATAAAGACAGGCAGACAGGGGTGAACCTCTTATCGAAGGGAAAATAGACGATAAACCTGAATAGTGAGTGCATGTAATTTTGTTTTCATAAACTCAATTTTTAGAGTGGGGCCCGAAGAATATATTCAGTATTGATTGGGTGGGGAGGGTATGTGTCGTATAACTATGTCAGCACCTTGAACGACTGTCGACTCCAAACGCATGTGTCGTGGTTTTTCTTCTTCATCTTTTTGGCCATGTCGACATTCTAGTGTAGTAGATGACAGAGAGCAACAGACACAGGCATAAATAGGATATACAAGACTTGTTGAACAGGGGTGTGTGTGTGTCATTGGGGTCCCGTCATTAGCGTCTACATCTGAGCTAAGCCTCCCATCTCTCAATTACGGATCTTAGCTAAGACTAATTTCATCATTCAACCCTTCTCGTCTTCCGACCCGCCTGAGTCGAGCTCTGTAGCCGATCTGTCTGTCGAGACCATTCACTGGCTATCACTCTCGCCCATCTGCCACAACAGCCAATGTCTCCCAAATATATTTACTTTTAACCGGAAATCGGATATGTCCGATTGTCTCTCAGCTTATTACTGGAAACTGCCCACATTAGCTTTTTTCTCAGCTCATCTTCCCCATCGCTATCCAGTCACCCAGAAAATTAATCAGCTGTTTTTTTTTTATTATCATCGACTTTCCTAGCTAATTTTTCCCGGTGGTCCTAGAGGGCCCCCTCCCCACCTCAATTTTTCAACTTACTGCATGTGCAGAATTTCATGTAAAATGATCCTCTATTTCCGGGCCATTCTAGCTTTTCGGACAGTGACCCCCCCCCCCAAAATTTTTTGCTACGGGAGATAAATTCTGTGGGTTTTTTTTTATTGGGGGAGGGATGCTGAAAAGTTATTCAAACAAATAATTATTATTTATGCTACCACTTACCCTAGATCCAAGTGGTAAGCCCTCTAAAAAAAAAAAAAATTCCTCTACCCTACTACTAACCTTAAGTTCGAGTGCCCCCCCCCCCCAAAAAAAAATAAAAGAACTTCCTCAATCCTATTACTAACCCCAAGTCCATGTCACACACCCAAAAACAAAAAACCTTGTAAAACCACATGTAATTGTCTACCCCCCCACCCCCCCAAAAAAATATGCAGAGTCTATCTCCCATAGCAAAAGGAAAAAAAATGGTTAACTGCTCTAAAACGCTAGAATGAACCAGAAATGGGGAGGATCATGTTATGTTAAATTCATATGTGAAATAGTTTTTCAGGGAGTTTACACATAATCGCCTAAAAATAGTAGAATCTAATACTGATATATTTGAACTTTATTTCATTAGAGAACGACTCCAAATTCTCTCTCTTTCTCTCTCTCTCGCTTTATCTTTCTTTCTCTTTTACTGTTTTTTTCTCTCTTCCTCTATCCATCTCGTCTTGCTTCCCTTTCCCCTGTCTCTTGAAATGTTAATTTTGCCATACATCAAACAATTCATGATGAGAGGTAGAAGACTCATCAAAGAATTACTCCCGAATTGCATAAACTCAGTTATGTTTCTAAACTTGATGTTTGTGTTCCTCCAACCCAATAATTACAATATTCTTCATCTTGCTACTTTTTATTACAATGTACTGGCCATTTTGCTCTCCTTTACGTGTCATGTGTCAAACTTGAGAAACGTCATGAAATTTTGAACCTAACTGAGAGTACATTGTTCTCATTGCATTTTCAAGTCCTTATGATGTTCGATCCGTTAACTTCTTAAATCATCTTGCTGCCTTTAGTCAGGATTGAACTCAGAACCTCAAGATAATCTGCACACTTTAACCAACGTCTTAGTTATCGCATTAGTTAAAGTATGCAAGTTTGTTTGTCTCTTCATCTTGCATTACGTAGGTTTTGAGCTACCTCCACGAATGCCCAGTTTGTTCTGTCATAAGGGATCAGAGTTCAAATGTGATATGCATGGGAATGAATTGGCCCGATAGCAGGATGGGCCACCTGATTACATAAAATGCTGAGTTTTTGAATAGGAGTTTTTTTTTTGTAAAGTGAGTTAAAGAACAGATGTAAAAGAAAAAAATGTAAGGTCTTAAAATAGTTAAGGCTCTCTTTCTCTCTCTCTATGCCTGAGGCATGTATCTTTAAAATTATAAAGAACTAGATATATTTTGGGTACAGAAGTCATTGTGATTAATCATTGGCAAGAACCAATGATCTGGCGGCCACAGACACCCACATGAAGAATCATCACTAGACAGAGTCCTGACTAGCAAAGCAACACAACAGGGAAGAAACAACGATCGGTCAAAAAAATATTTTTAGCCATCAAATAATCATTAAAGAAAACGACATCCATATTTACGGATGCCTGTCTTAGCGCCACTTATTTACAATATAAATTTATCTGGTCAGGTTTTCAAAGTCGGGCCAAAATAGCAATGCATCTGGTATATCGATACTTGATTTAGACTAGCCTATTTTTCCATTCCCCCATATTTTTGGCACAGATATACAGGGTGTCCATAAAGTCCACGTGCATTTTAAAAATATTATAATTTTATTTGTATTGACGATAGAAATAATCTGCAAAAAATGTTATAAAGTTTCATGTACCTAGTTTTAAGTATAGTTATTGAATAATTCTTTACCACAAAATTTGCAACAATTTTTTAGATAAGTAAAAACAATATTTTCTTTTTTTCAGATTCAATTTTATCCATGGCTTCAACTGATAAAAAAGTATACTGTGTCCTTTGCTTGGCTGAACTGATTTTTTCATGGAGACATGTGAAAACTATTGTGTACACAACCAAACCTAATTTATTAGAAGATTTGAAAGCTAAAATAACTAATGTGATTTCAGGTATTACTGTAAATCAGTAGGCAAGTGTTTTCCGTCAACTTCAAAATCGTATTAACCTTTGTATTGTTAATGATGGAGAACATGTGGAAACTTAAATAAAATTTCAACAAAACTTTAAAACATAGATTTACTTATTTTTTTATCCTTTTTACAGATTATTTCTATCGCAAATACAAAAAGAGTTATGATTTTTTTAAGTGCACCCGGACTTTATCGACACCTTGTATTTTATGTCGCTTAAGTTTTTTTTTCTGAAAATACCTATTCTGGCTAAATAAACTGTTAGACTGGAGATATTTTCCTTTATTCACTGAAACAAATTAAAGGGAAGTTATCATGAGCAATTATACAGAGTTCTCTCCCTATATATATACAGTATTATTTTTCTTTTACTCTTAATTGATTAGCGTCAACTTTTTTTAAGATTCATATTTCACAAAATAATTTGGTTACGAAATTAAAGTCACCAAAAATAATTGCTGTTTCTTCATAAACAAGTCAATAATTTTTTTAAATTTTTATTGTACTCCCAAACAATGCCGGATAGCTGCAGCCAGTATTTTATATCCTATGTCTGTATCTCCATTGTCACTTCAGGTTTTGTATTATTAAACTGGGATAGTGTTTAGGAGAGATGAAGAAAAATAATAGGTTAGTTTTTCAATCTCTATAAAGTTAAGTTTTATTTATCTTTAAATGTTAACAAAAAGTTTGTAGTTTAGTAAATTTTCTTTATATAAAAAATTGGCCAACATTGGGTGGAGTGGAATGAGGGTCGGCTGTCGTCCTTTTGGTCTACTCTTTAAACTAGTTTCAGTCACCAAAATACCACATTCACAAGTTAGGTATGTTTATATGTGCAGGATTCACTCCTAAACTAATTAACGGACCATTATGAATTTAGGAACACAGCTTTTAGGGGTAGAGGGTAAACATGTGAACTATACTTAGTTTAATTTAGTTAGAGAATTTCTAGAATCAACATCATATAATGAATTTTGATCAAAGTTAGAATAAGGATTCTAGAGATAAGGTTTAGTATCATTGTATATTGATTTTTCTCTCTGTAAGGGGACATAAAGGTGGTGAAAAGCTATTCTTTTAATGGAATTAATTTTACCTGCCATGGGACGGGTATTCTTCTAAGTCAATATATTTGCAAATAATTAGCACAGTAACAATGTAAAAGTGAGTTATTAAAGAGTTGAGGGGGTAATCATTCAAAAATAAATGGCCAAAATGTGTCCAGAGCCACCATGACCGGTTTGAACATTTGCATTCTGACCACAGCTTATGGCAGCTTGCTCCACAGCTTAGCGACGCGACGCGAACCGAAAAAGAAGCCGTCCAACAATTTAGTCAAAATCGTCTCTGCTACAAATTCTGTGAATTTCCACGGTACTGGTACAGTTTGTAACTAATACTAAAACTGACTTTTCGTCTGCATCTTGACGTAAACAGACGAAAGCTGACGAAGAGCTTAGCCAATCAGATTGACAGCAGGCGACAACTTTCAAATGAGAATTAAGGAAATCGTAAAATTCATCTGCCTACAAAAATCTGAAAAATCTTGGAAAATGAAAAAAAATTTATCGGAAGACCTAACCCTAAAAAAAAAAAATGTAAAAAACCTTGTTTTTTTTCACCCTAACCTTAAACCTAGTCGGTCTGGTGTAAAAGCTGTATCAGTACAAAAAAAATTTTTTTTTATTGAAATCAAAATAATAATAATTAAACAAATTATAACTTTCTCGTGAAAAAAGGCTTTCTCGTAGAAAAAATAAAATTATAACAGTTGTTTCATTATATTTTCTTCGGCAAAGAAAAAAAACATTTTTTTCATAAAATTTTACATACTGTGATTGTTTTTTTTTTTTCTTGCTTTAAATGTTGTTTCATTATTGTTTCCCCGATTGATAGCGTTGTCTCATTCTGATTTTGACGTCAGTTCGTTTTCATTCGAAATCTTCCGGTTGTTTACGTAAACAGCCGAAAGATGCAGACAAAAAAAATCAATTTTAGCATGGGTCACAAACTGTACCAGTACCGTTTCCACAAAACCATCTCTGCCGAACCACTGTAAAGAAGAGGTCACGCAACACATTGTAGTTGGCACGCATGATGTCAAAGGGAAGGCTGAGGTCACCATGCAGCAGCCTACGCTCCAATGAGTACAGGTTGAGTGCTTGCAGTCATTGTTTGTAGGATTTTGTATGGAGTCTGTATACTATCCTTGTCGCCAGTCTTTGAACTCACTTCAGGTGTTGGATACCCTGAACGAGATAGGAAGATGAAACCCGGATGCCATCAATAACTGTAAATGTCTTGATTTTTATAAATAATTCTTGCTTGGATTTCATTGAAGTTAGAAGAGATGGAGAAATATTCAAGGTGTAACTAAAAACGGAATTTATATGGTTTACTTACCCGGGTCGTAAATTCGTCACTTGACCACAAATTCCTTGCAGGGCAGAATACATTTCATTATTATTTCCGCAAGTGTTCTTGTTTTCGACTGTAGAGAGCATATCTGCGATATTGCCTCCTGAAGACATCGATCTTTGTGCCGCCATTAAGAGACAGCTCATGTCCGCAATAGGCGTCTGGTTGTTCTGCAACAAGAAAGCGGGTGCTTATTAATATTAGTGTACACTAAAAATTATGGAAAATTATCGAGTAGAATTTTAATAAAAACAAAAATTAATTTACTACTCAGAGTCAACAAACTCTGAACGACAAGACCACATATTAGAAGGTAGATAATCTTCTACGATGCGCATGTCGTTTGGAGTCTGTGGACTATGAATAGTAAACAAATTTTATTTTTTATTAAAATTCTACTCGATAATTTTCCATAATTTTTAGTGTACACTAATATTTTTCACTGATAAGTAAGTATATGCATAAGTTTTCCTCTTATTTTAAACTGCCATATTTCACTTGAATCGCAATAAAAATAAGCACCAGAATCAGAATTCTATATAAGTTAAATGATTGAAGAGAAGCACTACAAAAAAAGATAATGAAACCATTTGAGACGATTTCAAGTGATATTTCGATTTGGCAAGTTCACCCGCATGTATAACAAAATTTTGTTTGGACATATATCCTTGAATTATTCATGGAGGCTTGGTCAGTCAGTCCATCGAGTTTTATTTTTAATTTAATAAATACTGGATGAATTTATGTCATTTTTGGTGTACAGTCTTCTATTAAGCTACCACGTAAGTACATAACAAAGTTTATACATTTCTTTACTTTAGCTATTTTCTTTTTTAAAAGAGGCCTAACATTGTGAAACAGCAGAAGCACCAAAAAATCTCATCAACTGTCTTCATAATACATTTTTAAATTGTAAAGAGACTTTATGGCCATGTATATTAAAAATAATGGCATTGCCACTGATTTCTTAATGGCCGTACAAAATTTGCAGCCAATTTTGAAGTCTTTATATTGGAGAATAGAAAATATTTTCTGGTTAGAATTAAAGTTTATGGGCAACAGTCTAATATTATGGTTCATTTGTGCTTCCAAACTATAGATAAATCGTATTGTTCGAGAAAATAATCGGAATTTTAATAAAAAAAAGCACATTCTAAAATATTTCCAATGTTTTAATTCGTGAATCAATATGTTAAATTATTATACACCCACGTCGTCGTCGTCGAACCCCGGGTTCTATTCGTTTGCTGATAAACCAACATTGACGCCGATGTTTATAAAAAAGGTTTGTTACAAGGAGAAGAACAGTCCCAGAAAACAGCAGAGAGATAGGTTACTTTCGTACGCATGAGAGAGAAAGAAAGACAGATTAGCTTGTCTAGCTACACCTAATTACGTTATGCACCACCCACCCGATTGGGGACGGCACCTTGGACACGTCTTTCCTGCTTGAAGTCTTGCCAGCCAAGAGCCAAAAAATCTCCATCCGGAAATCATGTGATTTCAGTAACTTCCGTTCTGGGGTAACCTCTGACCCTTCAGGTATCACTCAAACTTTCCATTCAACCAACGGTTCTCGTTATGTCACAAATAGATTGACTTGACATGATGTTGATTAGAATTGAATCATTTTGCCAATGTTCTCACTTCTATGAAAAGACTTTTCGTCTTTGCTGTCATAGAATCTGAGAAAAAGCAGCGATATAATATTCATTTCATCCACGGGTTAAAGTTATTCTTTTTAATTTTATTATTTTAACACGAGTTACCTCCCTTCCCTTTTACTCAAATAATCGAGGTAAAAACACAAAGATTTAATAGCTTATTCTAGCAAGAAAAGACATTGGAAATATTAAAATTGCCGTCTAATAATGTTTCATTGTTCGATTGATTAATAGGGAGGCAAATAATAATTAATTAATAAAATGTCCTTTTTCAAAACCAATATGCAAATATCAGGAACTTTCCCGCTTATTATTTAAACCTGATATTTCATTGAGTTTATATTTGCTTTAAAAACGTCTCCTTTTTTAAAGTTATGTTATAATAAAAAAAATACACAAAATTGGAAAAATTATTCTGTATATTGAGTAGAAGAACTAAAGTTAATAATTCTTGATTTATGGTTATTATTAAAAATATTTTTTGATTCTTTACAGTTATTATTTTAAATATTTTTTGATTGTTAACGGTTATTATTTGAAATATGTTTTTTAAGATTATTATTTGAAATATTTTAATTTTTTACGGTTATTATTCAAAATATCTTTTGATTTTTTACGGTTATGATTCAAAATATCTTTCGATTTTTTACGGTTATGATTCAAAATATCTTTTGATTGTTTAGGGTTATTATTAAAAATATTTTTTGAATTTTTATGGTTATTATTTGAAATATGTTTTGAATTTTTATGGTTATTTAAAATATGTTTTGAATTTTTACAGTTATTTGAAATACGTTTTGAATTTTTACAGTTATTTGAAATACGTTTTGAATTTTTATGGTTATTATTTAAAATATGTTTTGAATTTTTACGGTTATTATTTGAAATACGTTTTGAATTTTTACGGTTATTTGAAATACGTTTTGAATTTTTATGGTTATTATTTGAAATACGTTTTGAATTTTTATGGTTATTATTTGAAATACGTTTTGAATTTTTATGGTTATTATTTGAAATACGTTTTAAATTTTTATGGTTATTATTTGAAATATGTTTTGAATTTTTATGGTTATTATTTGAAATACGTTTTTGAATTTTTATGGTTATTATTTGAAATACGTTTTAAATTTTTATGGTTATTATTTGAAATATGTTTTGAATTTTTATGGTTATTATTTGAAATACGTTTTGCATTTTTATAGTTATTATTTTAAATATTTTTTTTATTGTTTACGGTTATCATTTTAAATATTTTTTTTTATTGTTTACGGTTATTATTTAAACACATTTTAATTATTTTTGGTCATTATTTTTAAAACATTTTTTATTTCTGATTTTGATTTTAAAACATTTTAATTGTTTCCAGTTATAATTTAAAAACATTTTAATTGTTTCCTGTTATTATTTTAAAACATTTTAATTGTTTCCAGTTATTATTTTAAAACATTTTAATTGTTTCCAGTTATTTTAAAACATTTTAATTGCTACAATTCTAAATATATAAGTTAACTAAACTCCATAACAGTTATAGAAATTAAAATTTTCAAAGAAAGTTAAAAATTGCAGTTTCATGTCATACCCAAGATTGATTCTGTTTCAACCTGAGATAAAAAATTTACGGGTACTACCACTCTGGGGTCAGCATGGACTCGGGAGTAATAATGGTAATGAAAAGCTGAATAATAGTAGTAGTAGTAGTAGTAGTAACATTTTGGCTAATGCTTTAGCACTTCTGATGATTTTTTTAATTTTGAATTCTTCAGAGAATTTCTTCTTGAAAATTAAAATACTTCCGATTTTTGTGAAATTTTAACAATAGCTATTATGAATTACTAAATATTCCTTCAATAGCAGTTTTTTTGGAGTATTTTAAAAGGATTTTAGGGGGCATAATATCTGCACAACGTCTTATTTGGAAATTCAAATATACCAGATTTGCATTAAATGTAATTTATAGTCACTAGACACCAATTAAGATTCGCTGAATTTAAATTTCTTCTAAAGACCCCTTAAGCTTGAGCCTTTAATTAGACATTTTCTGGCATATTCTGAATTTTTCTTAAAAAAAAAAAAAAAAAAAAAAATTGTTTTAAATTGCAGTCGGCTGAGAATTATTTGAATTTCATTTTAAATAGAAAATGCAAAAATTTATGAACACATTTCAAGCAGCTACAGTACCTTTTGATACGTTTCGATATTATCCAAAATCGAACTTGCTCTTTCCGAAGTTTCAGGGTTCAAGTCTGCGAGTATAGATCGGAGCTTTGGAATATTCAATAACCCTTGATATCCGACGGGAACAGGTTGGCTTTCCACCCGTAACAGAATACTTTGTAATTTTATGTTCTTTTTTTGTCGTAAACACTGCAACGGTAAAAAGAAAAAGTAGAATATGAAAGATAAAACTTCAAAATTATCTATCTTTCGATACATTAAAAAATAATTGTTTTTTTATGGAAATCGCTCCAGACAAGGCATGAAGCCACTTGATGTAAGGAGTTAACAAGATAGAAAGATGATTATCACAAAGATAGGAGATGCCTATAGACCTTAGTCTTGAAAAGACCAAGGCTATAGGTAGGAGGAAAACAGTCAGCAGGAAGAGAGTTCCACAAGTCTGCAGTTCTTGGAAAGAAGCTACTGGAATAAGAAGCTGTATTACAATGAGGTATCAAAACCGAATTAATGAAAATCACTAGACTAACGAGTCAAACAAGCTGGAACAAAGAAAGCAGGGAATAGACCGGACAATTCTGAAGAACACATGTCATAATAGTATTTATAGAAAAGACTGAGACTAGCAACATCACGTCTGTGAGAGAGAGGGTGCAGAGAAGAAGAGAGGGTGGGGCCAATCAAATTATAGACACGTTTCTGCACCTTATCAAGAACCTTCAAATGGGACAGATATTCGCCAGCCCAAATATGATAATAGTATACATACATGGTCTGATAGTAGATTTGTAGAGATAGAGAATAGCCTCAGGTGTCGGAAAGTGTTTTGAGCGATAGGAAGAACCGACTTTATGAGAAGCAGAAAGAGCAATGAATCTAATGTATGATTTTAAAGAAAGATTTGATGAGAAAGAAAGACCAAGAAGTTCTAGTGTGGCTGCCGCCAGATTCGTTTATTATGGGGCATACGGACATTTGTTAGTTGTTAACACTACGTGAATCCCAATGTAAAAATAACGAGCCTAATGACACCTTTCACTAGATTTCTGAGAATAAAATAGGTCCCAAGTATAGAATAGAAAAGATAAACAAAATAAAATTGTGCCCCCTGGTTGTGCTTCGGTCAGTAAACTGGCCAATCCCTCAGGCGGCGCGATACAAGAAAAGGGATCGTCAAAGGCTTTTGAGATACGACTCGTGTAGAGACAAGTTCAACTGTTTTTCGTCCACATCGACACTGACCCAAATGTAGTCACAGTTTGGTTTCTTCAGCCCCTGATGCCAACGAGGTAATAGAATTTTATCTATATTTAAAGTTAAAGTAAATATATATACATATGTATAGCTTCGTTTTAATTTTAATAGAATTACTCCTATTTTGATGTTTCTCGACATTTTCGTTGTTTAGATAAATATCTTTTGGCGGTCGCATTCCTCTTTCCTTGTGGTCTTGAGAAAGCACCTTTTGTTTCATGTAAATTTCGTGTCGCTGTCTTGGATGCTTACTTTTTGTCCTTTTCTTATTTGTGATTTATTATACCCTTTTGATTTCGATGTACCTTTTTCCATTTTTTATTTTATTGTTAATCTTTTTCTTATTTGCAGTTTTCACAGCTGCATATGTACATTGGATAAATAAATATTCATATAAACATATTGTACGCAGTTGTCAGTTCTCTCACGCAAACAAAGTGGCGAAGAAATCACATCCAGAGTCGATTTCTCCTCAAGAGCAGAACCGTCCATGAGAATCTCAGGAAGAAAAGGGACACACCTGCGATTGAAAGACACGAGCTGAGTCTTAACTGTATTAAACGAAACAAACCATTTTGTACCCTAATCCACAACCAAACCCAGGTCAACTTCTAGATCAGCTGCATATTTCAACTGATCACAGGAAATGGATGAGAAGCAACACGAAAATAGAGAGTGGTATTTTTTTTTTTTTTTTTTACATGGTTCACCCCAAACAAGGCAGGACGCCACTGTAAACGTAAGGGGCTACTGAGAAAAAAGGAAAGGGGGGGGGAAGGATTGGTGGTTCAGCTTAAATTGGGATCTGAGCAGCGAGATGTCTGTTTACATTAGTTTTAAATTTCTGCATGTCAGTACTGTCGGGGAAACAGGGGGCAGGGAGGGAGTTCCAGAGGCCAGCAGCACGAGGAAAGAAGCTATTTGAGTAGAATGCTCTCCGGCATCTGGGGACCTCCACAGTGAATGAATGAGATTTAGTAGAATGTCGAGTTAGTCTAGTGAATTTACGTCGAGGGGGCACCAGAGCAGCACACTCATCGGAGCATAATCCATTGAAGTATTTGTAAAACAAACACAAGGATGCTACATTGCGGCGATGGGACAGGGGCTGGAGCTTAGCTGACAGTGAGGGACCTATTAGGTTGACTACTCTTTTTTGGACTTTGTCAAGGAGGGAGAGACTAGTAGATGATGCACCAGCCCAGATGTGGCAACAATACTCCATGCATGGGCGAATGGTGGCTTTGTAGAGATACAGGATAATGTCAGGTGTAAGGAGTCCACTAGCACGGTAGAGGGAGCCAACCTTCTTTGCGGCAGCCTTGGCAATGTCTTCAATGTATGTGTTCCAATTCATGTTACCTGTGAAGGTTAGGCCAAGGAGTTTGAATGATGAACTCTCAGGTAGGGTGTTATTTGCCATGGCAATCGGTGGTTGGAGAGGCTTCTTGTAGTTGTTGAAGGAAAGGAGCTTTGTCTTTGCGGCATTAAAAGTCACCAACCATTTATGGCCCCAATCCACTACAGCCTGGAGGTCATCTTCTAAGGATGCAGCCATTGCCTCAGATATGATCGCGTCTGTTTTGCCAACATGGCGAGAGTAAAGCGTGGTGTCGTCAGCAAATAAACCGATCTCAGACACTATGTCATCAGGGAGATCGTTTATATAGATCAGGAACAACAAAGGTCCAAGAATAGATCCCTGGGGCACACCAGCATTTATGTCATGTTGCTTAGATGAACGGCCATCGAGGACAACCTGGATTTTTCTTTTGTTTAGGAAGGATCTAATTATATTAAGTAGTTGCACAGTAATACCGTATGAGCGTATTTTCAGGAGAAGCCCTTTATGCCATACCTTGTCAAAGGCCTTGGATATATCAAGCGCTACTGCCCTAGCTTCACCTGCCTTGTCGAGAGTATGATACATGCGTTCAGAGATGACTGTTAGGATGTCTGCAGTAGATCGTGCTTGTCTAAATCCATACTGGCGGTCGGATAGAAGTTTAAGAAGGTATCATCAACATAGATGTTAATCTTCTGAATAATAATATATACAAAATTAGGTATGTATGAATCTCATATGCATGTGTAAATGTTATATGTATGCGTATCTGACATGCAAAAGATGTGTGTGCGATTTTATTAGACTGAAATATATTTCATTAGACAGAGATAAATACCCCCTCCTCCAACACACACACAAAATGTCAACTGGTGAATATCTGACCCACTTTAATCTAGCGACGTAAACAGTTAGAAGTCTCATGTAAATTGATTTATCCTTGATCGGATGACGTTTGAAATTTGAATGTAGGAAAATTTAACAGCTAGCATGTTTTAAAATAATATTTTGGATTTAGTCACGTGACTCTTACGGATAGTAATTTTGCTTCATTCTTCAAAATTAAAACATTGAGAACGAACCCTTTTTCGGGGCCTGAGGAAATTGAGCTTATAAAAGCTACGATATTGAAGCATGTTCTGGATGTGTAGCCATGCTATAAAACTTTTATTTTATATTTATATGTACAGGATAATCTCCTTAGTTTTCTAAGTATAAACAAACAAAAATGTATTTACTTGAAGCAGTAGCGTCCTTATCGCCCGTCAGTCTCAGCGTCGGCTTTTTCCAGCAGTTTACGTAAACTACCAGAAGATGCTGACGCAAAGTTGGCGGAAATTGGGTTCCATTCTATATCAGTACCCTGTTTTCGTTTTGAGCGATACAGAAAAAGAACATGGCAACATGAGTCGTATGAAAACCTGGATCGTAAACAATGAGTACTGAAACAAAGTCTCGTGAATTATAAAGGTACTGCTATCGATCCCGGACCGGATGTCGTGACGTGCGACTCAGAATCATTCGGCTGGCCTACGCAAACGGCCGAGTGTTGACGAGCCGAAGCAGCGAGCAGCCGATAATTTTGTTACAAATTGAAAATAAGTGCTTTCGAAGACGGATTTTTTGTCAGAAAGTTTTTTTTGAAGAAAATAAACCCAAACTGAATTACGAATAGCTTTTTATTCTTTTTAACATAGTTCACCCCCAACAAGACAGGCTGCCACTGTAGACATAAGGGGCTACTGAGAAAAAAGAAAAGGGGAGAAGATAGGGGATGGTCAACCTAGACTGGGATCTGCGCAGCGAGATGTCTGTTTACATTAGTTTTAAACTTCTGCATGTCTGTACTGTTGGGGAAATATGGGGCAGGGAGGGAGTTCCAGAGGCCAGCAGTACAAGGAAAGAAGCTATTTGAGTAGAAGGCTCTCCGACATCTGGGGACCTCCACGGTGAATGAATGAGATTTAGTTGATTGTCGAGTTAGTCTAGTGAATTTTCGTCGAGGGGGCACCAGAGTAGCCAATTCATAGGAGCATAATCTATTGAAGTATTTGTAAAACAAGCACAAGAATGCCACATTGCGGCGATGGGACAGAGGCTGGAGCTTGGTTGACAGTGAGGGACCTATTAGGTTGGCGATTCTTTTTTGGACCTTGTCAAGGAGGGAGAGACTAGTAGATGATGCACCAGCCCAGATGTGACAACAATACTCCATGCATAGGTGGATGGTGGCTTTGTAGAGATACAGGATAATGCCAGGTGTTAGGAGTTTACTAGCACGGTAGAGGGAGCCAACCTTCTTTGTGGCAGCTTTGTCAATGTCTTCAATGTATTTGTTCCAATTCATGTTACCTGTGAAGGTTAGGCCGAGGAGTTTGAATGATGAACTCTCAGGTAGGGTGTTATTTGCCATGACAATCGGTGGTTGCAAAGGTTCCTTGTAATTATTGAAGGAAAGGAGCTTTGTCTTTGCAGCATTAAAAGTTACCAACCATTTATGGCCCCAATCCACTACAGCCTGGAGGTCATTTTCTAAAGATTCAGCCATTGCCTCGGATATGATTGCGTCGGTTTTACCAACATGGCGAGAGTAAAGGGTGGTGTCATCAGCAAATAAACCAATCTCAGACTCTATGCCATCAGGGAGGTCGTTTATATAGATCAGGAACAACAAGGGTCCAAGGATAGATCCCTGGGGTACACCAGCATTTATGTCATGTTGCATAGATGAGCGGCCATCGAGGACAACCTGGATTTTTCTTTTGTCTAGGAAGGATCTAATTATATTAAGTAATTGCCCAGTAATACCGTATGATCGTATTTTCAGAAGCCGTTTATGCCAAACCTTGTCAAAGGCCTTGGATATATCTAGCGCTACTGCTCTAGCTTCTCCTGCCCCGTCGAGTGCATGATACGTGCGCTCAGAGATGACCGTTAGGATGTCTGCAGTAGATCGTGCTTGTCTAAATCCATACTGCCGGTCGGAAAGAAGTTTAGCATTAACTAAGTGCCGTACTATCGCTAGATTGATTAGGGATTCAAAGATTTTAGCAAAGATCGGCAGCAGACTGATTGGGCGATAGTTCTGAGGATCGGTTCTATTACCAGAATTCTTGTAGACTGGTACCACAGAGGCAATTTTCCAGCTAAGATTCAGCTAGACACTTATTGTAGAGTTTGGAGAGGACAGGGGCCAGTTCAGCAGAGCATTTCTTTATTACTATTACTGGTATAAGATCAGGCCCACAAGCTTTGGAGGTGTCATGGTTTTTTATGATGTCTCTGACCTGGGATGGGGTGATGACCAGGTTATCAAGTGTGGCTTCGGTCAGCAACGGGAATCTGGGGAGGGGGTGGTTATCTGAGTCCAAAGTAGAGTTAGAAGCGAAGCGATGGGCAAGTAGTTCAGCCTTATCAGTGGCCGTGTAAGCAACATCATTGTGGTTTGATAGTGGGGGAATCGTTGATTGACCATTATTCACTACACTATTGTAGATTTTCCAGAAATTACGAGTACCTAATTTCTGTGACTGGATGCGTTTTTTTGTTAACTCATTATACTTTCTCTTCACTTCTACTATCACGGCCTTGCAATTATTTCTTGACTCTATAAACTTATTTCTATTAGTAGCTGACTTATGGCGGCCGAATTTACGGAATGCTTGTTCCATCTCGGAAATGGCAACTGCACATTCCGAGGTGAACCATTGAGGAGAGTGAGGCTTATTAAAGAATTTTCGCATGGGGACATAGGCTTCAATGCATGCTTTGACCCATTCAGTTAATTCGTTTGCACACTGGTTGGCAGGGAGTGAGAAGGTTTCCCTCCATGGGGCGTCACTGATGTGATCTCTGATTGACTCAAAATCAGCCCGCTCGTAGTATCTTGTTGTTTTGAGCAACGGTTCATCAGCTTTTGGACGACTTCTTAAGGTAATATGTATCATTAGAACAATGTGATCAGCATTCCCGAGTGGGCTATGGGCTGGAGAATCCCAACCAGTCACGCTGGTTGGCATTAAAATCCTCAAATACATGTATCTGAGCATTCAAGTCAGTTAAGAGTGCTCTGTCTATGCTTACAGAGACAGAGTTTAGCAGAGTACAGTCTTGGGTCGCGGTATAAAAAGTATAAGTAACTGACGCTGTGATGTAAAGTCAATCTAAAGCACATGTAGTCATAGTCATCTGATTCTAGCCTATGTTCTCTAGTCAGGGGGAGGGTGTTCCAAACATAAACTCCTAGCCCATGCATATGTTTGTCAGTCTTTATGGTAGAGTGGGAGGTAGTCAGTCATGTCAAAGTGGTGAGAGGAGATTGAGGGTTGGAGGTTAGTTTCACTTAGAGCTAGGATATCCGGGGAGTTTGTCAGGAAAAAGTATTCAACATCGTTGATATTGGTTCTAAGTCCCCGGATATTTGTGAATGCGAGCCTCAAGGGCGGAGGCGAAAGTGTTTTTTGTTGGGTGTCTGGTTTAGGTTTTCTTTTATTTTTTTGTAATGACATGTTTGTTTTGATTATAGAGTGGGTTGGCCAAGGTGGGTACTTATTTGGTGCCAATAAGCTCACACAACCAATCCATTAGTCTCGACCTGGTCCATGGGGGTTGTGGCCTCGGGAAAGCCCACCGGAGATAATTGCAGGGTCCCTTTCCATGCGCGACATGGCACATACAACTACCCACAGTATTATGCAACTGATGATGGAGCAGCCGTTCTTGGCGCTACCCAAGAGTTTGGATCGCGAGCAAGTAAGAATAAATAATAAAATTAAAAAATATGTCGTGATAAAAGTAATTTTGGTACGTTTTTTTTTCTTCAAAAAAATTCCTTGTAAATAAAAATACAGTATTCATTTTATAACAGTAACCTCGCTATGTTTTTTTTCCTCTTTCTTTCAAAAAAAATCATGTAAATATGTTTCATTTTCTTTGTCTGTTTCTTTTTAAAAATTCCTTACCCTAAACCCTAACAAACAAAATAAAAAACAAGCAAAACATTATTAACATAGGACGCCGCACCGTATCAAAAATGTCGTCTGGAACAAATCGGCTCGGCAACTCTCGGGCGTTTGCGTAGAACAGCCGAATGCTTCCGAGTCGAATGTCACGAACGCCGGTCCGGGATCAATAGCAGCACGATTATAAAAATAATTTATTTAAAAAATTAAAGTAGTTCTAAAAATATTTCTTTCAAAAGATTTTTTATAGATAATTAAAAATTGGGTACTTGTCCAGGATTTGAACCTAATTTCCGTGACTGCCCGGCAGCAGCGAGCCGACGACAGCTAACGGAAGCGTCCGAGACCTGCCGAGTCGAAAACGAGGCTGGCGTCAAGCAGCCGATAACGATTTGAAGGAGAGATACTTGTTAACCAATTGCAAAAAATGAATTTCGAAGTGCTGTGTCGCACGATTGGATCTCCGGAGGAGTGCATTAACTTTTGTCAGCAGAAAGCTCTGCTGGCAAAAGTAATGCGGTGTATGCGATGCGGCGGCGGCCGACTTTGCCAGTTAGCACCGCGAAAGACTGTGGCGGACAAATATGCCTGGAGATGCCCCACCCAGGAATGCAGGGCTTGGATTTCATTGCGATCGAGGACGTTTTTTCGCGATCAAAATTAGAAACCCTAACCCACCCTTCCAGGAAAAGAATCTTCAAAATCCCCCCCCCCATAAAAAAGCTAAAAAAAAATGTAAAAAATTTTAAAAAGCCTAAAAAAAAAAAAAGCTAAAAAAATGAAGAAAAACAATGCGTAATTGCAAAAAAGAAAAAAGTTACAAAAAAAAAAATGGTTAAAAAAAGTTTAAAAAAAAAACAGTTTTTATTATTTTAGCGTTTAAAAGTTAAAAAAAAAAAAGTATTTATTATTTTAGCGTTTCTACAAAAGTTTTTAAAAAATGGTTAAAAAATAATAATTAAAAAAGTTTATTTATTTCAGCTATGGGTTTGTTCATTTATTTCATTTTTTGTATAAAAATATATGCATTTCTTTTTCTTTACGTATATTCATCGTCTTATATTGTTGTCGTCTGCCGAGCTTCATTTTTTTTAACGATTTCTGGCAGTTTTGTTTATACTGCGTCGACGACGTCAGCCTCGTCTTCGACTCGGCAGGTCTCGGACGCTTCCGTTAGCTGTCGGCTCGCAGTTGCCGGGCAGTCACGGAAATTAGGTTCAAATCCTGGACAAGTACCAAAAATTGCTTTCTTGGAATAATTAAAATTGCTTTCTTGGAATAATTAAAATTGCTTTCTGGGATAATGATTGAAAGTGTTTGTTTCGTTTCAGGTGACCTCAGTTTCGTTTTTACATAATACACTACTTTGTTGGTTGTAAACCTCCATTTTGTTAAACTATCGATTATCCTAGCATATTTACACATTTAAAGCGTGTTTTTCTTCAGATTACATGCGTTGTACTAAAGTAAGTTTAAGTAGAAATGATTCTGCGTTTTCAGCGTACTGATCATTCTGAAAGATACCCAATAATATATAAAAAGACAAGATAAAAACATTTTTATCGCCTATATACACATTTTTTTATCGCATTATGTTTACCCCTTTGAACTCATCATTTACCTAGAAAAGTAACTTTTCTTGCCTTTGGTAACATTCATTTGTGGCATATTTGTTTTTTCACCCTTTTTTCTGTTAACTATTGTAAAACATCGTCAATCTGATTTTGGTGTGATCAAGTTTACAAATATATATTTTTTTAAAATTCTTTTTGTAATTTTTCAATTTATTTCTTATTTTACTATTTGGGAGACATTTTTCCATTGTTAAATCATATTTTCGACCCTGATATTAATCATAAAATCAAGCGAAATTGATATTCAATAGTCCCTATAGTATAATTGAATCAAATAAGCAATAGTTAAAATGAAAGAAAATAATGTTAATTTTGTAGTTTATTTTTTTAAATAATGAAAATGTCTTAAATTCAATTGAAATATTTATATACCAATTATTAAATTAAAACATTCGAAATTGAGGAAAATTCCATCCACTCGACCAAATAAAATAATAAATAAACAAAACGAAATTCATTTTAAACAAAGAAATTATTTAAATACTTACATTTTTGTCCGTCTTTTTTATTATTTGGTTAACAAACACAAAAGGAAAAATACTAAATATAAAATTATTTTTTGGGAGGGTAAAAAATAATCGTAAAAAAGTAATTATTTCGGTTAAATTGCGTTGTTTTGGGAAGATGGAAAAATGAATGGAAATAAAAATATTGAAGAGCGAAAACCAAGGGAGATAATCCAATGAAACTATTTTGTTTATTTCATTTTTGTTAATTTCATCTTTCTTTCTCTCTTTGTGTGTGTGTGTATATATATATATATATATATATATATATATATATATATATATAGTACATGTATTATATTAGTTTCTGTAGATGTTAATCCATTGAAACTCCAGTGTTTATTAAAAAAAAAATGCTCAATAACAAGTAAAACTGTTTTTAGTATACGTTTTTATTTATACAAACATTATTGGTTACATATGTGCATACATGTTTCGGTTGTGCTCTTATTAGAGAGTCAACCTCTTTGACCTTGATATAGCTCTACTTGTTATTGAGCACTATCTTATAAACACTGGGGTTTCATAGGATTAACCCCTATGAATAAGAAAATTTTACACAAGACATATATAAATAGCAAGTACGACAACCCTCTTTTAATCTAAAATGAATTCAGAATAAAATCCTTCAATCTCTTTCTGAATTTGTTTTAGACGAAAAGAGGGCTGTCATACTTGCTATTTTTTTTCTCTGTTATGAATTTCGTCTGGAAGTTTTTGTACTTGTTAACTTTTGCGTGACGGGATGGATATTTATATATATATATATATACAGGGTGGGCCAAAATAAGGGTCCTATCTTTAAATTTGAATAACTTGAATTTGAATAACTTCCACAAAATAAAAGTTAAACTCACCAAACTTTATGTGTGTGTAGACTGACCCTTCCGAGATTTTTTGAAATAAACAAAACAAATTTTAGCCGAAAAACACTTCTTAAAACTTACAAAAACTAAAGTATTGTTTTTTACACTGTTTTGAGTTTTTTAAGCAAAAATAATGTTTTCTAAATGAGGGTACGTTCCTTAGGGCTAATACGGCTCATGCTTGCTTCGGAAGGGGTCCTTTACTTATTCTAAAAAAAAAAAATTAAAAAATCAATAAATAAAAAAGTTATGAATTTTTAAAAATAGGACCCTTATTTTTGCCCACCCTGTATATACACATTGGTCTTTATTATAGAGAGGAGGGACATTTTATAATGATTTCGTTCAATTAATGATTTAATAATCAAAAGATTCTATAGTAATTAAATATAACACTAACCCTAATAATTAAATTTAACCCTAACTATTAAATTTAACTTTCAATATTCTATTAAAAAATACTAATTTGGTAAAAGAACAAAAAAACTGCATCGAAACAAAATGAAACACTGGGTAGGTACAGCAAATTAAATATATTTCCAGTTCAAAGATGAGAGTTTTATGAAAATGAACCCGATTTTATGAGCTAATGTTGGTCCGCAATTTTAATCAGAAAGAACTTGTGATTGTGATCCCTGCCTATTAATGTTCATTTTTACTTGTCTCCCTATTAGGGAAAGTTAGACATAATGTCAGCTTTTAATACGAGGACAATGCAACACTTTAAAAAAAAGGAATTCTGGATTAGGACAAAAAATTAAAATTGCCTCAGTCTAGAAAGATGTTTCCTTCACTGAAAGAGGACAGAACTTATACTACAATTTGATCCTAGCCCAAATGCCGAATAATCATTGTCCATTTGTATTCAGATTTTCTCAAAATTGGTTCATTATACATTTCTGCATGGACGGGACATGCTTTGCATGGAAAGAAATGATATGAGAATGATACGATGAATGTGTAATGTAAGTCTTAAAGACAGGCTTAGATCTGATGACCCCAGAGGAAGATTAAATCTGAACAGTATATGGAGATGTGTGCAGAACAGGAGACTTTGATGGTATGGCCATGTTGAAAGAATGGATGAAAGTTCTTGAGTTAGTAGATGTAAAACGGTTTAGGTAGCAGGTCTAGTTCACAGTAGAAGGCGAAGGGAAACATTGGAGGAAGTGATAAAAATGCACTCGAGAGAAAGAGGGGTAAATAAAGATCTGGCCAGAGATAGGTTAGTTTGGAAGTCAATTTCTTAAAGCCATCCAACACATGCCAGAATGTAACATGGATGATGATGCTGCTGATGGTGATGACGAGGAGGAGGAAAGATAACTTATCTGACCATGAACGCAGAAAAGTGACTGGACCAGATGTTCTCAATGGGAAAAACGAGTTTGTCTCTTTGAGAGCTGAAACTCTTCAAATTGTTAACATTGGAAATATTTTGCAAATATCTAACATTTCGGTTAAATAAAAAATTCCTATTCCGTCATATCTAAAATCGGAAATTTTGACCGGTGTTAATGCCAAAAAAATACCCCATTATATTTTTTACTATTTTTTTTTTTTTTTTTTTTTTTTTTTTTTTTTTTCCAAATAATAATTTGTTTTCAACAATTGGTTTAATTATTAACAAATAATAAAATGCAACTGTTTTTTATAATTGGAAATATTTTTTATTTTTTTTTATTTTAAAAATATTTTTTGGTGCTTCTACACAATTCGAACCAAACTAAATCGACTTTTTTTTAATGAAAATCGCTCCAGACAAGGCATGAAGCCACTTAATGTAAGGAGCTAAAGAGAAAAAAATACTTTAAGGTAAAAAACTATAAGTGTAAGATAGATAGATTTCGGCTCTGAAAACAGCAATTCTTCCCCCTTTGTCAGAAACATCGCTCATGAAATGTGAGAACTACAGGACAAAATAAGTGAAGCGAGAGTTACAAGGCTGCCGTAAGTAAACCCAAGGTCCAATTTCTACTCTCCTTTTGCCGAACTAAAACTTAAGATTAGGGTTAGGGTTAAGATTAGGGGTTAAAATACAGTTTGGTTCGTATTGTGTAAAAGTACCTATTTTTTTATAAATAGGATAAGTATTAATTATTAACCAAATATAATTATATTACAAAGTAATAAACAATTATCAACAAATAATACATTCAAACTGTTTTTTATAAATGGAAATTTTTCTTGAAAAAAAAGTAATTATATTGCAAATTCATATTTTAATATAGACTAAAAAATTAAGTATCATAGTAATAACATAGCCAATAAAGAATTTTGCGGAAGAAATTGTTGAAGCAGCAAAAAATCAAAATAAGATTTTTATTTTGATTAACACCAGTCGAAATTTCTGATTTCAGATATGGCAGCCATGATGGAGTGGGAATTTTTTATTAAACCAACATTTCTTTCATTCATTTTTGCTTAATTCCCCTCAAAAGTTAGGATGAATCGTAATTTACACGAAACAATTATTTGTGATCCCAGAAAAACTCTGGTTTACCTCCTGAGGAAAACTGGAATATTCCCTCCAAATTGGCAAAAATTGCATTTTTTTTTTTTACAAAAATACACTCAGTTTTTCCAAAAAATCAAACAAAAGTTTTGACTAACAGTTGTTTACAGTATTTAAGTAAAAACCTTTTGAAAAAGGACATTTTATTAAGTAACTATTATTATGTCATTAAAAAAGTAGACAGCGAGGGGAGGGTAATTTTTGGGAGTGGGTGGGGGTTGCAATAAACATAAAAGATTAGAGAAAGTCTGCAGAAAATAAAATAAATATACTTCAATTAATCAAGATAATTAATGGTGTAAAAACAGAAAGTTTTGTTGGAATTTTTTAATCCGACTACTACAGCAATGGACAGCAGTAAAAAAGAATAAAAAATTAAACTGCGCCACTCATGATGGAAAGAAGTAGAATAGTTTATAAGATAGACTTGCCCAGGGGCCGTGAGTTGAGTGATGAGTAGGCGTTTAATATAGAACGCCATGATTCACTCACATTTACATGTGTTTAGTAAAAAACAAAATGAAAAAAAAAAGAAAATTAAACACAGGAAAAAATAAAACAAACAAGAGATTTGTTGCTTTTTCTTTCTCCTTGTGTAATTTTTTTCTCCATTTTCACGACATTTTATTTTATGCCCTATTTATCTACGTTCCACACAGTAGAATGTGACACAAGGTCGGAAAGTGGGAATGCACTCCAGAGGAGGAGTGCTAGGGGGCTTTTTAAAAAATTTGCCTGGGCAGAGTGCCTCAGACATTAAGCATTAAACTTAATCCTCCCCAAATAGGGGAGGCAAAGCCTGGGAGCGTTACTTCCCAGAACAGGACAGATCCATTGACCGGCGTAAATCCAGGCCCGACGGCCCAGACAATACCAGTATGGGGTGCAGTATCCATCGGAACAGATACTACACTTTGATCTTGGCCAAAAGGCCAACAATTTTATTTAATGCCATATTCTGTATTTTATCTGCACATATATATAGCAGGAATGCGAGTGGTCAAAGGCAAAAAAATCTGAAATCTAAATAAATTCAAAACCTCCCCCATAAACCCCCACCCAACCTGGTGCGCGTGTGAAATTAAATGTTGAATGATCCCCCATTTTCGGGCTATTAAAAAAATAAAAAAGCAGATTTAAGCGAATGGAAACTCGTTTTATTGTGAATAATAAAAAAAAGAAATAGAAAAAAAAATTGAACTCAGAAGAAAGGAAAACAAAGATTTCGTTCTCATTGTGTAATTTTTTTCATTTTATGACATCATCTATTTTATGACATCATCTATTTTATGACATCATCTATTTAGCAAGAATGTGAGCGGCCAATTGCAAAATTCTGAAATCGAGATGAATTTCTTAATCTCAGAATGATCCACCATTTCCGGCACATTCTAAAAAAAAAGAAGCTAAAAACAAACAGATTTTAGCAGAAATCTGCTCTATTCTGAATTTATATATATATCTATATATATATATATATATATATAGTAAGCAATGAAAATATATATGGCAATCAAGCTACACAGAGGCTCCCGTGTTTCATCCCCGGGGCTTACTCATTGCTTACTACCTAGCTCTACTTACGTATCGAGCACTGTTGAAGTAAATACTGAAAACTGACACATAAAAAATTATATCTCCTTATAATATTTTACGTGGATACATGAAGTACTAATATATATATATATATATATATATGGGGTAAGGTACACGATAAGTCATGAAAATGAAATTCCGTGGTAGACAAAATGTGTGAAAAATGACAAACGGAAAACAGGTTATAATGCAGGAGAAAAACAAAAACAAGAGATTTGACAAGTTTCGCTCGTGTTAGCGAATGTCTTCAGAAAAAGTGAAGATTTGGAAATAATTTTATTTTGATGGCACACACATGGGAGAAGGAAAAGATGCTCATATGTTCCAATCGGATCATCTTTTCCTTCTCCCATGTGTGTGCCTTCAAAATAAAATTATTTCCAAATCTTCACTTTTTCTGAAGATGTTTGCTAACACGAACGACACCGGTCAAATCTCTTGTTTTTGTTTCTCTCCTGCATTTTAACCTGTTTTCCGTTTGTCATTTTTCACACACATAATATATATATATATATATATATATATATATATATATAAAAAGAGGAAAATTTCGCCTTTATATATATATATAAACAAAATATATATAAACAAAAAAGTGGCATTCCACAAAAAAGCAGAGAACTCACATCCCTGTAACATATGTAATTGTCTAGAATAGTCCACAGCAAAAAAAACTGTTGAAAAAAAACAAAAAAACAAATAGTCAACAAATAATTGTTACAAAAGGCAAGAAAAGTTAATCTTCTATCGATCTGCATAGCTTTTAAGTTTTGGAACTTTTTCAAATTTTGTTTTTTTTGTGATTTTCTATCGCTATCTACAAGGCTTTGAAAAACAGATATTCAAGATGGCTGCCATTCATTCCGTGATTCAATGTCGTATGTTTAACAAGTGAAAAAATCTAAAATTAAACAAAAGTACAACTAATAACTGTCAATTAACTGCCACACATGACTTCCTCGGCAGCCTTGGTCTATTAATGACGCGCAACACCGGAGACAATCGTGAATTGTCTTGGCTTTACGAGCGCCACTCTATCGCCATTATCCGTGGAAACGCCTTGAGTCTGCTCTCGGCCTGCCAAGCCAGCCAGACATTCAAAGAAAACTATGGACTATGATACAATTATATATAAGGAATCAGGATTTCTCGATATTGTGTAAAAACAATTAACAGAGATTCATTTTTTAGAGCTTACAAATGGTACTCATTTACTGAACAACAGACTGGCAGCTGAAAGACTTTTGCCCGACCAACTCAAAAAATTAAGTGATTAACTTATTTTGCCCAAATTTTGAAATATATTTCTTTAAATAAATAAAAGTGTATTTAAATTATAACTGTCACCAATGGGTCAAATATTTAATATCGATAGATCTGTACATTTGTTACTTTCTGAAACTGTTTTTAAGTTCTTTATTTCAATATATTTTGAATTATACTGAACCATCTGATCTCACGTAGCTGACAAATGGCAGACATGTTGTTTTTTAAAATCCTAACCCAAACCTGTTCTGCTCAATACATCTTTTTCATATCGTGAAGAAATGGACATACAAATGTGTTGCAACATTTCTTCTACCATGTTCATAAATAAACTCGAACCTATACCCGGGTTCGGGTTAAGGTTAGAGTTAATTTATGAAGTCGCCTTCACGTTTATTAAAAGATACTTTTAAATGTTTTTGTTAATTTTGGTGTCAGTATTTTTAACTGTGTATTCTTACTCTTCTATTAAACTTGTTTGCAAGTCAAAATCAGTATTTGAACGAGTTATAACGAGGCAAAGGGTGTGCATACGTCTTCTTGGGACACCCTGGGTATATGGAGACACACACACAGTCTACTATTACAGACATATTACATTCTAATTCATCGGATCACTTTTCGAAGGTCAACATTAAATCCTCCCGATTCAGACATATTTGCCCTCAAGCAGACTATGAACAAAATGTTTAATCCAGGTTGTAAGTCGACAGTCATTTAAGTTGTTTTATTTTTTTAAAAACCATAATTCAAGACAATTGCGATGAATATTTCCGTCACTTGGATTTTTTAAAGATTTTAATCCAATTTCTTTAGAATTTTTTTTATTTTCATTTTTTATCTACACCTTTCATCAAAAATGATGGAAAAAAAATGATTCACCAGTGTTTGTACTGACTATTTAACTTGATATATTACTAATATATTCATATAAACTAAATATATTTAACTTGATATATTACTAACATATTAATATAAACTAAATATATTTAACTTGATATATTACTAACATATTAATATAAACTAAATATATTTAACTTGATATATTACTAACATATTAATATAAACTAAATATATTTAACTTGATATATTACTAACATATTAATATAAACTAAATATATTTAACTTGATATATTACTAACATATTAATATAAACTAAATATATTTAACTTGATATATTACTAACATATTAATATAAACTAAATATATTTAACTTGATATATTACTAACATATTAATATAAACTAAATATATTTAACTTGATATATTACTAACATATTAATATAAACTAAATATATTTAACTTGATATATTACTAACATATTAATATAAACTAAATATATTTAACTTGATATATTACTAACATATTAATATAAACTAAATATATTTAACTTGATATATTACTAACATATTAATATAAACTAAATATATTTAACTTGATATATTACTAACATATTAATATAAACTAAATATATTTAACTTGATATATTACTAACATATTAATATAAACTAAATATATTTAACTTGATATATTACTAACATATTAATATAAACTAAATATATTTAACTTGATATATTACTAACATATTAATATAAACTAAATATATTTAACTTGATATATTACTAACATATTAATATAAACTAAATATATTTAACTTGATATATTACTAACATATTAATATAAACTAAATATATTTAACTTGATATATTACTAACATATTAATATAAACTAAATATATTTAACTTGATATATTACTAACATATTAATATAAACTAAATATATTTAACTTGATATATTACTAACATATTAATATAAACTAAATATATTTAACTTGATATATTACTAAAATATTCATATAAACTAAATATATTTAACTTGATATATTACTAACATATTAATATAAACTAAATATATTTAACTTGATATATTACTAACATATTAATATAAACTAAATATATTTAACTTGATATATTACTAACATATTAATATAAACTAAATATATTTAACTTGATATATTACTAACATATTAATATAAACTAAATATATTTAACTTGATATATTACTAAAATATTCATATAAACTAAATATATTAAACTTGATATATTACTAAAATACTCATATAAACTAAATATATTTAACTTGATATATTACTAAAATACTCATATAAACTAAATATATTTAACTAAATATATTTAACTTGATATATTTAACTTGATATATTACTAATATATTCATATAAACGAAATATATTTAACTTGATATATTACTAATATATTCATATAAACGAAATATATTTAACTTGATATATTACTAACATATTCATATAAACTAAATATATTTAACGTGATATATTACGAAAATATTCATATGAAATCATAGAATTGTGTCAGTAATTTTATTTATCATATATATTCATATATTATTATTATTTCTGTCGACCTGAATAAAAAAGAGGGAGTAATGCCTGGGAGGATAGTTTCATGACAACAGCACAAATACTGCATTACCCCCATCCCCGAATTAAGCATTGAAAGATAGTACATTAGTCTTAAATAGTATAGTAAACAGGATTGAGCATTTAATAATAGTAATACTTGTTTTGACTTCAGGCAGATACCAAATTTAAATTACCAAATAGAAGAAATAGTATAGTTTCAACTTTCCGACATATACTAAATCTCTTTTAATCATAGAAGTAATAGTATAGTTTCAGACAAATACTAAATCTCCATTAGTAATAGAAGTAATAGTATAGTTTCAGACAAATACTAAATCTCCATTAGTAATAGAAGTAATAGTATAGTTTCAGCTTCAGACAGATACTTAATCTCCATTATTAATAGAAGTTATAGTAGTTTCAGCTTCAGACAGATACTAAATCTCCATTAGTAATAGAATAGTATAGTTTCAGCTTCAGACAAATACTAAATCTCCATTAGTAATCGAAGTAATAGTATAGTTTACGCTTCAGACAGATACTAAATCTCCATTAGTAATAGAAGTAATAGTATAGTTTCAGCTTCAGACAGATACTAAATCTCCATTAGTAATAGAAGTAATAGTATAGTTTCAGCTTCAGACAGATACTAAATCTTCATTAGTAATAGAAGTAATAGTATAGTTTCAGATTCAGACAAATACTGAATCTCCATTAGTAATAGAAGTAATAGTATAGTTTCAGCTTCAGACAGATACTAAATCTCCATTAGTAATAGAAGTAATAGTATAGTTTCAGCTCCAGACAGATACTAAATCTCCATTAGTAATAGAAGTAATAGTATATTTTCAGCTCCAGACAAATACTAAATCTCCATGAGTAATAGAAGTAATAGTATAGTTTCAGCTCCAGACAAATACTAAATCTCCATTAGTAATAGAAGTAATAGTATAGTTTCAACTTCAGACAAATACTAAATCTCCATGAGTAATAGAAGTAATAGTATATTTTCAGTTTCAGACAAATACTAACAGTCCATTAGTAATAGAAGTAATAGTATAGTTTCAGCTCCAGACAAATACTAAATCTCCATGAGTAATAGAAGTAATAGTATAGTTTCAGCTCCAGACAAATACTAAATCTCCATTAGTAATAGAAGTAATAGTATAGTTTCAACTTCAGACAAATACTAAATCTCCATTAGTAATAGAAGTAATAGTATATTTTCAGTTTCAGACAAATACTAAATCTCCATTAGTAATAGAAGTAATAGTATAGTTTCAGCTTCAGACAAATACTAAATCTCCATTAGTAATAGAAGAAATAGTATAGTTTCAGCTTCAGACAAATACTAAATCTCCATTAGTAATAGAAGTAATAGTATAGTTTCAACTTCAGACAAATACTAAATCTCCATTAGTAATAGAAGAAATAGTATAGTTTCAGTTTCAGACAAATACTAAATCTCCATTAGTAATAGAAGTAATAGTATATTTTCAGCTTCAGACAAATACTAAATCTCCATTAGTAATAGAAGTACTAATTACAGCCCACCCCACCTTGAAAAAAAAGGAATAGGTTATCTTGGGAGGATGGTATAATTAAGAACAAACATACTATACTACCTCCTCCTTTAAAGAGGAGATAATGCCTGCTAGGAATGTATCATGACCAATGAAAATATACTACACTACCTACAAAGGAGGAGGTAAAGCCTAGGAAGATTCACATCTACCCTAAAAAATTCAGAAGGTAATACCTGAGAGGATCTTTCCATAAAAGGAGAAAGTAATGCGTGTGAATATGGTATCATGGCAACAGAACAGATACTACACTACCCCTACATCAGAAAAAAAGAGAAGGTAGTCCCTGGGAAGAATGTCACCATCTCCTTAAAAACGGAGGAGGAAATTACTGGGAGGACAATCTTATGAAAACAGAACCAATACTAGTTTTTGTTTCTTTCATTTATTTAAAATGGCCAAGGAACCATAAAAATATTAGTTTTTATGGTTCCTTGGCTTTTTGGCTAAGATCAAAGTGTAGTTTATAGAGCGATTCGAGTGGTCGGAGAAGGAGATCCGCTCCCAATGGATTCGGGCGCCAGGTACGAGTTATGTCAACACTTCTAAGTTCTCTCTGACCTGGCGATTAGCCCGGAACGCATTACCCCTCAATCCCATACAACACAGTTCCAGAATGGAGGACTCGCCCGAGTGTCCACACTCGAAGAAGAAATGTCCAATCACGCTTTTTTCCAATGCCGCGAACTTCGGTGGTTCTGGGAGTATGTTAACGAGGTGACGGCTCGTATCAATCTTGAGCATTCTATGACACTAAACTATCCTCCGTAATCGACAACGTCAAGCCCGAGTGGGACAGGTGTTTCTTGCGATTCTGGCCGTAGCACGAAATATAGGTGGGGAGGACATCGCATCTGAAAGATGACCAAGACGTTAAATCTTTTGCCTACCAGGATCTGATCGCATTCTTTAAGCACCTAGTGAAGGTCAAGATAAGGTGTGAAAGAAAAAGATTACATTCCTCGGTTTTTGAAAAAAGGTGGATACAAGTAGCGAGCTTGTGTGTATGAAAAGGAGTCAAGTATGAGTACATGTTCCCGACCTAAGCATGGCGCACTCGGTTCCTGATCCTGTCGGACCCCAGCCTTTCGGGTAAGTTTAGCCTCTTAGCTAGTCAAGTGAAAAAGTTACCTCCTCTCCCAGGTAATAGAATTCCTCCAAGATGCCAACTCCCTATTTTCAATTTTTTGTCTTCGGCCTCCTCCAACTTGTATTTATCTTGGGAGGATACCATCAATTCTCTAACTCCATCCCCCGTTTTTCTTTTCTCTCTCACTTAGATCCCACTCCCATTTAGAGATTGACCTGCTTGTTTTCGGTTCTGAACAAACTGGAAAACAGTAGGCGGTCTATTATTTAGAAAGGGTTGGGAGGATCTTACTAACCCTAACCGGCTTTTGCTCTTCTTTCTCCCCCATTATACTTGCTAACTAAACTTTTTGCTTTTTGTTTGCCCCCCCCCCCCCACACACTCCTCGTTTTATACCAATGAAATCCCTGTATATAAATATATTTATAAAAAAAATAAAATTCCAAGAAATTTTGGGTTTTCATATGTAGGATTTCCCCTAGTGTAAATGTGGTATTGTGGTGACTGAGATTTTTATCACTTTAGATCAGTGATTTTCAACTGCCGTGTTGCGACACACAAGTGTGTTGTGAGGCTCTCTCGAATGTGTCGCGAAACTTTGTGGCGAACATCTGAAAATACAGAAAATGTGCATAAACCTCGGTTTCATTTTCTAATAATATGTCCTAGTGAAAGAAAGAACTTCCTTTCTCCAATTAATATGCACGCATCCAAAGTCCACCGATCCGTGGCGGTCACCAGCGTTTGCACCTTTCGCTCAAGCTCAATCAGTTGCTCGTGAGGCGTCAGTATGATGTGTTGTGTGTGTGGTGTTGTTCCGCCTTGGTCGTGTTTGTGCGCACATAGTGCCAGTTGCCGAATTAACTTTGTTGTGTTTTAAATTGCTGCCATTCTTAAACAGTTATTAGTAAAGAGATGGAAGTAATGAGGGATATTCAGTTAAGAAATTATATCAGTTATAACAGATTTTACAAATCCGTCGTTACGGCAAATCAAGTTTATTTGTAAAGAGATGTAGTCAACTCGGTGTATTTAATTAAGAAACTATGATAGTTAGAACAGACTTTGCAAATCTGTCGTCACGGAAAATCTGTTCAGTTAAAAGTGTTGCACTTCTTTAGTTGAGTTGTGAAGCAGAATTTATTTTGAAGAGTTACATTCAAGACAGCGGCATACAATCAACCGGAAGGAATTCAGATAAAAAAACATTGGGGAAGTGTCTGTGTGTGTGTACATATGTTTGTATATCTGCAAAAGGCTCCCGAGATACTCAACAGAAACCCATAAAGTTGACGTTTTCTAAATCATCCATCTTTCAGATAAGAAATATCGAAAAATTGGACAAAAAACATTGATTTCTTCATATAGAACGGACCCTAAAAATGTGATGGGGGTCCCTAAATTTGTTGGCCTTTTGGCAGATCGTACGGTTTTTGCATGCGCAATGTGCCAGACACAGCCCTGATTGAAATGACGTTTAAGTCACCTAGTTTTCGTCAGTTTTTATACTCTCTTTGTTTGACGCATTGGGTAACTACAGGGTGTATAGTTCGATCCGCACAGACTCCAAAAATTCTTTTGGTTTTCTTTATCGGTGACCAAAATATACATTGAAGGGGGTGGTGGTGAGGGGGACGACGACCAGGGAAGACAGTTACATTTTTGCCCCGAGCAGCGGGGAGTGGGGGTAGGGAAAAGACAGTGGGCGAGGGAAAGGGGGGGGGGGACCGGGGACAGGGATGAGGGGGCAACTGGGAAGAGACACCTTTTGCACCGGGCAAGAGAGAGATTGTTATACTTTTGCCTGCAGAGATTAAGAGCCCGGGCAACGAAGGGTACTCCTGACAATATTTTACATGATGCTTTTCTTTCAGAAAATATATTTTATTAAAATATGTTCATTTTTGGATTGTCTGCCGCTGACTTACATGTAATTCTTCAAAATTGAAAACAAATTCTGCTTCACAACTCAACTAAAGAAGTGGCAAAAGTGTTTACAAGTTGTTTACGTCGAACTCAATCGTACTACACACTCAATTTTAACCTCTAAATTACAGACGATTTTAAACTAAATTAGCTTATGACTAATCATAACTCAAGTTTGAACACTGTTTTCTTGTGCTTGCTTATTTTTCAATTTGTTTAGCTTAGAATCGGTGTTGTTTACGTACTTTCAAACTATTGTTTTTAGCTTGCAATACTCGAGTTAAATTATATGGTGAATTAATTGAATAAGTTTATTCAGTTTTTGTTATCGTATTGGTAGAATAAAGATTAATTTTTTCATATATTTCAAAAGGTGATTAAGTCAAAGATATTTTGAACACTACTTATTGTTCCAGTTTTACACAGAAGGTTGACTGTTGACTTATGAATCAGTTTAACACTGCCTGCTGTTTACCGTTGTTGGTTAGAATACGTGTGTGTTAAATGGTTATAAATACGCCTTTACAATGGATGAATTTGTTAAAAGAAAGGATGTTAGTGACGAGTGTGAAGTTAAAACAGAACATACGATGAAGCCTACAAAATCCAGCACAAAAAAGACAAAAGTTCACCATAATAGACAATATTTTGATGATTATTTGAAGTTTAGATTTTCTTGGACAGGAGATGTTGCTCAGCCATGTCGATTATGTATAGTTTGTGGCGAAAAAATGGCTAATGAATCCATGGTACCAAATAAATTACAAAGACATTTCACGACTAAACATTCTTACCTACAAGATAAAGATCTTAATTATTTTCAAAGACTGTTACAACAATTAAAGCAATGCAATATTTTTCAGAAAACAATGACCGTGTTTGAACGAGCCTAACTCGCTTCAATTGAGGTAGCTGAAATAATAGCAATGAAATCGAAATCCCACACTCTTGCTGAGTCAGTTATCCTTCCCCCTTGCAAAAAGATGGTGAAGTCCATGCAAGGTGAGACTGATGAAAAAGAAATTAGTCAAATTCCACAATACACAGGAGAATTGTAGATTTATCTGAAAACATTGAAACAAATGTTCAGAAAAAACTTGAAGGATCTAAATTTGCTTTAATAGTCGATGAACCGACTGATATCAGTAATAGTGCTCAATTGCTTGTATTTGTTCGGTTCATTGATGATGAAATAATCAGTTTTTGTGTTGTAAAGAAATGCAAACAATAAGGATCCCTGGACTTGGAATAGTCTCCCAAGAGAAGTAATAAATGCGCCAACAACACAGCCATTTGAGGTGAAATTTGACAGGTGCTGAGCTGCTGTATCCTCTTCTGTGTAAATTTCTACCACCCTTTCCCTACATGGCAACTGAAACATGCTTGTTTTATTTTTTGCCAAATTAATTGAATTGGATTGAATACCTTCTGAAAAATCTAATGTAGAGATTTGTTTTCTTTGGAGAATGCAGGGAAAAAGAAAAATATACTTACTCCGGTCCATGTTGGAATGGAAGAAACAACATCAATGGAAGTGGATGTTTATTGTGTGGAAGTGCATTGTGGGAATATGATTGGAGAGATAAAAATGAAATAGACGATAACTTTAGCACTAAGAAGAAGGATGGTTGTGTGTGGGAGAGAGAGAGAATGCACACACGAGATAGTTAAAAAGGGAAACAGAGAGTGCGAAGAAGTGTCAAAGAAAGAGAGAGAGAAAGAGAGAGAGAGAGAGAGAGAAAGAAAGAGAGAAAAAAAGCATGCGCGCAAGAAAGAAGAGAAGAGAGAGAGAGAGAGAGAGAGAGAGAGAGAGAGAGAGAGAGAGAGGAAGCAATGAATGAGTGTTGTGTTTAATGGCATGTCAACCATAATTGGGTCATTTTATTCCATAACCTTACACAAGTTTTTGTATATGATTAATTTGGCGATTAATTTAGAGATTTTTGTTACATACTGCACCTGGCCTTCACAAATTATCACCCATTTAGTTTTGACCTAGCTTAACTTTGCTTAACTTTTGTGTCAACCTGATTGTAGCCATATTAGGAAGAAATGAAGGAAAGAAGCCAACTTCCCACCCGGATTGACCCCCCCCCCCCCTTAAATCTGGTCCCTATCACAGTAGTCCTTTATGCTTTAGTGGCAATTTGCATTTTTTGAGGTAAAAAAAAAAAGAAATTTGAGAAAAATAAACCAACAACACTTAAACCATTAACTTTGTCGCAACGTACACAAATTCGCAAAAAAAGATTTTCAGCTTACCTTGACCGAAATGTGGGTCCGCGGTCTCTCAAACTTTATCGAACAAGTCACCAAGTCATCTGTAGGGGAATGACCTTTGACCGTGAGCAGATAACCTTCTACTTTGTCGAACACTTCCATTGTCGGAATATCAGACCGTACACAAATCTCACACAGGACAGTTCCAGCTGCGCAAACAAATTCTAAGTAACAACACTCGCTCGTGTTGTCCGTAGAATTTGTCAGGCAGAGTTCGGCGTTTTGACTGAGGGAAATTTCGTCTTTTTTCTGCCTACATAAAAATAGAAAAAAAAACAAAACAAATAACATAGATGAAAGTGACAATTTTTCAATTTTCAAGCCCCCTCACTTTTTGACTTGCCCCCCCCCCCCCACTTTACGGGCATCAATAATTAAGTTGATATGCATGTGTTTAACCGGCCCCCCCCCACACTTTTTAGGAGAATCCCCCCACTTTTATAACTGTCCCGCCGGCCCTGTATGTGTGTGCGTGATGTTTATGTGTTCCCTATAGAAAAAAAAAGTTTAGAGAATCTATATAAAATCTAAAAGTGTATTCTTATGTAAAATTTACTGGGGAAGACAATGGAAGTGTTCCTGAATCACTAAGTGCTCCCCTCTTAAAATTTTAAATATATCCTATTTTTATTAAATTCAAATCATATGTATAAAATTTTCTGAGAAAGACAACAGAAGTGGTCTTGAATCTCTAAGTGCCCTCCTAACCTAAGATAGCTATGGGGGGGCCGCAACTCCTTTAAAACTCCAAATATATCTTATTTTGATAAAATTTATATCATATGTATAAAATTCTCCAGGGAAGACAATGGAAGTGGTCTCGAATCTCTATGTTATCCTCCATGTGTCGAATATCTCTGTGCGCTAAGTAACCCATTGGGACAGAACCCCCTTAAAATTTCAAATACATATATCTGATTTTAATGAAATTTAAACCATATTTTACAACATTTCAGCCTCTTCCGACTATATTAGGGGGCGAAACGAAAGGAGAGGGACAATAAGAACAAAGAAAGTAATATGGTGTTATGAGCATAGTGAAAAAGTATGTAGTAGTGATCCTCATTCAATCCCGAGCAACGTCGGGTCTTCCTGATAGTTTAAAATAAATTTTAATTGGAAAAACAATTTTTTTACTAATAAAACTATTATCATATCATGATTATTTTTTGTTGTCTTCTTGTCTCATGTTTCAGGTTACAAGTTTCATGAACGACTTCCAACTTTTCCTGTCTGTTGCAATTTCGCTTGTGCTGCTCGCCAGGATCAGGTCGTCATCAACTGATCTCCTCCATGTCTTAAGTGACCGACCACATAGTTTTGGCCATTGACATCAATCTGGGACACACTTTGGAGCATTTCGGATGACTGACAATGAGCGACGTGGCCATACTAGTTCAGACGTTATTGGGCGACATACTTTCGTATGAAGGCCGGTAGAGTTAGACCGACAATTTTCTCCATCCGATGCACTGCAGACAGGATCATGTTATTCTTACATTTCATTGTTGACCAGACTTCGCAGCCATACAAGTGTAGAAGTCAAACATGTGTGTTGTATGCTGCCACTCTTGCATACGATGGGATCCCTACATTTTGTAAAATTCTTGACAGCTGCCTGAAGACTCTCCATGTGTCAGATATACGTCATCTTGTAGTTGTGTCAGTTCTCCCAACTGGAATCAATTGGGTTACCTTGATAGGTGAATTTATTCACTATTTCAACACCTGCAACAACTGCAATATTTTTGCAAAATCATGTGGAAGATTGCATTTTGGTCTCGAATATTCCAATATTGTAACTCTCCCTCTCTTTCTCTCTCTGATAAAATTTAGCAGCCATTTTGGGGGCTAACCGCTTCAACATAGCCAGATTATCTTTTCATGTGGAAGATTGTTTTACCCCCCCTCCCTATCTCTTCAACTTCTCAAACCTCGAGTAAGTAAAGCAATGGAGATTAGTTTTCTTATCTTCAATGGACCAGAATCAGGCTGGGATGGTGGAGTATCCAGCTCAGTGGTTTTTTTTTTGGTTTTTTTTTGTAGTAGAATCATTAAGATAATGACTATCTATTCAGAATTTGTAAGATTGACTTTCACACACTCTCTCTCTCTCTTAAATTATTTTATATGAAAATGGTAATTATGTGAAACTTTATTTTGACATAGAATATGCGGCTTTTGTGATTTCTTGTGATATCTGAGCTTCAGATGTTACAAAATTTCAATTTAAAAAAAACAAAAAAAAAAAAACATTTCAAGTAACAAAATATATTTGTGTGAAATCAGTACATATATAACAAACTGAAAATGAAGATCATTTGTAATCTGATGTATGTTGAAACTCTGAAATAACTTTAAAAGGATTTAAAATTAAATATTTAAAATAACTATGTTTATTAAATTAGATTTTGGAAAAGACGCAACTTTAGTTTACACTACACACTTTTGACTTTTGAAAAACTTTTGAAACACTTGTGACTTTTGAAACACTTGTGACTTTTGAAACACTTGTGAAACACTTTTGAAACACTTGTGACTTTTGAAACACTTTTGAAACACTTTTGAAACACTTGTGACTTTTGAAACACTTTTGAAACACTTGTGACTTTTGAAACACTTTTGAAACACTTGTGACTTTTGAAACACTTTTGAAACACTTTTGAAACACTTTTGAAACACTTGTGACTTTTGAAACACTTTTGAAACACTTGTGACTTTTGAAACACTTTTGAAACACTTGTGACTTTTGAAACACTTTTGAAACACTTGTGACTTTTGAAACACTTTTGAAACACTTGTGACTTTTGAAACACTTTTGAAACACTTGTGACTTTTGAAACACTTTTGAAACACTTGTGACTTTTGAAACACTTTTGAAACACTTGTGACTTTTGAAACACTTGTGACTTTTGAAACACTTTTGAAACACTTTTGAAACACTTGTGACTTTTGAAACACTTTTGAAACACTTGTGACTTTTGAAACACTTTTGAAACACTTGTGACTTTTGAAACACTTTTGAAACACTTGTGACTTTTGAAACACTTTTGAAACACTTGTGACTTTTGAAACACTTTTGAAACACTTGTGACTTTTGAAACACTTTTGAAACACTTGTGATTTTGAAACACTTTTGAAATACTTGTGATTTTGAAAAACTTTTGAAACACTTGTGACTTTTGAAAAACTTTTGAAACACTTTTGAAACACTTTTGAAACACTTGTGACTTTTGAAACACTTTTGAAACACTTTTGAAACACTTGTGACTTTTGAAACACTTTTGAAACACTTTTGAAACACTTGTGACTTTTGAAACACTTTTGAAACACTTGTGACTTTTGAAACACTTTTGAAACACTTGTGACTTTTGAAACACTTTTGAAACACTTGTGATTTTGAAACACTTTTGAAAAACTTGTGATTTTGAAAAACTTTTGAAACACTTGTGACTTTTGAAACACTTGTGACTTTTGAAACACTTGACTTTTGAAAAACTTTTGAAACACTTGTGACTTTTGAAACACTTTTGAAACACTTGTGACTTTTGAAACACTTTTGAAACACTTGTGACTTTTGAAACACTTTTGAAACACTTGTGACTTTTGAAACACTTTTGAAACACTTGTGACTTTTGAAACACTTTTGAAACACTTGTGACTTTTGAAACACTTTTGAAACACTTGTGACTTTTGAAACACTTTTGAAACACTTTTGAAACACTTGTGACTTTTGAAACACTTTTGAAACACTTGTGACTTTTGAAACACTTTTGAAACACTTGTGACTTTTGAAACACTTTTGAAACACTTGTGACTTTTGAAACACTTTTGAAACACTTGTGACTTTTGAAACACTTGTGATTTTGAAACACTTTTGAAATACTTGTGATTTTGAAAAACTTTTGAAACACTTGTGACTTTTGAAAAACTTTTGAAACACTTTTGAAACACTTTTGAAACACTTGTGACTTTTGAAACACTTTTGAAACACTTTTGAAACACTTTTGAAACACTTTTGAAACACTTGTGACTTTTGAAACACTTTTGAAACACTTGTGACTTTTGAAACACTTTTGAAACACTTGTGACTTTTGAAACACTTTTGAAACACTTGTGATTTTGAAACACTTTTGAAACACTTGTGATTTTGAAACACTTTTGAAACACTTGTGACTTTTGAAAAACTTGTGACTTTTGAAACACTTGACTTTTGAAAAACTTTTGAAACACTTGTGACTTTTGAAACACTTTTGAAACACTTGTGACTTTTGAAACACTTTTGAAACACTTGTGACTTTTGAAACACTTTTGAAACACTTGTGACTTTTGAAACACTTTTGAAACACTTGTGACTTTTGAAACACTTTTGAAACACTTGTGACTTTTGAAACACTTTTGAAACACTTGTGACTTTTGAAACACTTTTGAAACACTTGTGACTTTTGAAACACTTTTGAAACACTTTTGAAACACTTGTGACTTTTGAAAAACTTTTGAAACACTTGTGACTTTTGAAAAACTTTTGAAAGACTTGTGACTTTTGAAAAACTTTTGAAATACTTGTGACTTTTGAAAAACTTGTGACTTTTTAAAAACTTTTTCAGCGTGTATGCTTCTGATGGTTTTCGTTTTTGCAGCTTCATCATTTTCTTTTTCATATCTTTAGTCCCTAGTTGGTGAATTGTTATTTTAGTTGACTTTGTGGAGAGGGGGGGGTCTCTTTGATCTTCAAGACTTCTGCTTTCTTTTCCTTCATCTTCTTTTCTCTTTCAATTTAAAGTCGTCACTTATATCTCCTATTTGCTAAAATTGGAAATACCGGAATTGCAGGAAAAAAACCCAGAACTTTACTTTCATCAGTGAAAAAAAATCTGATTAAGCAAAATTGCGTTTATTGATATTAATCAATTATCTTGTCACATATCTCAGGTCGACGCTCAGTGATAACAGCAACATCCTCTGCGTGCATCAATTTGATGCGACTCAAATGGTGCACCACTACCGCATCCTCTGTGACCGCAAGATCAGCAACTGTCCAAAGTCGAAGATCTACCAAACTGTTGGGAGACCCGTCACTTTATACAGCTGTGAATGCTTACCGCCAATTAGGAAGGCGAAGTGAAGATTGGCCGTTATGAAAACAAAAATGTTCCACTGGATGTCAGGAATTACATCTTGATCACATCTGTAATGATGACATCCGAAGGCACTACTACATCACTTCGAGCAAAGGCAAGATAAGGGAATGTTGGCTCAGATGGTTTGGACATTTGCTTAGGTCCGACGACACAGACGAAACTTGCTTTAAAATTAGAAGTTATCGGGAAGCAACCAAGATAAAGGCTGACGATGAGGTAGGCAAAGGCCCTGCAATGATCTTTGTAAAACCAGCCTTCACCCAGACCATGCCAAGCGGAGACAAAAATCCATTATTGTGAACCCCGCTCTAGTTCAAGACCAACACAAAGAAAAAGAAGTTGATCCGATGCATTCGATTGTTCAGAAAATAATGGCCGATTTTTCAACTTACGCTTACAGAGTTGATTTGGGTTGCTATTTTTGCAGTGTTTTATACGCAACTAGCAGAGCTACCCAGCGTTGCTCGGAGCCAAAGTGTAACATATTTCTATTAAAACTTCTATCTCTCTCTCCCTCGTTTTGCTCCACCCTCTCTTTCTTCTCTGTCCAGTCCATTCCTCACTCTGGACATACACAGACAACTCTCCCTTATGTAGATACTTCAATGAATGAGTCGGCATAAGGGAATTAACTCCTTGAAAATTAAACAGAGTTACCTCCCTTTAGTTAGTAGCTTGAAAGACAGTTTAGGATCAAAGAACGAATAATTCTTTTTCTAAATTTTAGATATTATCCACTGAAGCAATGCCGATCAAGAAAATACCAACTTTGTGGGTGCTTGTTTTGTAGTTTTGTAGTTTTAGCTGGACATACACACAGACAACTGCCCTTTATATAACAGATTTGACATGCGTAATAATTGATGTGCACTCTTTAATCAATTTCCAATAATTTCTTTCAGAATACAATTTTCAAGCATATCAGAATGATACGATAGATGTGTAATGTGAGTCTTAAAGTCAGGCTTAGTTCTTATGACCTCAGAAGATTAAATCTGGACAGTATAGAGAGATGTGTGCAGAACAGGAAACTTCATTGGTATGGTCACGTTGAAAGAATGAGTGAGAGTTATTGGGTTAGTAGATGCAGAACACTTGAGGTAGCAGGTTCAGTCCAAAGAAAACATGGGAGGAAGTGACAAAAATGGACTTGCCCGAAAGAAGGATAAAAAAGACCTGGTCAGAGATAGGTTAGTTTGGAAGTCAATTTCTAAAAGCCGTCCAACCAATGTCAGCATGTAAAACGGACGTTTATCCGAATATGCTGATGATGATGATGAGCCTTCAATAAAATGAATAGTCAGTTACAAGTTAGCTCTCTTCATTCAAATTCTTCACTGACGTCACATATTCATAACAATACTCCATGCATTTTATGCTGACTTGTAAAGTAATATTTAAAATGTGAGTGAAAACAAACAAATAGCTTGTTTCTAAAATTTCACATTTTGGGTGTGCTTATCACTGAACAGCAATAAAACAGACTGTTTAGTTGTTTTGTTTTACGGCATATCAACCCTTTTCGGGTTATTTTATGTCGAATCCAGTCATTTTGGTAAAGGTTTTTATTCTTCAAGTTCTTAAACTCATCAAATGTTTATCCATGGTATTTGGTTTGGTTGTTTTGTTTTACGGCATATCAACTCTTTTCGGGTTATTTAATGCCGAATTCGGTCATTTTGATAAAAGTTTTGGGGAAAAGAGGGAGAGTGGGAAGGGGAGGGGAAGGATATTGTTGTTTTTTGTTTTTGGCTTTGCAGAACATGATTGAGTTTTGCAAAGAGAAAAAAAAACAATAAAACATCAATGTTTGGTGGATTTTGAGTCAGGAAGCCAATATCTTCAGACAGCCTGATCTGGTAGCACCAGTTCACATTTTGGGGGGAAAATACTGTCAAACGTTATAATTTATTTCTAAATATTTTCAACTTTTGTTATCTTCTGGAAAAGAGTTTATGCATAAACAGCTTCCATCTTGAATATTTACCCAGAGTAAAGAGAAATTTAAAGCAAGAGAAGATAACTCAATCAGACTAAAGAAAGTAGGAAGTGGATCTTGGGTTTACTTTCAGCAAGCTCGTAACTTTCGGTTCCATTATTTTGTCCTTTACTCCTCACATACCAAGAGCGATGTTTCTGACAAAGGGGGAATAATTGCTGTTTTCTGGGTCGGATCTATCCATATGACACTTATCGTTGGCTAGTTTTTGACCTGGAAGTGGTATTTTTTAGCTCCTGACATCAAGTGGCCCCATGCCTTGTCTGGAGCGATTTCCATAAAAAAAAATCTTAGTTTTCAAAATGGCCGACTGACTCTTTCAATTCAAAAGATGGCAAAAAATTGAGAATCTATATATGAATGAAGTTGTATTATTCGGACTACCATTCCTGGAGAATCCTTGGAATCACTTGGCAGGACAACATCTCAAACAAACTTGATCAGGCAGTCATTCCAAACATGTTTGCTCTGCTTACCCAACGTCGACTCCTGTGGCTTGGCCATGCCAGGCGAATGGACGATGGGACAATCCCCAAGGACATTCTATTCGGTGAGCCTGCCACCGGCTCCAGACCAGCAGATGTCTTCAAGTGAGACATGAGGGCAGGGTGATGTGCCCCAGCAAGCTGGGAGTTCATGACTGAAGACTGCAGCCACTGGAGAAATACTGTGAAGGCATGTTCCAAGAGAAGTGAGGAGACAAAAGACCAGCAGTGAAGGGAAAAAAGAGAGTACAGACGGCAAAGAGCTGAAACAGTTCTCAGAACCAGGCACCATCTACATCTGTGGAAACTGTCAGCAGAGCCTGCCGATCCAGGATAGGCTTGCACAGTTATGCCAGATGCTACGATTCGGCAACGGACTAATCTGAGGCACAGAACTGTATTGTCTCCTGAGACAGACAGATGTTAACAACTATTCTCATCTTGATTGTTATTTTCACAACATTTCGATGTAACCTCTGACCTTCTTTGGTGGGTACATCTTTTCGAACTTGGGAATCTTTATGTCGAACTTGGGAATCTATACAAAATTTTAAACTGAACCGTTTATTTAATCCAGGGGGTAGACTATTCTTGTTCTGTCAGCCACAACCGGGTAGAAGTGCAAATTTTTATGTTATTCTTAGTTTTTATCACCTGTAGCAAGGATTGAACCTTCCATCTCTAGAAAACGGTCATTTAGAACAGCTTGTTAACCAACGCATTACCTGTTAGGCTCTACGTCAATTCTAGTGTTAATTTTGAGAGCCTTAAACCTAATCTGGTCTGTCGAGAGCCCAGTAGTCAGAAGTACTGACTGTTGAAAACTGTTATGATGGCTGACTATAGTTGTCAGTCTACTTGACACATAAATATGATTTGTTTCTCATCTTGTCCGTAGCGGTTGAAAGTGGCCTCATTGGTTAGGACGCTCAGAATTGAGTTAAAGGTGACTCTTGTCACGGTTTCGAACGGTTATCTCTACACTGATGATTCCATAAGGATTACACGTATACGTATGTAGATAATAATAAAATATTTATTCATAAATATATATATATATATATATAAATTTGGGAAAGTTAATTTTTTTAAGCATCTTAAAATTTAAAACTTTAAGAAAGAGGCAAAATGCCTTCAAAAAACCATGTGTTAGATGCAGATATTTTTATTAAAATAAAAATACTATTTTTTTTTTTCATCTTGACTTTTTTTCTAATAATTTCGCTCGGTATCACAAGTTTCATCATTGATTTAAACAAAAAAAAAAAAAGGTTAATACCTTTTATTTGTTTAAATCTCTGAAGCTTGTGATACCGAGCGAAATTATTAGAAAAAAAGTCAAGATGAAAAAAAAAATAAATAATTGTATTTTTATTTTAATAAAAATATCTGCATCTAACACATGGTTTTTTGAAGGCATTTTGCCTCTTTCTTTAAGTTTTATATATATATATATATAGATTTAGATTTTTCACTTATAAAATAGATCATTCAGTGAAGACCGGGGTTGTTCCAATAAAAAACAAGCTCGATGATACTCGATTACAGAGTACAGAGCATTTATATGTGATTTTATGAAGGCTTACCAAAGCATTCCTTTCAAGACACCAATGATCACCATTAAAGATATTTTTTCTTACAAATACTATTTATTCAAATTAAATGTTTTTTCCTACACGTGTTTCACTACCAAGCAGTTACTTGCTTGGCAGATCATCAGGGAAATTAAATGTCTGGAATACTGGTTTCAACTGCCGACAAAACACAATGTGGCGTTGTAATAGTTGAGGTCACTTAAGAAAAGAAGAGGAAAAAAATAAAAATAAAAATAAAAGTCAAACTTAAAAAGCAAGGAAGAACAACGATAAGGAAAGAAAGTCCTAGAAAAGTCTTAGAAAAGTAGCTTGTGCATTATTTCTTCCACCAAGCCAACAAGCAAGTAGTCGGTCCCAAATACATTCAATAAAACCACAAAACCGGAACAATGTGCGATAATACACTTTCACGTTAGCCGGTACAATGATGAATAAATCCCCCCCCCCACAATAAAACAAAAGAACTAAATCATTCAAGATACCGCTCACAAGTTACCATTCCAATGATAGTATGGGAATTCTAAATCCAACTTCTCACAAAGAAAAGTCAACACAAATGTTCGTCCGAGTTCAAAGAGTCTTATTTCAATTGTTGATTTATTACCCTTCGAAATAAACACACGACGAGTTGAATGTCAATCCCGCAGAAAACTCCCTTCCATCAAGAAAAAATCTTAATATAGAAACTATTTATTCAAAATACTGTTTCTAAAAATATTTATTATTAAACCTATTCCTTATAGAAATTAATCATCTAGTGTCTGGGACGTCATTTTACATTTTGGGAAAATATCCTTCATTTAATTAACTGCCGAATTATTATCGTTTTGTTGTTTAACGAAGCGAAAAAAGCCTATCCCGCAGAATTTGTTTTTAAAAAAATTATTCATATATCAAAAATAAACTGTTATTATAAAAGGCCTTCTACAAAAATCTAGTTATTATTTTAAATCATTTAAAATATTTCCTTAACGGCTGTGTCTGTTTGTAACTCTCTGTGGAGAATATTATTCTATATTCCATAAATAAATGTTACAACGGAATATCGTTATCAGAAATCTATTTTCTATTTTGAAAAAAAAAAAACCAAACTTTTTTTTAATGGACCGGTTTATTTTTTTGTCAACTTTACGGGAAAATATCACTCTTACTCGTTAAATGACAGGAGACTTTATTATTACTAATTTAAAATCCCGTACAAAATACTTTTTTTATAAAATTCAATTGTTTCTATTTTTAGAAATTAAGTCCGTGTCGGCATGCATGTTTTTAAAATTATTTTTTCCTTAATTACTTTTCCCCATTCCTGCCACCAAATTGTTTTATTTATTTTAATCTAATTAAAAACTAATTTAATTTAACCTAATTTAATTAAATAGTGATAGCATCCAGGTTGCTATTTCTTATTTTTCACTTAAAATTACTTGAAATCCCCAATGCATTTCGTATAATATATCTATTTCTGAGAATAAATTGTGATTTATTATTTATTATTCCACTATCTTTTTATATGTAACACAATTTCCCCCCTCTATTCCGCTGAATAAGTATTTACTATAGTTGACTATCACTGGGCCTTATTCCGATCGAATATTCCTACCTTGTCACCCCCAACCTAAGTCTCGAGTATCCGCTAATAATTGAATTAAGACATATCTTAGCATAAGTACGTGTTACTAATTCTCATCCTCCCTATTATACACTAATTATTGCCCCAGATTGCCTCAGGAAGTGTCCATCCTGCCTATCTCTGCTGTAAGTTTATACTTCCCCCAATTCCCCTCCTATCCAGGTTTTAGGCTTGATAACAGGTAACGGTTTCTATGCAGACAGCATTGTAGTATTTCCTGCCTAGCGTTCAGTAAATTATCTCTAGATGTCATGATGTGGTACGACTCCAATGCACATAGGTTGCATCTCTTCTTTTTGTTCGGTTTATATTTGTTAGCCCTCCCCAAAATTGACCATTTCAGTTCGAAAGGGTCTTGCCTAGCAATGAGGTTTCTCACAAAACGGCCAACAGAAGTGTTAGGCCTATCTATGTCTTCCCTTTGGCCTCCCCTGAAGGAACTCATGTGGTTTCTGAATCTATCTTTGAACTCACCCCCGGTTGAACCGATATATGATTTCCTACTACTCTCTGTTATCACATCGCATTTGTAGACAATGCTTGAAACTCTACAGTTCCCCCCCAGTGGACAGATGTTAGAAGCTCTGCAGTTACAGTTGTGTGCTGGGCCGTTGCTGGATGTTCTACTACTATGGTTATTTATAATGGAGGTTCTCACTGAACTGGTGTTACTGGGATCAACACCAGAAGAGAACATGGCTTCCCTTGTTTTAGTTATCTTAGAATTATTATATCCTATGATGGATGTGGCTATATTTCTACAGGTTGAATAAGAGAGTTTTACAGTATTTTTGTTAATGATTCCCCCCAATCTGCTATCCCTTGGAAAGTTTTTTTCCACTATGCTATAAAAAATCTTTGGGATATTAGTCTTAATATGCTGGCTATAGGGGGGGTTGAACCATGTAGTGGTCCTTCTCCTATTTTTCTTCCTACCTTCCCCCCCGGTTTGGGTAGCATGTGATTTTCAATTCGTTACTTCCAACTTCACGAATATTATCATCAACCGGTTCCCACCCTACCTGGTTTACATTATCGTGGGATACACCAGGTCTCCTATATCTAGCCTTGCCCATTGCCCTATTATATGAAACCATTGATCGAGAGGCAATCGGTCTCCCGTTTAGTCCCCCATTCCCAACCGAAGGAGGCACAAGGTAATTAATTTTTTCCTTGTATCCTGATCTGTTTAAAGCTTCATTGTAGAATTGCTTACTGCTGTCGAATATTTGTTGATTCTTGGACAGCTTAGATATCCTACTCGATATTGCAGGAATAATGGCTCTTTTCACCATCGGTGGGTGATTCGATTTAGCGTCGATATAGTAGAGTGTGTGGTTGGGCTTGTGATAAGGTTCATATGTGTTGTTGCATAGATCAAGCGTAATATCCAAAAAATTGACCCTCCGGTAGTTTATATCCATAGTTACGCTAAGTTGTATTGAGCTGAAGAATATATTGAGTTTTTTCTTCTTAGTTTCAAGATTCCTTATACTTGTGTTGACAAAGAATAAAGCGTCGTCCCTATATAGACCGCCCGCCAGTTCAGGTATTTTCATACAAATTTCTCTGAGGATATATATCCTTACCAGGTCAGTAACCTGCGCTGAGTCCGGTGCCCCCATAGTAATATCGAAATTGTTTTCCCTATCCTTTCTAGTCCATAACTTATCATTGTAGGATATTAGCGTCCTTCTGGCTAGTCTAATTATATCCATTTCTAAGTTTGTGATGTTTGATTCATTTCTAGCCATGGTAAGCGCCTTTTCAAGTAAAGTAGAGGATATGGAGGGATAGTATGAATCTATATCAAACATTATAAATTTACTTTGATTAGTAATGTGTAATTCTTTATACTAACTTAGCACATCCTCTGATGAGGTCCACAGATTCAATTGAGTTCTGCGTTTAATTCCTGGCAATATTCTGTCTAGTATTTTTTTGCTGATTACACCCATGTCTGAAATACACGTCGAGATCAGTCTAATGGATGGGTTATTACTAAAATCTGGCTTATGATCCTGAAGAGTGAAACGAGGGCATTTAGGGGTATATATCTCAACATTACCTTCCATACCAATCTCAGAGCAGATCTTAAGAGCGGCCAAGTTAATATCCTGTAACACCCCGTTCCCTACGGTCTTGTAGTTTTTATTCAGTTCCTTCAGGATTAGGTTGTTGTATGTTTCCATATTCATGGAGTATGTGTTTAAAGTTTTATCCGCCGGAACTGTGATGTTAGAGTTATTCCTAATCCGTGTCTGTGTCCTATGGATATGTTCAATGGTAGGATTCCAATATTGTGATCTGTTTTTGGTTTTGATGTTTTTAACCATATTATGCATATCTGCTTCGAAGCTTTCTAATGCAGGGATGTGAGGTGGGTTCTTGTGAGTTCCTATTTTATAGAATTTTCTATAGGAGGCTGTTGGTAAATTATCCTCAGTGTCAGATGCATACTCAGGGGGTTCAGAGACGCCAGAAGGTGGATTCACGTTGCTCAACTCCCTAGTCGATCCCAGGTTGTGGTGAATTACCCGCCATCAGACTCTCTTCAAGAATGCATGGACCGCCTGGACCATGTCCATTATGTATGCTTTGTGGTTTGGTATGGAAATGTTTTTGGGTGAGAAAGTTATCTCCTCTTTGGCAAACATCCTGGTCACTCCGGTATTGAATAGCAGCTCACTTTGGGGAGCAGAATATAGATTTAGATTTTTCACTTATAAAATAGATCATTCAGTGAAGACCGGGGTTGTTCCAATAAAAAACAAGCTCGATGATACTCGATTACAGAGTACAGAGCATTTATATGTGATTTTATGAAGGCTTACCAAAGCATTCCTATCAAGACACCAATGATCACCATTAAAGATATTTTTTCTTACAAATACTATTTATTCAAATTAAATGTTTTTTCCTACACGTGTTTCACTACCAAGCAGTTACTTGCTTGGCAGATCATCAGGGAAATTAAATGTCTGGAATACTGGTTTCAACTGCCGACAAAACACAATGTGGCGTTGTAATAGTTGAGGTCACTTAAGAAAAGAAGAGGAAAAAAATAAAAATAAAAATAAAAGTCAAACTTAAAAAGCAAGGAAGAACAACGATAAGAAAAGAAAGTCCTAGAAAAGTCTTAGAAAAGTAGCTTGTGCATTATTTCTTCCACCAAGCCAACAAGCAAGTAGTCGGTCCCAAATACATTCAATAAAACCACAAAACCGGAACAATGTGCGATAATACACTTTCACGTTAGCCGGTACAATGATGAATAAATCCCCTCCCCCCCACAATAAAACAAAAGAACTAAATCATTCAAGATACCGCTCACAAGTTACCATTCCAATGATAGTATGGGAATTCTAAATCCAACTTCTCACAAAGAAAAGTCAACACAAATGTTCGTCCGAGTTCAAAGAGTCTTATTTCAATTGTTGATTTATTACCCTTCGAAATAAACACACGACGAGTTGAATGTCAATCCCGCAGAAAACTCCCTTCCATCAAGAAAAAATCTTAATATAGAAACTATTTATTCAAAATACTGTTTCTAAAAATATTTATTATTAAACCTATTCCTTATAGAAATTAATCATCTAGTGTCTGGGACGTCATTTTACATTTTGGGAAAATATCCTTCATTTAATTAACTGCCGAATTATTATCGTTTTGTTGTTTAACGAAGCGAAAAAAGCCTATCCCGCAGAATTTGTTTTTAAAAAAATTATTCATATATCAAAAATAAACTGTTATTATAAAAGGCCTTCTACAAAAATCTAGTTATTATTTTAAATCATTTAAAATATTTCCTTAACGGCTGTGTCTGTTTGTAACTCTCTGTGGAGAATATTATTCTATATTCCATAAATAAATGTTACAACGGAATATCGTTATCAGAAATCTATTTTCTATTTTGAAAAAAAAAAAAAAACAAACTTTTTTTTAATGGACCGGTTTATTTTTTTGTCAACTTTACGGGAAAATATCACTCTTACTCGTTAAATGACAGGAGACTTTATTATTACTAATTTAAAATCCCGTACAAAATACTTTTTTTATAAAATTCAATTGTTTCTATTTTTAGAAATTACGTCCGTGTCGGCATGCATGTTTTTAAAATTATTTTTTCCTTAATTACTTTTCCCCATTCCTGCCACCAAATTGTTTTATTTATTTTAATCTAATTAAAAACTAATTTAATTTAACCTAATTTAATTAAATAGTGATAGCATCCAGGTTGCTATTTCTTATTTTTCACTTAAAATTACTTGAAATCCCCAATGCATTTCGTATAATATATCTATTTCTGAGAATAAATTGTGATTTATTATTTATTATTCCACTATCTTTTTATATGTAACACAATTTCCCCCCTCTATTCCGCTGAATAAGTATTTACTATAGTTGACTATCACTGGGCCTTATTCCGATCGAATATTCCTACCTTATCACCCCCAACCTAAGTCTCGAGTATCCGCTAATAATTGAATTAAGACATATCTTAGCATAAGTACGTGTTACTAATTCTCATCCTCCCTATTATACACTAATTATTGCCCCAGATTGCCTCAGGAAGTGTCCATCCTGCCTATCTCTGCTGTAAGTTTATACTTCCCCCAATTCCCCTCCTATCCAGGTTTTAGGCTTGATAACAGGTAACGGTTTCTATGCAGACAGCATTGTAGTATTTCCTGCCTAGCGTTCAGTAAATTATCTCTAGATGTCATGATGTGGTACGACTCCAATGCACATAGGTTGCATCTCTTCTTTTTGTTCGGTTTATATTTGTTAGCCCTCCCCAAAATTGACCATTTCAGTTCGAAAGGGTCTTGCCTAGCAATGAGGTTTCTCACAAAACGGCCAACAGAAGTGTTAGGCCTATCTATGTCTTCCCTTTGGCCTCCCCTGAAGGAACTCATGTGGTTTCTGAATCTATCTTTGAACTCACCCCCGGTTGAACCGATATATGATTTCCTACTACTCTCTGTTATCACATCGCATTTGTAGACAATGCTTGAAACTCTACAGTTCCCCCCCAGTGGACAGATGTTAGAAGCTCTGCAGTTACAGTTGTGTGCTGGGCCGTTGCTGGATGTTCTACTACTATGGTTATTTATAATGGAGGTTCTCACTGAACTGGTGTTACTGGGATCAACACCAGAAGAGAACATGGCTTCCCTTGTTTTAGTTATCTTAGAATTATTATATCCTATGATGGATGTGGCTATATTTCTACAGGTTGAATAAGAGAGTTTTACAGTATTTTTGTTAATGATTCCCCCCAATCTGCTATCCCTTGGAAAGTTTTTTTCCACTATGCTATAAAAAATCTTTGGGATATTAGTCTTAATATGCTGGCTATAGGGGGGGTTGAACCATGTAGTGGTCCTTCTCCTATTTTTCTTCCTACCTTCCCCCCCGGTTTGGGTAGCATGTGATTTTCAATTCGTTACTTCCAACTTCACGAATATTATCATCAACCGGTTCCCACCCTACCTGGTTTACATTATCGTGGGATACACCAGGTCTCCTATATCTAGCCTTGCCCATTGCCCTATTATATGAAACCATTGATCGAGAGGCAATCGGTCTCCCGTTTAGTCCCCCATTCCCAACCGAAGGAGGCACAAGGTAATTAATTTTTTCCTTGTATCCTGATCTGTTTAAAGCTTCATTGTAGAATTGCTTACTGCTGTCGAATATTTGTTGATTCTTGGACAGCTTAGATATCCTACTCGATATTGCAGGAATAATGGCTCTTTTCACCATCGGTGGGTGATTCGATTTAGCGTCGATATAGTAGAGTATACTTGCTTGTTGGCTTGGTGGAAGAAATAATGCACAAGCTACTTTTCTAAGACTTTTCTAAGACTTTCTTTTCTTATCGTTGTTCTTCCTTGCTTTTTAAGTTTGACTTTTATTTTTATTTTTTTCCTCTTCTTTTCTTAAGTGACCTCAACTATTACAACGCCACATTGTGTTTTGTCGGCAGTTGAAACCAGTATTCCAGACATTTAATTTCCCTGATGATCTGCCAAGCAAGTAACTGCTTGGTAGTGAAACACGTGTAGGAAAAAACATTTAATTTGAATAAATAGTATTTGTAAGAAAAAATATCTTTAATGGTGATCATTGGTGTCTTGAAAGGAATGCTTTGGTAAGCCTTCATAAAATCACATATATATATATATATATATATATATATACATACACACACACACAACACATACATATATATGTTATTTATTAAGGTGCATTTTTTTTTTTATTGATGTTATTGTTTGTACAATTTCGACCGTCTCAGAGCATGTGACTTGTTTGTCAAGTGTCCCTCTTCTGAAGCACAGTTCAAATCCTGTACGAGTCTAATTTTTTACATAGTAATATTCTTTGTTTATATCCACCCCAGCAGACTGAATAAATCATTTGTTTAGTTATATTACAAATGCAATAAAAAAAAAAGAAGGTAGCTTAAAACATAACATACTGTCAAAAATAAATTTCTAATATTAAAAACATATGTACATTAGTAAATAAACAAATAGAACACTGTAAAGTGGCGGTCAATGTTTATATAAAAAACATTGTAGATATCATTTACCAATAGCGCCTGTCCCGTGGTGTGGTCGTGAGGGTTACTGAGTATTGACTAGATGATTGTTGATTTGATCCATGGCATGGGATGGGTGCTGGTCTAGCCACACGGAAGAGCTGTGATACAGCGAAACTGTCTGTGGATAATTATGATGATTGTATATATACATATATATATATGAAGTGAGAAAATAAAGATAAAGATTATATACTATCTTGAATAGTCAAAGCTCGATATACAAGAAAGAGCAATAGTATAAGTAGATAAGTGATGAGAATAAAAATTGGATAAAATACAATATTTATTAAATCATCAATTGTTCAAAAAGTTGTATAAAACATTTTTTTTATATAATCCTGGTTTTGAACAATTGATGATTTAATAAATATTGCCTTTTATCCAATTTATTTAACTTGAAAATCCTCTTAAAAAATAGTGTTGCATAGCCCTCCACTTGAGGCCGCGGCTTTTCTCATTTCGTATACTCGTTCCAGAAAGGGTTGTGGCAGTTCACATTTAATACTCATCTTTTTTAAACACAAATCGTATAGTTTGCACACCTCCAAATTTTTCCCTCGCCGAGCAGAGGGCCGCCTTCTCGATGTCGTCTAGCGGCCGAAGCACCCCCCTCCCCCTCCGCTGCAACAAAAGCTCCACGATCAGGCCGGAACACAAACAATTCCTCCAATTCAACCTCAGCCTCACCTCAAGCGTTATTTATTTATCGCTGGGAGATATTCACTAACGTCGAGAGAGAGAGAAAGCAAATTACTACTTTATCGTAGTTACTTATCAAATAAGTTTTAACCATTCGTGGAGCAGGGAAAAGAGATCTTTCACCTATATTTTCTTAGGGAAATATTTCCCTTATCTGTTGTAGTCTACATGGCACAAATCACGTCTGATAGGTCTGCCTCCAAAACCCAGACTGCTAAAACTCGCTTCTCATGAAGAACGAGTGACGTCACGGATCCCTCCGTTTCCCACGCAAAGGCCCGTGACACCACAGAGCCCCCCGCAGGTGCACATTGACCCTTGATCTGCAATCGGTCTCCCGTTTAGTCCCCCATTCCCAACCGAAGGAGGCCCACCCCGCGCCAGCCAAACCAACGACCTCTAACAGACACGTCCACTCCCACAGGGCCATTATCCAACACTAGCACGGTCCGTAAACTGCAGAAGTACCTTCTTTTATAACACAAAGGTTTTTGTAATAGCTCAGTAGTGTAGAACTAGAGCTCATTCAATTTAATCTCACATAACCTCAGCAAATGCGGGGAACAAATTTACATAAATTCAGACAGTTTTAATTTGCATACAATTGTTTCGACCTACCTCAAACACATAAATCTTCATGATATACAGAATATTCAAAATGTACAACATATCAATTTTCTTGAGGATATCTTCATCAGTGCTTATAAAAAGTTCATCCGCCAGACTAAAAAAAAAAAACTGAAGTGTATTCAGAATTCATCTATTTTTTATTCTTTGTTTTTATTTTCATATATTATATTTTTGTTCTCCATTTATCATCTATTTTTTCATTTCTGCTCACATTTTACAAGGAAAGTATATGTCATTGTTTTACATTTGAATGTCCGTACCATGTGCGTTTAGTTTTCATCTGTCATAATTATACTTTATTGTAAACCATCGATAAAAACACCCGTCAAAATTTACACAAACAAAAGATAAGCACTTACACTAACCTTCATTGTATAGGTTGAAACATTTTTTTTTTTCATTCTCCTAGTTCTTGGTTCTTCGTTTTAACTCTTTTTTTTTTCATGTTTTCTCCCAAAGTACATCTAGGGTTTTTTGCCTCCTTGTGTTTCTATTTGTCACGTGCCTAAGTAACTTCCGGTCGAGATTGTAAACAAACATTCCATATCAATACGATCTATTCTTTGATTTTGATTTTATCTATTATTCTAAGCTTACTCTCATGCAACTAAAATATATAAAACAATATATATATATATATATTACTTTTTTCCACCTGCCTGTTTCATTGATTAAAAATTGTTTTCTCTGAAATTTATCCTATGATTTTGTTGTACACGAAATTTACTTAGAACAATCATTCTCAACACTGATGATTCCCGGAAAAGGATGAAACACATGTGTATGGGGATAAAAGTTTAATAATATTCATCGTAATATATATATATATAGATTCGAAACCCTCAGACCCAAGTCAACATTTTAACTTCTGTCTGAACATCTAGGACTCCGCGATCAATAAACCACTTTGAGAGAAGAGAATTAAGATGTATTTATGTCTAAGCAAGCAAAGATATATATATATATATATATATATATATATATAAAAAATTAAAATTTTCCCCACATTGGGAATATTTTAAGTAGAATGACCCATAAAGTAAATGTGGTATTTTGGTAACTGCAATGATTTTAGCTAAGAGTAGGATAGATGAATAGAATAGACAAAGGATGATCAACGACCCTAAGTTTACCCCACACTTTTGATGACCTTGTGCCTAATTTGTCAAAAATTTAAACTGTAATTTAAATATTTTTTGAAAATAAATAATTCAAAATGTCATTATTATTCTTTGCACCTGAAAGAGGCAGGTAAATAAACTCTTCTCCGAGCACGCATCCACACACTTAAAAGAACAGTAAAAGGCAAACCAGAAGACATCCGACTCAAAGTCAGCAGCAAACGGTTTTCGGTCAGATTTAGTTCCTGATATTAAACTTCATCCGTAATATAACTTCCGGCGAGAGTTTCAGTTTCCCAAATTTATTATTTTATTTATTAAATTGTTAGGTGAAAGTACAGAATAGCATACAAAGCCCCCCCCTCCTCATATTAAGAATGCCTTTCTAAATAATCTTTTGCAGTTTATGGACCGTGCTGAAATAATTACGTTATTTAGAAAGCCATTTTTAACATGGGGAGAGGGTGGCTTTGTTAACTATTCTGTACTTTCACCTGACAATTTAATAAATAAATCAATATATTTGGGAAACTGAAACTCTTGCCGGAAGTTATATTACGGATGAAGTTTAATATCAGGAACTAAATCTGACTGAATACCATTTGCTGCTGACTTTGAGTCAGGTACTCTTCTGGTTTTCTCAGTAAAATACAATCTTAGAATCTGGAATTTTTTGATTAAATAAATGTTATAAATATACGAAAGAAAAGATTCAGATCTCCCTTTGTTCCTATTCACTTGCCTTCCCATGAGGGAAGAGTTAGACAAAAGCTCAGTTTTTAATGTGGGAAAAATCGAGCTCCCCAAAAAAGGGGCACTCTGGATTGTAAAAAAAAAACAAAAAAAAACTGCCTCAATCTAGGACTTCTTCGAGGACAGAATAAATTAAGTGCAGCATCAGAACAGATACTACACTTTGCTTAGCCAAAAGGTCAAGGAAGATGTTTTTTGTTTTTTTAATGAAATCGCTCCAGACAAGGCATGAAGCCACTTGATGTAAGGAGCTAACAAGAACAAATATGATTATCACAAAGACAGGAGATGCCTATTGGTCTCAGTCTTGAAAAAAACCAAGATTTTAGGTAGGAGGAAAACAGTCAGCAGAAAGAGAGTTCCACAAGTCTGCAGTTCTTGGAAAGAAGCTACTGGAATAGGAAGCTGTATCACAATGAGGTATCAGAACAGCGAATTGATGAAGACCACTAGACTAACGAGTCAAACAAGCTGGAACCAAAGAAGCAGGGAATAGATCACATCATTCTGAAGAACACATGCCATAATAATATTTATAAAAAAGACTGTAAAAATATTATATTTATAGAAAAGTCTGTAAGAGAGAGGGTGCAGAGAAGAAAAAAGGGTGGGGGCAATCAAATTACAGATACGTTTCTGCACCTTATCAAGAACCCTCAAATGGGACAGGTATTCACCAGCCGAAATATGATGACACCAGTACTCCAGTTTCTTAGTTTATATTTACTTGCCTCCCCACGAGGACAGAGTTAGACACAAAGTCAGTTTTAATGTGGGGCAAATCAAGCTCCCCAAAAAGGGGCACTCTTGATTGAAATGAAAATAAAAACTGCCTCAGTCGACGACTTCTCCTTCACTGACCGATGAAGTACAGCATTAAAACAGATACTACACTTTGCTCTTAACTAAAAACTCAAGGAAGATCTTTGTTGGTTCCTATGAAAAGCTAATATTTAAGACTTGGTGCAAATGTTTTTATGCAAATCAAGGTTAATCCATGTCATGGATACAACGCATTATTCTCCGTTAATCGACACTCAGATGAGATTAAAACTCTCTTAATACCTGGCAAAGTAAGCTACTCAGCAACTCGTTAAGTTAACTGGCCTATTTAATTTGCCAGACATACTGTTTCGAACACACAAATTTGTCATAGATATGTTTAGCTATATTGATAAAATTATGAGACAACTTCATGTGTGTGGTATTCTTCTCGCATCGACGTGACTTACATATTTTATTTTTATTTACTAATCGAATATTTATTGAAATCATTTCTCAGTGTAAAATAAAGCAAACTTTTTAAAATCCTATTTGAAAATTTTTTTTTTCATTTTGTAAAGATTTTGGTTAGGAAAATGCTCTCCTTTCCGTCATTCCAACACCAGATCGACAGGAAATCGGCAATTTACCTCCTCACTGCATTCGTTACTTAATAAGCACACTGCCTTTTATAAATTGCCCTTTCTTTGGCTTAAATAATGTCAAAAATGTAAATATTCGTCCACATGCACGCATCCTTATACTGGGTTTACTATTTATTCTTACAGAATTGCAGAGCGAGCGTAGAATCCTCATTCTATAATGGAGAGAATAACAGTTAGACAAACTAGGAATGATTGACAGCTGGGGGGTCAGTATGTGACCTTGGCGAAAAAAGAAAGTTGAGAATCTGACAAAATTTGCCGACAATGGAATTGTGGCCTCTTTCCTGGCAGATTTCGAAGCGAGTATACACAAAAATTGGTGCTCGTCCAAAAACCCCAATGGGGGTGGGGTGAGCTAACACTCTGACAACCTAGGATACGGTCAGCTACGGATCTCTCTCTTTCTCTCTTAGTCAAGTGAATAACTTATATATCGTATTTCTGTAACTGTTTTATTACCAGATGTTCGCTTGGATAAGGTAAACTGATTCTGACTTTGAACGGTTTGCCAAAATGAATCCAGAATGATCGACTTCTCAAGTCGCAAGTGTCCCTCCACCATACTTCGTTTTCGCTTCACTAAATCAATCTTTGTAGACAAGAAAACCTATCTTTTCTCGGGAAAAGACGAATGAAAAGGGTTAGGTTGTTTTCATTGTAGGGTGAAAGAGAAAAAAAACATTTGCATTGTTTTTTTAGTTGCCCGTTAGCGAATTTTGTCTCGTTAGCTTGCACATATGTTCTGCAACTTTTTTGTTGGCCGATAAGTTTTCTGACAGAATTAGATAATTATTTCCGGGGACTGAAATGTCTGTCCTAACTTTATGAAATTCATGGTCGCTTTAATCAATTTTCTGAACTTGTTGAATTTTACATTATATTCAATTCGCGATTGACAATTGTCGACTGCTGCAAACTGATTGGCTAAGCGTTTCACCATCTTCCCGCGGTTTACGTACATTGCCGGAAGATGCCGACAAAATGTCACTTTCAGCACAGGTCGTAAACTGGACGAGTACCGAAATTAATTAAGTGACAAACAAATGAGGTGGATGAATGAGGAAGACAAAAATGAAAGTAAAAAGACTCCTCGGAAAGAATTAATGGACAGTCTGAATATTGGAAGACTTTAAGACCTGGCCAGAGATAGGTTAGTTTGGAAGTCAATTTCTAAAAGCCATCCAACACATGCCAGCTGATGATGATGATGGATTAATAGATGTAGAACAGTTGAGGTAGCAGGGTCAGTTTACAGAGAAAGGTCAAGGAAAACATGGGATGAAGTGACAAGGATGGATTTGAGAGAAAGAGCGATAAATAAACACCTGGCCAGAGATAGATTAATTTGAAAGCCAATTTCTAAAAAAAGCCATATAATACCCTAGCGGTAGTAGACTCTTTCTGCGATCCAGGAGATATACTGAGTGCAGGTGGTAGATGTGAACTCAATACGGCCACAAGAGTGAAGTCAACTTGGGCAAAATTTTGTGGGTTGTTTCCTCTGCTAACATCACATGCTGTGGGTAAGTTATGTAGCAGCTGTGTCAGGAGCATCATGATATATGGCAGTGAATGCTGGGCCCTCGTCCAGTCCTCTCTTGTACGTCTGCAGAGCAATGACAGATTCATGATCAGATGGATCTGCAATGTGAAATCTGACCAAACCCAACACATCAGGTTAAAGGATCTGCTGAAAGCACTACACTTGCCTAGCATAGAGGTTATTGTAGGGATAAATCGATTACGCTGGTATGGTCATGTGGATGAACTGTTGCAGAAGCATAAATGTCCTAAATCGCAGGAAGATTGGCCAGCCAAGGAAAACTTGGAAACAAGTGATTGGACAAGACCGCACAGAGTGAGATTTGGAGACTGCTGACCTGCTGAACTGTGAGAAATGAAGTGAGCTTGCGTAATATCAGAAAACGTCTGACCCTTGAACAAGGGAAAAGTGACGCTAAATGAAGAAGAAGAAATACATGCCAGCATGTAAAACGGACGTTACATTGATGATGATGATGATGATGATGATGATGATGCTGATGAGGATGCTGATGATGATGATGAGGAGGATGAGGATGATGATGAGGATGATGATGATGAGGAGGAGGAGAAGAAGGAAGAAAAACAAACATCAATTCAGAAACAGAACTGAATCAACGAAACAAACATTTGTACACAGGAAGTGCTTAATATCTCTTCAGATAGAGCTTTATAAAAATAAATTATTTATTTTATTCATTATTTAAAGTGATCAGATAAGTCTAATTATTTGGTACTGGCATAGCTTTTGAACCAGAAAAAACGACTTTTTATTCAGCTTTTTCCAACTGTTTACTGGAAGATGCTGAAGCGCTTATCCAATTAGAAGGCAGTCAGACAGCAAATTAAGGCGATTAAACGATAATGAATTTCATCGCATTAGGACATACGATTTGTTCTTTTGAAGGACTGATCGAATTTTGCGAGGAAAGAAAACTCTTAGCCCCCAAAAAGAACTTGCACAACATGTGAACATATCTGGAGACTTGCAAAAAGAAATTATATCACTAATCAGTATTTTTGGCGATGCACGAATGAACAGTGTGGACATCGCTAAGAACACGTATATTTTTTGCACAATGACTAAATTTGAAAATGAGCCAAAAAAAATTCTCGCAAAAAAAAAATTAATTTTTATTTTAACTTTGTGAAAATTAAATTATAAAATTTGTTTCATTAATTTTCTTTGTCATAAAAAATAAATACTTTTTTATAAAAATAAAATACGGTGAGCGCTTGTCTTGCTTTAAAAATTGTTTCATATATATATATGTGTGTGTGTCTGTATGCGTATAAAGTTAGGTATGCATTAATGTCTATATGGTATAGGCAACAGAGTGAGTACAATGGTCTCATTATGTTTTTTGTAAACTTTACCATGAACCAGCCGGGCTCTCTAAATTTACACCCTCCGGAAAACTTATAACTTAGCAAGATATAAAAAAAATCAATATAATCAAGAATTGTTTATTTATATAAAATATTGCAATTTTAATAGTAGTGGTGTGCGTGTGCGTGCATGAATGTCAATAACATCAATATGAGTGTAAATTCATGTGTAAGAAAGTGTTTTGAGCGATAGAGAAAACCGACTTTACGGGAAGCAGAAAGAGCGGTGCTTATGCATATCAACCCTGACATTGAAATATTTAAAGAATGTATAAACTTTATTATGTACTTACGTGTTAGCTGAAAATAAGATTGTGCAGAAAAAATTACGCAAATTCATTCAGTATTTATTAAATTATAAGAAAAAGAGCAAAAAAATGATTTTACGTACATTTTGACATTTTTGTAAACAATGGAGACCCCAAACCCCGAAAATATGAGCTATCGGCCTTGACCACTGGAAAATGGCGGAAATATCTATCGAGTGATAAAATCGTTTTTTATTTATAATTAAAGAAATACTGGATGAATTTGCATAATTTTTGGTGTACAGTCTTTTTTTCATCTACCACGTAAGTACAGAACAAAGTTTATACATTTCTTTAACTATTTTATTTTTAAGAGCGGTCTAACATGTCAGGGTTGATAAGCATAAGCACCGAAAAAGCAATGGATTTAATATATGAACTCCAAGAAAGATTTTATGGGAAAAAAGACCAAGAAGTTTATAATTAAATAACCCCAATCCTGTTTACAATTGTTACATTAGCATTTTTATAGACCATGAATTAACTCAAGAGACTTGCTGGCACTTATTCTCCTATAATGTAAAATTAAAACAGTTTGTAAACTGGAATCATCCAATCGATCAGACGGTGACGTCACAACACAAATCAACGGACACATTGTAAAAAGTCATGGTGGTGTAACCTTCCCTACCTGGGTGGCGCAAGCGTGTCGGTGGATAGCCGAGGACCAGGACGACAACCATAAAGGAGCACTTAGCTCTCAAGTCCACAGGTGGTCGGCCTTTGACGGCGGAATCGCAAATATATACCGAGTGCTGATACGCATAATACTGCTGTATAGCCGCAAGACCTGGCCTCTCTGCGCAAAAAAGATTTTCACACACTCGAGGTCTTCGACATGTACTACCTTCGACACATCCTATGCATCTGTCTCTCTGACTAAATCCCAAATTACAAAAAAAGAAAAGCAAAACAAATTGCAAGTAAATGCACTCCCGGGTAACGCCGGGTTGATACAGCTAGTAATATAAATATATAAAAGGGATACGTATATAAATCACAAACCGCATCATCCGTGCAAGATGCAATACCACCAGCATCAGAGACTCTTCTTAAAAGGAGACTTAGCTGGTTCGGTCACGTTCTTCGACACCTTGGTAGCACCAATTACACCTGCCGGACTGAGGAAGCGCAGCAGTGGCCAACTGACGACTTGGATAGGAACAGTGAAGACAGATATGGAACTGTTGGCTGTCCCCCACATTTTTGGTGTTCATCGCTGGAACCAGGAATGGCTGAAGTATGCCGAGGACTTCTGATCGACGTAGGTGGACCGTCTTGACACTGGGCATAGTGAACTTATTTTAGCCGGCTCAACCCAACCCGAGTCGAATGATGTTCACTGTCAGGTCAGGTGGAATTGCGATTTTTTTTTGCTATCTCATGTAACCTTGCTCAGGACTGTCGTGCGTGGGTCACCATAATTCAGGATGTGATGAAGACCAGGGAAGAAGCCGGCTCAACCCGATCAGGGTGAACGACGTTGCCATCAAAAGTCAAATTGATTGAGCCAGTAATTCAAAGGAGAACAAACACTCTTGCTATGTAAGCAAAATGGCGGCGAGCAGAGAAAAATGTGGGAGAAAGTTTGGGAGTGAAAACCTGACAGCGAAGTTTTATCGGATTTCTGACAAAGTAGTAATGTTAGATAATGGCCCTATGGAGATGGACGCATCTGTTGGAGATTGGGTTTGACTTGTGCGATTTGTGGCGAGGTCGTCTCGTGCAGGTTTAGTGCAATGTTGTTCTCACGGTTGCGGTGACGGGTGACGAGACCTTGAGTTCAAAGGTTAGGTCACATCTGTGCGTCGATCACGAGATTTCGCGACGTCACAGTTTTCTCGCTGGGTAAACTGGAGTGAGATTATCAGTTCTTGACTTGGAAGCCGAAGAGTCAATACGCTTTAGCCATGTAGCGATTACAAGCTAGGGGATTTCGGATCCCCAGAAATTGAGAGCCAAGCGATGTCCCCCATCTTCCTTCCTTTGCAAGTAGCTAAGTAGTTAGAAAAATAACTAGCGTAAGCCTCTCTCTCTTATACAACGAACTTGCTCAGTGTCGACAAGCTAATACCAATAAATGGCTCAAAGTAAAAGGAATGGCTTGTTATATTTTATTGTACGGGGAAATTTGGTTTCAGTTACAGAAGGAAACCGACGGCCCGAAGGTGTAACAACGACAAACGTCTGCAGAGAATGGTGACGGCGACGGAGCGACTAACAATGGCAGCTGGCGTGCAGACATTGAAAGCAAAGAGAAAAAGAAAGGGAAATATCATTCCCGAATTGCGTCGACTGCTGTGTCAGGCGACAACAACGAGAGTAAGGTTAGTACGAATAGTTTCCGGGCCGTTGGGATTCTCGAATCGAGAAACGACATATCGTCCCATTAGTAGCGATGCCATTCGTTCTGGATCAACAAGGAACAGTTCTACGATGACCAGAGATTCCGACATTCGATGAACGTATCATCAACCTGTAAATGTAACAGTAAGAAAAAGCAGAAAGCTCTGCTTGCGCAAAAAAGTCACCCCATTAAAAAGCTGAATAAAGTGCGAATAACTTACAGATATCATCAGCAAAAGACAAAACCATTGATTAACATGGAAATTGCGTTTTAAGAAGTTGCTATGTCTTAACCAAATTCCAATGAATATTCCGCAGATAAAAGTGCGCTAATTAACAAACCAGCCTTTCCAACAAGAAGCTCTAACTAATAGCCATCTCACGCACATAAACAAACATTTTTTATGGAAGTCGTTCCAGATAAGATTATCTCCGGTTGTCATTCAACTACGAAAAATATAACATTTCAACATTAGAAATAAAATCGTTCGTTTTGAACTAAAATAACAATTTTTATGGAAGTTGCTCCAGATAAGATTTTGTCCGGCTGTCATTCAACCACGAAAAATATAACATTTCAATCTTAGAAATAAAATCGTTCGTTTTGAACTAAAATAACAATTTTTATGGAAGTTGCTCCAGATAAGATTTTGTCCGGCTGTCATTCAACCACGAAAAATATAACATTTCAATCTTAGAAATAAAATCGTTCATTTTGAACTAAAATAACAATTTTTTATGGAAGTCGCTCCAGATAAGGCTTTCTCCGGTTGTCATTCAACCACGAAAAATATAACATTTCAACATTAGAAATAAAATCGTTCGTTTTGAACTAAAATAACAATTTTTTTATGGAAGTCGCTCCAGATAAAGCATGAAGCAACATGATTTAAGGATCTAAAAATAACAAAAGATGATTAACGCAAAGACAGAAGATGCCTATTGACACTCTTGAAACGACCAAAGCTATATGTAGGAGGAAAACAGTCAGCAGGAAGAGGATTCCACAAGCTTGCAGTACTTGGAAAGAAGCTACTGGAATAGGAAGATGTTTTATAATGAGGTATCATCATCATCATCAACCGGTTTATTTGTTGAATCAGGCCACAATTAATCCTCTGATGAGGGTGGGGCCTGATTGTCTAGTCTTGGAATCTAAGTCTTCCTCTCCACTCCTGTCTTTAGCAAGGCTTGATGGAATCCATACCCATGGCCTTCCTATCACGTTTGACTACGTCCTCCCAAGTCAACTTGGGTCTGCCAGTGGTGATGTTCTCTGCTGGCACATTCAACTGTCGGACTTTAGCAATCAAGCCATCGCTACGCTCAATGTGACCCAACCAACGCAGTCTGTTTATTCGCATGATGTCCGCAAGGCTTTTCAAGTCGACCTGTCTGAACAGCTAATTAATGAAGACTACTAGACTAACGACTAAAACGAGCTGGAACAAAAGAAGCAGGGAATAAATCAGACAATTCTAAAGAACACATGCAATAATATATATATATATATATATATATATCGTATTTCTGTAACTGTTTTATTACCAGATGTTCGTTTGGATGAGGTAAACTGATTCTGACTTTGAACGGTTTGCCAAAATGAATCCGAGCCTTAAGCCAGTTTAGAGTGATCGACTTCTCAAGCTGTAAGAATCCCCCACCCTGCTTTGTTTTCGCTTCACTAAATCAATCTTTGTAGACAAGAAAACCTATCTAGGTATCTAAACAGCGAATTGATGAAGACCACTAGATTAACGACTAAAACGAGCTGGAACAAAAGAAGCAGGGAATAAATCAGACAATTCTGAAGAATACATGCCATAATAGTACTTAAAGAGACTGTGACTAGCAGCATCACATCTGTGTGAGAGAGAGGGTTAAGAAAAGAAGAAAGGGTGGGACTAACCAAATCACAGATATGCTTTTGAATCTCTGCTACGGCAAAAAATTTGCACCAATAAATAGCTGAATTAACTACAAAGAACGTACGCACATATCATCAGCAAAGGACACTAACAAAGGAGACATAGAAATTACGTTTTAAGAAATTGCTGTCTTGCCAAACTCCAATGAATATTCGGTTCTTCTGCTGTTTCACAATGAGATGTTAGGCCTCTCTTAAAAAGAAAATAGCTAAAGAAATGTATAAACTTTGTTATGTATTTACGTGGTAGCTGAAAAGAAGACTGTACACCAAAAATTACGCAAATTTATCCAGTATTTATTAAATTAAAAATAGAAAAACGATTTTATGTATATGTCACTATTTTTCTTATATTTTGACTTTTTCCGAAAGAAAAAAAATCGAGTTATCTCCCTTGACTACTTAGTAAGCTGAAATGTCTACAAATATGCAAGATCGTTTTTTTTTTTCTTATAATTTAATAAATACTGGATGAATCTGCGTCATTTTTTCTGTACAATCTTATTTTCAGTTAACACGTAAGCAGATAACAAAGTTTATACATTTCTTTAAATAGTTTAACGTCATTGTGAAACAGCAGACGCACCGAATATTCTGCAGATAAAAACGCATTAACAAACCGGCCTTTCCAAGAAGAAGCTCTAACTCATAGCCATCTTGCGTACATGAGCAAAATACCAGCACATACGAAAATGATTATATCAAAAAGTCACTAGGGAATAATTAATTGCACGCTAACGATTATCGCCTTCGACAAAAGAGACACCCAAATGGTTTTATGTTGTTGTTTTTTTAAATAATATTTAATGAGGAACTATTTCGACTTAAAATCTGTTTAATATAATGCATGAAATAAAACACGTTTGAAATGTGTAAATATGCGTGATTTTCACAAAATGGAGTCTTACAGGATGCCGCCATGTTTTTTGTATCGCTTTAACAAAGATATAACGTTTTTAGTGAAAAATTAGTGTAAAAAATGTGACGAAACGCATATGGTCTTAAAGAGGGGAAATACCCAATCGTGCGCGGCACAAAAATAGTCATAACTTCCTTATTTTTAGTCAGATTTGAAAATTTTTTTAAAGATTCTTTCTTAGATCATCAATCTCTTTCTATATATATATATGCCATTATTGAGATATTTTAAGCAATTTAAATATTTTCATGTGTATTACTACTTAAGACGAAAAAAGTATTAAAACGTGTTTTCTCCCCCAATTACTATCTAATACTAAATTGATTTTAACTCTAAAACGTTAATTAAATAATCTTTTAAAATATATATATTATTGCTTATGAAGAAACTGTTGAACCCTATAAACTCATCATTTACCCCCAAATGTATGTCTATCTCATGAACTTTGTATAAAACATTAACTATTTAAATTTCACAAACTCTGATTCTTATGTCTACTTTTAATGCCAATAACTTTGCATAAATAATATCACTCAGAATTTATGAGAAGAGCCAAGCAGAGGGTTAATTTCTTGGCCTAGGGTCCCTACCGAAGGCGAAGCAGAATTGATATTTTAAATTTATTTTGTGACCAATAAATGTTGATTGCTTTGTTAGCAAAACCTTTTTGTTTATTTCTTTAAATCACATGAATCCATTAAGGAAGACCGAATTATCTCCCCTTGACCCGATCAAACCTGATATTAAATCTAAGACGTTCTATTTATAATAAATTGTCTTAACTCAAGCTCATTTTTCAGGAAGGATGGAGACTATATAACACAATTAAATCCCATAATTTAGACGAGAGTTTTTCACCTTGGGTTCGCTGAGACCCTAAAGTTCCACAAAAGTCCCTAAAAGTTCCCGAAGAACAAGTGAGAATGAAATCCGTGTGTTTGTAGCAATTATCTGTTTTCATTCTGTTTACTATCATCATCATATTCCGTTTTACATGCTGACATGTGTTGGACGGTTTTAAAAAATTGACTTCCAAACTAACCCATCTCTGCGCAGGTCTTTATTTATCCCTCTTTCTCTAAAGCCCATTTTTATCATTTCTTCCCATGTTTTCCTTAGCCTTTCCCTGTGAACTGGACCAGCTCCTCAAACTTTTTTTACATCTACTAAACCAAGAACTTATTCACTCTTTCAACATGGCCATACCATCAAAGTGTACCCTTCTGCACGCATCTCCCCCTATACTTATAATGTGAGTCTTAAAAACAGGCTTAGATCTGATGACCTCCGAGGAAGATTAAATCTGGACAGTATCAGGGAGATGTGTGCAGAACAGGAGATTTTGTTGGTTCAGTTACATCGAAACAAATGGATGAGGATGCTTTGGTTAGTAGATGTAGAACAGTTGAGATAACAGGGTCAGTTGACAGGGTAAGGTCAAAGAAAACATGGGAGGCAGTAATAAAGATGGACTTGAGAGAAAGAGGGATAAATAAAGACCTGGCTAGAGATAGATTAGTTTGGAAGTCAATTTCTTAAAGCTGTCCAACACATGCCAGCATGTAACATGGACGTTAAACATATGATGATGATGATGATGATGACAACGACGATTTGTCAATTTGGCACAGTGTACATAGAACATAAAATCCATAACACTATCGACCAAGGGAAGAGTCTATCAGACATGTCTATGCAGTGTGATGATTTATGGAAGTGAAACCCGGCCAGTGAGGGCTGAGGACATGTGTTGCATGGAGTGAAATGATATATAAGATTGATAAACTCCTCGGCCTAACTTTCACAGATAACATGAATTGGAATACATTGAAGACATTGCCAGGGCTGCTGCAAAGAAGGTGGGGTCTCTCTACCGTGCCAGTAAACTTCTAACACCTGACATTATCCTATACTTCTACAAAGCCACCATCTGCCCATGCATGGAGTATTGTTGCCACATCTGGGCTGTGGCATCATCCACTAATCTCTCCCTCTTAGACACGGTCCAAAAAAGAATCGTCAACTTGATAGGTTCCTCACTATCAACCAAGCTCCAGCCCCTGTCCCATCGCCGCAATGTTGCATCCTTGTGCTTGTTTTACAAATACTTCAATGGATTATGCTCCGATGACCTGGCTACTTTGGTGCCCCCTCGACGTAAATACACTAGACCAATTCGATAATCAGCTAAATCCCATTCATCCACTGTGGAGGTCCCCAGATGCTTGAGAGCCTTCTACTTCAATAGCTTCTTTCCTCGTGCTACCGGCCTATGGAACTCCCTCCCTGTTACCCCGACTGTACCGACATGCAGAGGTTTAAAACTAATGTGAACAAACATCTCGCTATACAGCTCCCAACTTAGGATGACACCCAAAACCTACACCCTTTTTCTCAGTAGCCCCTTACGTCTACAGTGGCGGCCTGCTTTGTTTGGGGTGAACTATGTTAAAAAAAAAATACGATGGATGTGTGATGTGAGTGTTAACAACAAGCTTAGTTCTGATGACCTCAGAGGAAGATTAAATCTGAACAGTATAGGGAGATGTGTGCAGAACAGGATACTTCATTGGTATGGCCACGTCGAAAGAATGGATGAGAGTTCTTGGGTCATGGAGATGTAGAACAGTTAAAGTAGCAGGTCCAGTTCACAGGTGAAGCCCAAATAAACCATGGGAGAAAATGATTAAATGGACTTGAGAGAAAGAGGGATAAATAAAGACCTGGGCAGGGACAGGTTATTTTGGAAGTTAATTTCAATATACCAACCCAATCTCAATTGCACAGACACATTAACACATACAATTAACACACAGACACATACAATCAACACACATGCAGACACATCTACACACCCACATCAACACATTGACACACACACACGCACACATACATTGTCGTATGAGCAAACTATTCTTTCATGCCTGCGAACCGTTCTAATACCCCAAAAAATAGTAGTATTTTTAAAAAGGCAATGCAAAGTGCCAGGTAGGATGTAAGCTGGAAGGAACAAAAATAATAAATCGAATGGGGGGGGGGGAACTTGCTATTTATTTTTTCTTAAAATCTTACAAAACAGCAAGTGTGGTGTTAGCTGTTTGTGTGTTGTCTGGATGATTTTTGATAATCATTTTTAATAATCATCCGGACAACACACAAACAACTACCACCACACTTGCTGTTATGTAAGATTTTAAGAAAAAATAAATAGCAAGTCCCATTTCGATTTATTATTTTTGTTCCTTCCAGCTTACAACCTACCCGGCACTTTGCATTGCCCTCAGCCTTTTTAAAACATACTACTACTATTCCCAGCAATGCTTCAAGCCAACTACCATTCTCTATTTACAAAAAAAAAATATTGATCGTCTTCCGACAATCGAAATAATTGGCGTTTGTGTACTTACAAATATTGATCGTCTTCCGATCCAGGAAAAATGGAAATGGCCTCTTCCATGCTGAGCGTTGGCTGCCAACTGTTGCTAATAGTAACAACAAGTTTTTGTTCAGTCATTTTGGAAGTTTGTCTGCGATGAAGAAAAAGAATGCAATCTTTAACATGGAATACATAGGAAAATATTTATTTTTATTTTCATTCAAGCTCGTATAATATGGATTCTCCTCATTACCATTCTCATTATGTGTTGCTATATTCAAAATGTTCTGGCAAATGTAATCCTCAACCTTCTTCAGGTGTATTTTTCAAACTTCGGAATCTTCATATCGAACTCAGGAACCTGTACAGGATTTTGAACTGAACCCTTCGAATCAAACACATACATATATAAGGCAATGACTGAATCCTTGGAAAAATGACCTCCAGTCTTAAGGGCAGGTGAAGCGCTCTTTAGCCTTGGTGGGCAATCACCTAGAGGTGGTGTCTCGATAAAAACACGCGTCCCCAACATCTCTCCGGGTTGGTGGCAGGAAGGGAATCCGGCCTATAAAATTTTTGTATCAATTAAGGAAATGACTTCTAAAGAAACCTGACAAGAGATAAGCATGTAAAACGGATGGTAAACCAAATATGATGATGACTTGATTTAATCCATGGAGGTAGATTGTCCTCATTCTGTCAGCCATGACTGAGTAGAAGTGTTAGTTTTATGTTATTCTTAGTTATTATCGCTTGTAGTACGGATTGAACCTTGAACTGCTAGAAGACTGTCATTTAGAACTGACTTTTATCAACCAAAATTCATACTAGAATTGTCCACATAGGTCCGTGGCCTAATGATTAAAAGCGTTAGTTAACAATCAGTTCTGAAAATAGCCACTTCTGAATGTTGAAGGCTTGATCATTACTACAACTAATTAATTAAGAATAACAAATATTTCGGATCTTTTTAAGAAGCTCCCCGCCACTAGTGCTAAAGTTAGTCGGCCGCTAAGAATAACCTCGCTGCCAAGGGAGACAACTTTTCGGCTTGCTAAATTCTTTACGCGTTAACCACTTTCACACGTGTTTGAGTGCACCTTTCCTTAGTTTTCTTTGCTCATGAATTTTCTAAGACTCACAATCCCGATCCACGACAAGGAGTCTGCTGTAGTTTTTATTTGCAAATCCACGGAGTACTACACCAGCAGCGTCTCTGCAACAATGGCCATCAAATGGTTTTATCGAGCAATTGGTCCAGATTCACGTCAATATAACATCCCTTAATAATAGAACATTCTTATTTTGTTAATTTATGAAAAATTTAATTACAAAAAAATAACATCCATTGATACTAAAATCGTATATAATAAATTATACATTCTTATTTTGTTAATTTTTTTAAGCAAAAGTGGCTGAAAAGTTGTCTCCCTTGAATAGCGGGGCTTTATTTTTTGGCGGGGAGCTTCTTAAAAAGATCCAATATTTCTAACCGGTTATGGCTGCTGGAATAAGAACAATCCTCCCCCCGTGGATCAAATAAAGGTTTCAGTTTGAAATTCCATGAAGGTTGCAGAGTTCGACACAAAGATTCCCAAGTTCAACTAGAGAAGGCTTCAAGTTCAGAAAAATGCACCAGAAGAAGATTGGAGGTTACATCAGCCGAAACGTTGTGAATATAACCACCAAGATGAGAATAATAATCCAAAATAATCCAAATTATCAAAAATTCCAAAACTTAATTCAAGCTGTTGTTAAACTGATAGCAGCACACACAAAAAAAAAATCCCATTTTGGATCCATTTTTTTTTAAAAGCCTTCGAAGATACGAAACAAATTCTGAAATGAAAAAAAGTTTCAGAACTGTAAAACTATGCAGGTCGATTGAAAATTAAATTTTCTTGCATTGGGTAAAAGTTATTTGTTGTATATTTATTTATTCCCTCTCTTTCTTGTACTGTTACCTATACTATACTTTTGCCGAATTTTTTATTTTTTATTTCTTAAAATCTGAATGAAAATTTTGTATTTTTCGTAAAAACATAATAATGGGAACACACTCCTACTCGTAAATACGGAAAACACCTTTACTTTTTTGGTAGTTTCGGGAAATGCGACTAAACATTTACATACGTGACGTAAGTACAACGAATGCTACGAAAACGAACGGAAATAGACGAAAGAAGGTACGCCGTTCTGAATGTTTTCATTTTTTTTTTTTTTTTTAATTTTATGTCAAGTTTAATTAGTTACCATACGACGTTAACACCAGAAGTTTCTCAGATTGGAAACGTTTGCACCTCATGCCTGTATTATTTTTTTTGTTCCTTGCGCTTCTAAAATGAATCTGTCAATGTTACATGGAATTTCACAATCAGTAGAAACTGATTGTGAAATTCCATGTAACATTGCATATTTTTTTGCAAGGAAAAAGTCCTTCTATAGAAGGCATTAATTTGTCCATATTGCCCAGGAAATGTTTCATGCAAATGGCAGGTGAAAATTTCTTAACCCTAAATCCCCCCTCCCCCCCAAAAATTCCCTAACACTGATTCCCTAAAACTCGCCCCCCCCCCCCCCCAAAAAAAAAAATATTCTCTAACCCTAAGAAAAGAGACAAAAAAAAAACCAGACACAATAAAAAAAAAAAAACTAAATTTCTTGTAATCAAAAAAAAAAAACCTCGGAAAAAATAAACAAAATTGCTCTTTCGTTCTATGTCGTCTGCTTCAAAAAAAAAAAGTTTAAAATTTATTTCATTAAAGTCATCGGGTTCTAAAAAATAAAAAACGTGGAAAAAAAACAAATAAAATTGCTCTTTCTGTCGTTCTAATTGCGTACAAAGGTCGTCGTTTTTAGTATTAGTTTACAATTTGATATCAATGAAATCGTCCAGTTCTAAAAAAAAAGACAAATTTCAGAAGTCATTCTTAACTTGGAGGAGGGGGGGGGTCGGAAACATTCGGAACGGCGTACCTTCTTTCGTTTATTTTCCGAAACAGTGCCAATTTCTTTTTTATAATCTTGTAGTTTTTTATTTTTGTTATTTTTATGTAAAAAAAAATGTAGATTTTCCAGAAAGGGTAAATTTGTATACATTTAACCTAATTTTATTTACTTATATATTTTTTAATAGTATATTCAAAAACTGGTAATTTTATAGAATCACTCCAGTCTCCAATTGAGTGTTTCTTTTTGTTTGTTTGTCTTTTAAGAAAATAAAACCCCTCCCTTAATCCTACTACTAAACTAATGTCCGGGTGGCAACTTGCCAAAGAAACCACCCGATTAGAGACGGGAGTGATTCTATAAAATTACCCAAAAAATAAACTTTTAACATTCTCTTTTCTTTTACACACAAAAAGACGATTTCACAGAATAGTTAACAGGAAAAAAAGAGTAAAAAAACAAACAAAACAAATAGTGAACAAATAACTGTTACCAGAGGCAATAAATAGTTACTTTTCTATTTACCTGCCTATTTTTTTTCAAGTATTTTAAAGCGCTTTTATTTACATTTTTTTTTATCGTTGCCTTCTGAGTCTTGTAAACCCGACGAATTCAACATGGCGCCAGATTTTACTCGATGTGAATCCTCGATGTCGTATGTTTAACAACTCAAAAATAGAAAATTAAATAAAAATTTTATTTTCAATCGATCTGTACATTTTTATTACCTGTATTTTTGTTTAATTTTCAGTTCTGGGGCGATTATCGAGGCTTCACATCGAGTAAATTCGTCGGATTTACAAGACTCAAAAGGCAATGATAAAAAAATGTAAATAAAAGCGCTTTAAAATACTTTAAAACACACACACACACAAAAAAACAACTTATCCAGGTATGTAAGAAAGTAACTTTTATTGACTTTGGTAACATTTATTGGTTGCCTATTTGATTTTTTTTCACATTTTTTTGGTAAATGTTGAGATCGTATGCTTAAAGAGTTTCTTAAAAAATTTGAATAAATGTAGTGTATAGGCGATAATATATATCCCTACATATTTGTTTTTTCAGAGTATGACATGGTGGTTTTTGGAGTTAAAATCAATTTAATATTCCGTTGTAATAGGGGGGGGGGGAAAGACGTTTAAACACTTTTTTTCGTCTTGAGCGATACAAAAAAACAATCATGGCTCCATGAGCAATACAAAAACCTGGAACGTAAACAATATGTAATGAAACGAAGTAAAGTCTTGTAGTGAATTATAAAAATAATTTATTTTAAAAATTAAAGTATTTATAAAAATATTTCCTTCACAATCCTTTTTTAGATAATTTGTAAACACTTCTTATGTTAGCCATTTTCTGTGAATTATTAAAAATTGCTTTCTAGAATAATGAAAATGCTTGCTTCGTTTCAGTTAACGTTAAGTCAGTTTTACTTTTACATAATACAATACTTCCGGTGCCAATAACGCCATTTTGTAAAAATCTTGATTATTCTAGCATATTTACACATTTCAAACGTGCTTTTCTTCAGATTGCATGTGTAATACTAAATAGGGTACTTATGCAGTTTACGGGCCGGGCTGAATAACGTTATCATTTAGAAAGCCATTCTTAACATGGGGATGGGGCTTTATTAACTATTCTGTACCTTTACCTAACAATTTAATAAACAAAATATACCATAAAAATTGAATTTAACTTGAAAATCCTATCTAAAAAAATAGCTCGGTCCGTAAACAGCATAAGCACTCTAAATAGATTTTAACTCGAAATAGTTCCTCGTGTAATAATATTTAAAAAAAAAACAACATTTTTATCGCCTATACACAAATTTTATCGTATTCTCAAAGGCTATTTCTGTTTTCAAGGCTTGAAAATCGCCGATAGGCCTAATTTAATAACAATATTGTCGATAAAAATGGATACGACGGATAAAAACTTTCGATAGTTTAAATTTATAGACTTGAAAAAGTAAATTAGAATTTTATTTTAGGACAAGAAATACAATTTAAGATCATCAAATCAAAAATCGTTCGAAATAGGAGAGATATTCTAACGGCCCTTATACTAAAATTGAACCAGTTCATTTTTTTGGTACTTATATAGTTTACGGATCGAGTTGAAATAATAATGTTATTATTTAGAAAGCCATTCTTAACATGGAGAGGGGGCTTTATTAACTATTCTGTACTTTAACACCTAACAATTTAATAAACAAGAGATACCGTAAAAATTGAATTAAACTTGAAAATCGTGTCTAAAAAATAGCCTGGTACGTAAACTGCATAAGCGCCCCCATTTTTTAGTAGTAAACCGAAAAAAAAATAAAATAATTAAAGATTTCGAAAGATGGACGATTCAACCAAAATTTCGCCAATTTTAATTTTGGATTTTTACAAAAAATAAACTTTTCGGATATTATTTTATTTTTGTTTGAGTCTAGAAGTTCAGACTGCAGAAAGGACAATGTTGTTCTTACGAACGATAAAGAAAGTGAAAATACAAACTTTTGATTGGGTTTATTCGGGTAAATTTAATATCCACCGATAGCTGATATTTGGTAAATGTCTTTTCTCTTCAAAATAAAGGACATCACAATTCAATAATTAAATAAAATGAAGCACAATGTTTTTAAACGGGGAAAATCCTAATATAGCGTTGTATAGTCGGCCATTGTAGCGCTCTCTAAAGATGGAGGAAGAATTGTGGTGAAATCAACTTCCGGGTTTTTAAATTCCCATAATTTTTTCTCCTTATCTATTCCCCACTTCGAGTCCTTATTTACTTGCCTCCCCACGAGGGCAGAGTTAGGCATAAGATCGGTTTTTAATGTGGGGAAAATCAAACTCTCAGTAAAAGGAGTACTCTGGATTGCGACAAAAAAAATTAAATTACCTCAGTCTAATAAGATTTCTTCGGTAAATTTATAATTATGCACCCCTCGTATTTCGCCCCCTAAAAAAAAAAGTTTCTACTTTTTGGGGCAAATTACATGTAAACAGCCTCAACAAATATCTGCTATGAAAAAAAGTTATTAAAATTTTTATTATTTTAGGAGGAGTGGGGGATCACTTTCCTATATAAGTTATACGTAAAGTGAGCCCCCACTTTTTGGCCACTTAGAATCGCACCCTAGCGAACATGTGTTGAAAGAAATATTCAAAAAACGTTATTTTAGATTTTATTTGGGGTGAGATTTCCGTGGCCAAGAAATGGGGGCTCACTTTACGTATAACTTATATAGGAAAGTGATCCCCACCCTCCTAAAATCTAAAATAATAAAAATTTTAGTAACTATTTTCATAGCGGATATTTGTTATGGCTGTTTACATGTAATTTGCCAAAAAAGTAGAATTTTTATTTATTTAGAGGGAAAAATGTGAGGGGTGATATTTCCGTGGCCAAGAAATGCGTGCTCACTTTACGTATTTTTTTTTTTTAACATAGTTAACCCCAAACAAGGCAGGCCGCCACTGTAGACGTAAGGGGCTACTGAGAAAAAGAAAAGGGGAGAAGGTAGGGGGCGGTCAACCTTGATTGGGATCTGCGCAGCGAGGTGTCTGTTTACATTAGTTTTAAATTTCTGCATGTCTGTACTGTTGGGGAAACAGGGGGCAGGGAGGGAGTTCCAGAGGCCAGCAGTACGAGGAAAGAAGCTATTTGAGTAGAAGGCTCTCCGACATCTGGGGACCTCCACAGTGAATGAATGAGATTTAGTTGATTGTCGAGTTAGTCTAGTGAATTTACATCGAGGGGGCACCAGAGTAGCCAATTCATCGGAGCATAATCCATTGAAGTATTTGTAAAACAAGCATAAGGATGCTACATTGCGGCGATGGGACAGAGGCTGGAGCTTGGTTGACAGTGAGGGACCTATTAGGTTGGCGATTCTTTTTTGGACCTTGTCAAGGAGGGAGAGACTAGTAGATGATGCACCAGCCCAGATGTGACAACAATACTCCATGCATGGGCGGATGCTGGCTTTGTAGAGATACAGGATAATATCAGGTGTGAGGAGTTTACTAGCACGGTAGAGGGAGCCAACCTTCTTTGCTTCAGCCTTGGCAATGTCTTCAATGTATTTGTTCCAATTCATGTTACCTGTGAAGGTTAGGCCTAGGAGTTTGAATGATGAACTCTCAGGTAGGGTGTTATTTGCCATGACAATCAGTGGTTGAAAAGGTTCATTGTAGTTATTAAAGGAAAGGAGTTTTGTCTTTGCGGCATTAAAAGTTACCAACCATTTATGACCCCAATCTACTACAGCCTGGAGGTAATTTTCTAAAAATTCAGCAATTGCCTCGGATATGATTGCGTCGGTATTGCCAACATGGCGAGAGTAAAGGGTGGTGTCATCAGCAAATAAACCAATCTCAGACTCTATGCCATCAGGGAGATCTTTTATATAGATCAGGAACAACAAGGGTCCAAGGATAGATCCCTGGGGTACACCAGCATTTATGTCATGTTGCTTAGATGAACGGCCATCAAGGACAACCTGGATTTTTCTTTTGTCTAGGAAGGATCTAATTATATTAAGTAATTGCCCAGTAATACGGTATGATCGTATTTTCAGTAGGAGCCCTTTATGCCATACCTTGTCAAAGGCCTTGGATATATCAAGCGCTACTGCCCTAGCTTCACCTGCCTTGTCGAGTGTATGATACATGCATTCAGAGATGACCGTTAGGATGTCTGCAGTAGATCGTGCTTGTCTAAATCCATACTGGCGGTCAGAAAGAAGTTTAGCATTAACTAAGTGTCGTACTATCGCTAGATTGATTAAGGATTCAAAGATTTTAGCAAAGATCGGCAGCAGACTGATTGGGCGATAGTTCTGAGGATCGGTTCTATTTCCAGAATTCTTGTAGGCTGGTACCACAGAGGCAATTTTCCAGCTATCAGGGAAGCAAGATTAAGCTAGACACTTATTGTAGAGTTTGGAGAGGACAGGGGCCAGTTCAGCAGAGCATTTCTTTATTACTATTGTAGGTATAAGATCAGGCCCACAAGCTTTGGAGGTGTCAAGGTTTTTTATGATCTCTCTAACCTGGGATGGGGTTATGACCAGGTTATCAAGTGTGGCTTCGGTCAGCAAAGGGAATTTGGGGAGGGGGTGGTTATCTGAGTCCAAAGTAGAGTTAGAAGCGAAGCGATGGGCAAGTAGTTCAGCCTTATCAATGGCCGTGCAAGCGACATCATTGTGGTTTGATAGTGGGGGAATTGTTGATTGACCATTATTCACTACACTATTGTAGATTTTCCAGAAATTACGAGTACCTAATTTCTGTGACTGGATGCGTTTTTTTGTTAACTCATTAAACCTTCTCTTCGCTTCACCTATCACGGCCTTGCAATTATTTCTTGACTCTATAAATTTATTTCTATTAGTAGCTGACTTATGGTGGCCGAATTTACGGAATGCTTGTTGCCTCTCAGAAATGGCAGCTGCACATTCCGAGGTGAACCATTGAGGAGAGTGAGGCTTGCTAAAGAATTTTCGCATGGGGACATAGGCTTCAATGCCTGCTTTGACCCATTCAGTTAATTCGTTTGCACACTGATTGGCAGTGAGTGAGAAGGTTTCTCTCCATGGGGCGTCACTGATGTGATCTCAAAATCAGCCCGCTCGTAGTATCTTATATAGGAAATTTTCATAATTTTTTTTCATAGCAGATATTTGTTGAGGCTGTTTTTTTTTAGGGGGCGAAATACGAGGGGTGCATTCTATAAATTTACCAGGCCTACTTGTCTCCCCACAAGGGCAGAGTAAGACGCTCGGGAAGGAAGAAAATCTGAAGGGCCGGAGTAAAACTATTTTAACCTTCTACTTGATATTATGAAGTCTCAGTTAAGTTATACGTTGATATTTTAAAAGTGCAACACTTGTATGATTTTTATTATTCGGACGACTTTTCTAATCTTGGGTGTTATTCTCTCAACGTTTCGGCCAATGTAACCCCCAACTTTCTTTAGGTTCATCTTGTCGAATTCTGGAATCTATAAGGGTGCCCCTTTGGCTTGCTAGTCGAACACTAGGAAGAATCCTAGCTTTGTTTTTTGTTTTGTTTTGTTGTTTACTAATTAAATGGGTCATAGCTTATCAAGGCCCAGGGGCCACTCGAGGATAAGGGTTAAAAGGATTGCTGGTTGCACGTTGGTCACCATCATGAGAGCATTGGAATCAGTGAGTGGAATAAGCAGACTTAGAATTCAACCAGGGGTTTTTACCCCGCCCAATAAACCGGTATTGTCCGGGCCTTCGGGTCTGGATTCACGCCGGTCTATCGGTTGTCCGTCCTGTGCAGTTCTAGGAGGTGCACCCTCCCAGGCTTTGCCTTCTCACTCTTTGAGAGGGGGTTAGTTTATTGCTAATCGCCCCAGGCGCCCCTACCGGGGAATGCCGACGGGGCTGCCCAGGCAATTTTTAAATGGCCAGAGTGCTCAAATTCTCGAGCGCTGTTTTTTTCCCACTTTCCCGACCTTGTGTCACATCTTACCGTGTGGGAGGAAGATAAATAGAAGCAGACTAAGACTTGATTTTCAAAGAGGACGTCTCAACAAGTATTTGCTTACATTAGACTTAAATTAACCACGTTGTAGTTGGTTGGGAAGCAGACTCGTGGTATCTTGCTTCACATGGAATTTTCTAGGGAAAAAACTTTGTTCATGGAAGTTTCGTTTGGTTTCTGGTATAGAGAGAGCAAAAGGAAAGTTCTTTGCTATGGTTGTACTGGAAGTGGGTCATGTATTGGAGCTCCGTCGAGCACCTCCCATGGACATAACGATACAGTATAGAGAGGCTAGCAACATCTCTTCTGTGTGAAAGACGTTGCAGGGGCGAGAAGAGAACATCCTCCACCAGATTGTGGAGTAGATACTGTACTCTGTTGCGGCAAGAAAGTGTGATCCGAGTGGCAAATCCTCAGATATGACAGTAGTAGTAGTAAGACGAATCTGGCTCTTATCCAGGTAGAGGAATGCATCAGAAGTCAGGTACTTTCTGGAGCAGTGGAATGATCCAACCATTTTTCCAGCAACCTTAGCAACAGATTTGACATAAGTTTCTATTTCATGAAAGTCAGTCTGAGTGTGGTAAGGATAGTGAACCCCTTTGTGGGAGCTGTAGATACCCATAATTAAAAGCCCTTTTACCTAACTTGGATTGCCCTCGTAGAGAGACACGCAGGATGACATTATTGCACTCCAAAATGTCATCAAACGACCATGTTGTTTATATCACAGTAATCGGGGTCGCTAGGTGCGATTCGAGATGTCAACTTAAATATCAACGTTTGAGATAGATGGCAGCCGGGGAGTCAAAGATCAAATTAACTGTTGAGGACTGGAAACAGCGATGACTGTATTCTCTGTGTCTCTTTCCTTCTCTCTCCCTCTCTTTTTTCTCCCCCTCCCTCTCGCTTAGTCTGCAAAGAAAGGGTTTTAAAGCAGTTTGGTCTTTGAATCTGCATGTGACATGTGAGTCACCTGCCTGCCAAACTCAACCAAACTCTTGAGTTTATAATTGTTTTTTTCGGAAATAAATAAATGATATTTTTGATATATAAAATGGTTTGTTTCATCGTTACAAGCCTGAAATTTCCAGAAACCGATGGTCCCAGCAGATGATTAATTCTCAGGAGAGAATTAATAAAGCCAGCTTAATGAAACTTAATGACGCCGCTGTAATTTCCGTGAAATACCAAACCGAGTATAATTAACCCTTTTATTAAAGAGATGTGTCTATCGTTTAGTCCGGAGAGCAAGTGGGTACCATACCAGGACGAAAGAGTCCTTCCAGAAAATTCTTCATGGCGTGGATCACTAAGTTCACACTCTCCTGGCAAGTGATAGTACCCCACTAGAAGCTTATTAAAGAAGCTTCCTCACTTTACATCACAGCGTTAGTTACTTATATTTCTTATACCGTTCTCCTTCGACCCAGGACTCTACCCTGCTAAACTCTGTTTCTGAAAGCATAGATAGAGCATTCTCACTTGACTCAAATGCCCAGATACATGTATTTGGGGATTTTAATGCACACCACCGTGACTGGTTGGGATTCTCCAGCCTTACTGATGCAGCCGGCAACTCTACGTATAATTTCTCCTGAGCTCACTTCCTCTCTCAGACTGTCGATTTCCCGATCGAGTAGACCAGCAAGCCTCACTTCTAGACCTTTTCTTGACCTCAATGCCCGAGGTTTGTGTGACGAAAGCTCATAGCCCCTCGGGAATGCTGATCACATTGTGCTAATGATTCATATCACGCTAAAAAGTCGTCCAAAAGCTGATGAGCCGTTGCTCAAAATAACGAGATATTATGAGCAGGCTGATTTTGAGTCAATCAGAGATCACATCAGCGACGCCCCATGGGGTGAAACTTTCTCACTCCCTGCTGACCAGTGTGCAAATGAGTTAACTGAATGGGTCAAAGCAGGCATTGAAGCCTATGTCCTCATGCGAAAATTCTTTAGAAGCCTCACTCTCCTCAATGGTTCACCTCGGAATGTGCAGCTGCTATTGCTGAGAGACTGCAAGCATTCCGTAAATTCGGTCGCCATAAGTCAGCTGCGAATAGACAGAAGTTTATAGAGTCAAGAAATAATTATAAGGCCGTGATAGGTGAAGCAAAGAGAAGGTATACTGAGTTAAAAATAAAACGCATTCAGTCACAGAAACTAGGTACTTGCGATTTCTGGAAAATCTACAATAGTGTAGTGAACAATGGTCAATCAAAGATTTCACCACTATCAAACCACAATGATGTCGTTTGCATGGCAACTGATAAGGCTGAACTACTTGCCCAGCGTTTCACCTCAAACTCCACTTTGGACTCAGATAACCACCCCCTCCCCAAATTCCCTTTGCTGACCGAAGCCACACTTGATAACCTGGTCATAACCCCATCACAGGTTAGAGAGATCATAAAAAACCTTGACACCTCCAAAGCTTGTGGGCCTGATCTAATACCTACAATAGTAATAAAGAAATGCTCTGCTGAACTGGCCCCTGTCCTCTCCAAACTCTACAATAAGTGTCTAGCTTAATCTTGCTTCCCTGATAGCTGGAAAATTGCCTCTGTGGTACCAGCCAACAAGAATTCTGGAAATAGAACCGATCCTCAGAACTATCGCCCAATCAGTCTGCTGCCGATCTTTGCTAAAATCTTTGAATCCTTAATCAATCTAGCGATAGTACGACACTTAGTTAATGCTAAACTTCTTTCTGACCGCCAGTATGGATTTAGACAAGCACAATCGACTGCACACATCCTAACAGCCATCTCTGAACGCATGTATCATACACTCGACAAGGCAGGAGAAGCTAGGGCAGTAGCACTTGATATATCCAAGAGCTTTGACAAGGTACGGCATAAAGGGCTTCTCCAGAAAATATGCTCATACGGTATTACTGGGCAATTACTTAATATAATTAGATCCTTCCTAAACAAAAGAAAAATCCAGGTTGTCCTCGATTGCCGTTCATCTAAGCAACATGACATAAATGCTGGTGTACCCCAGGGATCTATCCTTGGACCTTTATTGTTCCTGATCTTCATAATCGATCTCCCTAATGACATTGAGTCTGAGATTGGTTTATTTGCTGGCGACACCACCCTTTACTCTCGTCATGTGGGCAAAACGGACACGATCATATCTGAGGCAATGGCTGAATCTTTAGAAAATCACCTCCAAACTGTAGTGGATTGAGGTCATAAATAGTTGGTAACTTTTAATGCTGCAAAGACAAAGCTCTTTTCCTTCAATAACTACAAGAAATCTCTCCAAACACCGATTGTCATGGCAAATAACACCCTACCTAGGAGTTCAACATTCAATCTCCTCGGCCTAACTTTCACAGGTAACATGAATTGAAACAAGTACATTGAAGACATTGCCAAGGCTGAAGCAAAGAAGATGGGTTTCCTCTACCGTGCTAGTTAACTCCTCACACCTGACATCATCCTGTATCTCTACAAAGCCAGCATCCGCCCATGCATGGAGTATTGTTGCCACATCTGGGCTGGTGTATCATCTACTAGTCTCTCCCTTTTTAACAAGGTCCAAAAAAGAGTCGCCAACTTAATAGGTCCCTCACTGTCAACCAAGCTCCAGCCTCTGTCTCATCGCCGCAATGTTGCATCCTTGTGCTTGTTTTACAAATACTTCAATGGATTGTGCTCCGATGAACTGGCTGCTCTGTTGCCCCCTCGTTATAAATACACTAGACCAACTTGACAATCAGCTAAATCCCATCCATTCACTGTGGAGGTCCTCAGATACCGGAGAGCCTTCTACTCTAATAGGTTCTTTCCTCATGCTGCTGGCCTCTGGAATTCCCTCCCTGCTCCTTGTTTCCCTGACAGTACCGACATGCAGAGGTTTAAAACTAATGTAAACAGACATCTCGTTACACTGCTCCCAAGTTAGGGTGACACACAAAACCCACACCCAAATTCTCAGTAACCCTTTACGTCTACAGTGGTGTCCTGCCTTGTTTGGGGTTAAATGTGTTAACAAAATTTTTTTTTTTAATTCGACTGGGGAACAGTGAGGATTCGAGCCTTGGTGTGAAAAGGGAGAAGTTTGGTTTTAGGGGCGTTAATGTTTTATTACCCTTTTATAAGAACGGAGTAATTTGCATGCCATGGCTGATTGCACCCTACCCAAGAGTCCAACATTTAAACTCCTCGACCTAAACTTTACAGGTAACATGAATTTGAACAAATACATAAAAAATACTACCAACACTGCTGCAAGGAAAGTGGACTCCCTCTACAAGGATAGAAAACTTCACACCTGCCAGTATCTTTACAAAGCCACCATTCGCCCATTTCACCATCTGGGCCGATGCACTAGTCACTAGTCTCTCCCTTTTAGATAGAGTTAAAAAAAAGAGACTCTAATCTAATAGGTCCCACACTGTTTACCAAACTCCAGCCCTTGTCCCATCGCCGCAATGTTGCATCCCTGTGCTTGTTTTACAAGTACTTTAGTGAAATGTACTCCGATGAATTTACTGCTCTAGTACCCTCTGACCAACCTGACAATCAGCTAAATCCAACCCCTTTGCTGTAGACGTCTCTAGATGCCGGAAGGCTTTCTACTCTTAGCTTCTTTCCTTCAACTGCTAGCCTTTGGAACTCCCTTCCTGCTCTCTGTTTCCCTGACTGTGCCAACGTGCAGAAATTTAAATGTAATGTGAACAGACATCTCGCTGCACAACTCTCCGCTTTGGATGCCCCTATGGATATGGCTCCAAATTCACAGTAGCTTGTGAGTTTGGTGCTGATTGGAGCAAACACGTAATTTCGATTCTGATTTAACCAATCAGAAACAAGTTCTTATGCAAGCAGAGCACTGGTTCCTGTGTAGCAGTCATAAATAATGACTTTATTTTCTTCTCTCTCGTAGAACTGTCTCTGTTAGCTGAAATGGCAGGGCGCATTTATTTCATCAGCCCCTTTGGGAATCACTGACGATATTCAGAGAGTTCCCTGGAAGCAACTAGAAAAGACACACTCTTTCCTCTCTTTTATCCACTGAATTTCTGAGCACCAGCTAGTCTCCACTGGAAGAATTACTACTCAGAGAAAAGCGGCAGCCAAATTTCTTAAGGAACTTTCTAACTCTTCTTTTCTTCACCAGGACGCTGTCCAACTTTCTTCAACCTATACCAAACGGTGTAGGTAAATTTAATGAATAAACCCTTTTCTTCTTATAAAAAAGGTTTTGTTTTTCCTTTCGTTCGACGGTTTTCGTTACTTACAAATAATATTATAGGAGTTGGTCTTAACACTCTGCTAAGACTAGCACCTATTTCAGGGGATGCGCCGATTTGGTTCGCTCTCTTTAGCCACGAGAAGGCACAGCTGCATAACTCACCCACGTCGTTCAGTCCGACCACCAAACTTGGGATGTAAATCAAACTCGCTGTTTATAGGCGTTATAAGCGTCGATAAGAAGACTTCAATATCCAAGATGGAGACTTCGAAACAATAACAATATGAACTCTTTTCTGCACATTATGAACTCTCAAACCTTTTCCTTGGACTTATCCTCTATTTAAATTTTTTTTTATGTAAATCGCTCCAGACAAGGCATGAAGCAACTTGATGTAAGGAGCTAACAAGAATGAAGGATGATTATCGCAAAGACAGGAGATGCCTATTGGCCTTAGTCTTGAAAAGACCAAAAAGTTTCAGAGTCGATTTCTCCTCAAAAACAGAACCATCCATGGGAATCTCAAGAGGAAAAGGCGCACACCTACGATTGAAAGACAGAAGCTGAGTCTTAACTGGATTAAACGATACAAGCCATTTCGTACCCCAATCCACAAACGAACCCAGGTCAACTTCTAGATCAGCTGCATATTTCAACTGATCACAAGGAGATGGGTGAGAAGCAACATTATGAACTCTCAAACCTTTTCCTTGGACTTATCTTCTATTTTAAAATTTTTTTATGGAAATCGCTCCAGACAAGGCATAAAGCAACTTGATGTAAGGAGCTAACAAGAATGTAAGATGATTATTGCAAATACAGGAGATGCCTATTGGCCTTTGTCTTGAAAAGACTCAGAAGATAGGCGAGAAGCAACACCAGAATAGAGAGTGGTATCATCAGCATAGATGTTAATCTTCTGAATAATATTCTCTGGAAGATCATTGATATTGAGAAGAAACAGTGTTGGGCTTATGACTAACACCATGTCTATTATTACATTTTTAACGAAGATGGCCAATGCAGTTAATATAAATGTTAGAATGCGACCTTGTCTTTAATTCTACAACCATTTTGAAATATCAGGTATGTCAGAGGATGGCGACACCTCCCTGCAAAAACTAACGTTCTAAAAATGAATTGTATGCTGACAACCACAAGATAGAGGTTATCTTCTATATAATGTCTATCATCTCTAAATAAAGTCAGGTATGTGCATGTGTTTATATATTTGTATGTACAGGCTTCACTCCTAAGTTAATGTGAGCAATATTTAGTTAAATTTAATGTTATGCATGAAAGCCCTTCTTGAACAATTCAGATTGTAGCAATCATCATTCGGGTCTACAGAGTAAAAGAGTGAGGGTTGTGCTATGGCCGGGGGTGTTCTTGGAGACCATGTGGGGTGCCCCGACCAAAGGTTGTGGGAGAGATGCCTTTATAGCGGCATGTCATTCCCACTGTTTGAAGTGGCCCGACCACGTGTGGATAAAATTAACAGAATAAAACAAACAAAGGGAAGAAAGAGAACATTATTATAATATCTGAAATTATATTAGAAAGAAAGCGAAGAAATAATAAAGCTTACACACAAGAATGGTATTTTGTAAAATCAATAATTAGAATAAAACATTTACATTAAACAAAACAATTTATTTGGATAAAACATTTTGTAAAGCTATCAGTTACAGAGAATACTTGAGTTCATTTTTAAGGAGTGAAAAGTTCTGTTTGTACGAACGTGTAATAGTGAAATGTTTGGTTTGTTTAAGTTCATGTTTGTATGAATGCATATATGCGAGCGTGTTTGATGTATTTTTGTGGCAATTGTAATGTGTGTGCTTGAAAGAATAGTTCGTTATTCGTGGTAGAAATTAAAAGAGATTACCTACTTTTTGACTTTTGCCTTCCCCACCTCCTCAGTCAAGTCGATGGGGGTGTCGACGATCTCCTCTGTGTGCATTCGGCCGGAAAGCGGAAGAAAAAGAGCGAAAAGAGGGTGTGACTTGTTTTATAGGGAGTCAAATCATGCGTGGTCAAGCTGACCCGTTGGTCCCTGATTGGTCGGAATCTTCGGCCAACGTGCTTTCATGAGATCACCCCTTCTTCTCTATCTCAGAGACGAAGAAGGGTTGAGCAAACAGAGAAAGAAAAGAAGTCGCAACAAATACTCCCTGGACGGTAGTAGTGTCTGCTACAGTGCCATGTGTTGTTCATTGGGGATTGAACCCAGAGCGTTCCAATTACAAGATAGAATCTTGTTATTTCTGTGCGAGGACAAGAGTCCACTTATGCAAATGGGCATTGTTTTGCATGGGCGAATTCTTGTTGAAATAAAAGGAGTACAAACTTTCCTCACTGGCGTGTGACGATAAACTTACGATATGTCGAGTGTTAAGCGAGAAAAGGAGAAATTGAATTGGCGGTTTGTTACTCGATTGTTGTGTTTTGAAGAATTGTTAATTACAATTCTAGAGTCGGATTTTTTTTTAGAGTTGGCGTCGACGCGTTTTGGAAATTAAAATTTTTTTTTTAACTTTCACTTTTGCACAGATAGTTTCGATTTTTGTGAACTTCTAACAATAGGCATTAAACATCAATTAATAAATATGCTAAAATTTCAGTTTCTTTGAAAAAAGGGTTTTTAGGGGACATGATATGGACACAACCATTTGAAAATTCATATATTTCAGATTTGCAGTAAATTTGATCCAGAGTCATTAGACACCCATTAAGAAAGATTCTCTGAATTTCAATTTCTTTTAAGATCGTTTTTAAGCCTTAAATGTTAGACATTTTCTGTAATGCAAAACCATGTAATGGATTTTGATCAAAATCAAGGGAGGCCTATGCTGGAAATCTCATTTCTTTGATCAATCATAACTCAAAAACCAATAAACCAAATTAGTTAAAACTTTGCACAAAATTTTCATTTGATAGGTTCTATAAGTGTGTAGAATTTCAGCATCATTAGTCAAGGCAACCCAGAGATCCAGAAAGGTCAGGCATGATTTTGTGTTATCCGTGTGTACATACGTACGTATGTGCCACCCTGTATCTCATCAACTATTTGATTGATTCAGCTGATTTTTGGCAGAGATAGAGGTTCTAGGGTCTAGTTGATGGCATTTTAATTTCAGTTTACCATATACCTTAGTTTTCCAGAAAATTCCAAAAAACCTTATGAGAAAGCATAGTATTGAGGCATAGCCTTTACAAAAATAGTGACTACATATCAACCAAACCATTTCATTATCACATCACTACAGTATAAATCTCTATGCATGAGTGGATGAAGTGTGTGAGGTGTGCTGAAGAAAAATTCCTACCAGTAAAATACATAGCCCTGTTGTGCTCGCATACCCTTAATGAGAATAAAAGTGTAAAAATTTGGGAATTTCCTTGCTTTTGTACATTTAGTGTATATGAATTTTCATCTTAACCCTATTAAGGGCATATGATTTCAGTATACTGGCATTTTTCATGGAATTACAATAAGGTTTTGTATCATTATATCTTGATTCTAATCTTGGTAAGGAGGTAAAATTGTTCTGCTTGGGGAATTAATTTTACCTTTCCTGGAACGGGTATTCTTTCGGTTCTCGTAAACATGACGTGTACACGTTTAGAGAGATAAAGATAACTCACGTGGAATATTATTTTGTAAGTGAATATATTTGGTTGACACCGGTGATGCTGAAACCGGTGTAACCGAAAGCTATTTAATCCAGTGTTTTGATTAACAATTTTTTTTAAAACACATTTTAATTGGCGTCGTGAGTTTTTAAATAACTATTTCGAAATCCCCAGTAGGCTTCAAAAAAAAAAAAAAAAATAGGTGAGACCTTTTATTTGTTTTAAATTATTATTTTTACGTTTTTATTTTATATAAAAACGTAAAGTCGTTCATTCATAAATGTTTTTATTTAAAATGTTTTCCTATTGAACTCTAACTTAATTTCGTAAATTTAATCAGTGAATAAAATAAGGGTTACATTCGACATCTTAAATTATTTAGAAATTAAATAATAAATAATAAAAATATAACAAATATATAAAAATATAAGATAATAAAAATAAGTTACGTTCAACATCGTTCAACATCGTAAATTCTTAAAAAAACCCATAAAATTAGGTAAACGATACTTGGTGACGTAAATTATTTTAATGAAAATACAGTTAAGAAATTAATCAAGCACAATTTATTTTGGTTTACCTACTCATTTGTGACCTATTTGCGTTAAAATTAATATTTAATAGAAGATATAAGCATTTTAAGTTACCGTAAATATCGTTTCTGAGCAAAGTCGCCATACTGTTTAGTCACAGGAAGTAAAGTACCTAACCTAAATAAGTGACTAAACAAAGATGGCTACTTCGCACAGTACCGATATTTACAATAACTTAAGGTAATTCTTTAGATTAGGACCCGAGCTAACTTTGACCCTAACCCTAACAACAGGATCAAAGTTAGCTCGGGCCCTAATTTAGAGAAGCACCTAACTTAAAATGCTTATCTCTTCTATTAAATATTTTAAGCACAAATAGGTCACAAACGAGTAGGTAAATCGGTACTTATGCAGATTAGGACCCAAGCTAAAATCTACTTGGCTTCGGTTAGGGTTAGCTTGGGTCCTAATCTGCATAAGTACCGGTAAACCAAAATAAGTTATTTTTGATTTCCTTAAAAATGATTTTACTTCTACAGAATTTGAACTGAACAAAATCGACTTTTGCTGAAACAGATTTACGTAAACAGCCAGAAAAACACTGAAGCGTTTATCCAATCGGAAGCGGAGAAAAAAGCTTGCAGACGACAAATAAAGATAACGTGAAATAGAGGTTGACTGTTACTTTTTTTTTTAACCTTAACCTTAATCTTAAGCTATGTACTAATTGACTGTTTGTCGCCGATAGAGACCCTTGTGAATTTTTTAAAGGTGATTATGCAGTATAGTCAACAGAAAAAAGGGGTGAAAAAAACAAATCGTCTGTTACCAAAGACAATAAAAGTTACTTTTCTACCCACCTAGATCGTTTTTTTTGTGTTTTATTTACTCCTCCCCAGGAGTTAGGCACAAGGCCAGTTTTATCTTACTCCCACAAGTAAGATGTGACCCAAGATCGGGTCGAGAAAGTGGGGTTTGAAAAGCCAGCGCTCGAGAGGTGAGCACTCTGGCCATTTAAAAATTGCCTGGGCAGCCCCGTCGGCATTCCCTGGTAGGGGCGCCTCAGACAGTAAGCAATAAACTTACTCCTCCCCAAAGAGGGGAGGCAAAGCCTGGGAGGGTGGACCTCCTAGAACTGCACAGGACAGGCGTGCAGTATCCATCGGAACAGATACTACACTTTGATCTTAGCTAAAAGGCCGAGAACGTTTTTTTAGTGTATTTTAATATTTTGTTCAAAACCGATCGCGTTAGAGTTAGATTTTAAACATGGCCGACCGACCAAATGGTGAACATCTCTGAAGTTTGAAAAGTCGGTTTTGTTTGGTTCAAATTCTGTAGAAGTACGAAAATAATTTATGTTGTTAATAGAAACGTTTACCGGAAATTATTTTGATAATATATTTGTATTTGTTTATTTACCTCCTCGGCAGGAAGTTAGACACAAGGTCAGGTGGGTTTTGAAAAGCCAGTGCACTAGATTAAGTGCACTCTGACCTACAATAGGAGTACCCAGGCGATTACCTCTTCTCAGAGAGAAGATAAAGCCAGGGAGTTGGAGGGTGGACCTCCTAGGACTGAACAGAACCATATCTCAGCCTGACATCAACCGTTGGACTGATTGTCAAGAATGTATCCTCGACTGGTTCGAACAACACTTATTCAAGCTGCACCAGGTGCTGTTAAAAAAGTAAATAACATCTTTCTTTTTTTTTTATGGAAATCGCTCCAGACAAGGCATGAAGCCACTTGATGTAAGTAGCTAACAAGAACAAAAGGTGATTATCTCAAAGACAGGAGATGTCTATTGGCCTTTGTCTTGAAAAGACCAAGGCTGTAGGTAGGAGGAAAACGGTCAACAGAAAACGAGTTCCACAATTGTACTATAAGGATCGTTACAATATCTTCCCCATTTAGATTAGTTTTCGCCCAAATTTGAGCTAAAATAGATTATTGGTTCTTGTATTTATTTTTTGAAGTGTTGATAATCAAACTTTAAGTCAATGTTTTAATCGCTGGCAGCCATTGCTTTTTTTCTTGCATAATTTATTTTTACTCTTATCTCCCATGCTGTAAAAAGAAAAATAATAATGATATTCTATTTTTAGTAGTTGTAATGAAAGGGTACGCAAAGGATTTCAGTACATACAGAAACAGTTCCGAGTCTTGACAGAGATTCCTGATTATTCCCGAGTCTGAAGTCAGGTGAAACAAATAATTATTTTGCTTTTCATAGAAGGTTGCAGAATATTTTCCCAGGAGAAAGAACTTCAATGGAAGGCTTTTCTTATACGAAATGTCCAGGGAAGGAAAAATGGCCAGTATGATCGAAAGCCGTCTATGGATTTATCTCAAGATGCCCTATGTGACGAGGATATTTTTCAATCTTATGAATGTTTTGCTCTGCCATGCCTTTGTCCCCCACCCACGTTCAAGCACCGCCAGAAACGGTTCCCAAATGAATCCCAAGCACACTAGTTTACCCATGCAACAGAAACTGGCGAACGTTCTCACTCCTACCATCGCCAGTTTCTGTTGCATGAACAAACTAATGTGCTCGGGTTCATTTGGATATCGTTCCTGGCACTGCTCATGTTACATATACCTCTCCTCCGAAAGGAGGTCCAATGTCTTGTAAGTCACAATCAAACAAAACACATGTTGTTTATCAAGACAAATCATAACCGGAAAAACAACGAACCGGTAATACTTGGGGTGTTATTAGCCCTGCGCAGGCTATACCGGCTTCTTCGGAAGGAGGAAGTTTACAGGAAGATGTATGTATATCCCGGTCATGGGAAGATTACATACAGCACCTAGTATTCCCAAATGGTCACCCATCTTTGTACTGGCCAGACTCCATGTCGCTTAACTTTGGTGATCTAACGATTACCAGTGTGTCAGTACGATTATAACAGCACAATTAAATCCTATCTTATGTCGTCCACTCCTCCTGTGACTGAAAACACCAAGAATTAAAGTTTTACAACAGCATGAAAAACAGAGGAATATTCTGGAATTTGAAGAAAGGACCATTTATTTAGATGTTGACATCACCTTTTCTTCTGCTAGCGGCGGAAGATATTCCAGGCTATGAACATCTGGGAGCCTTAACAACTTAATTTATCATCGATCTTAAGTCATTCTTTACACATGCTGTTCGCTCTCAAGCCTCCTAACAAGCTGGCGTACATCTCTCACTCCCTCTCTCTTTAAGCCATGTGATGTCACGTCTGCTTCTGGGTACGCAGGTTGAGGTGACATTTGAGTGCATACTCGCTGACCCTGGTTTCCTGTGTACGTTTCAGCGTTGGCCTGCAAATAACTAGATCGATACTAGCAAATGTGTCCGTTACTATTTAACACTAGAATGTAGAGGCAAGGGCATGGCTAGAATGCATACAATCCGAAGACAAGTGTTTTTCACAAAAATAAATAAATAACAAAAAACATTTTAACAAAAGCACTTACTTTCATTATCCCCCCCCCAATTTTTTTTTTATAAAACATTTTAAAACATTGCCCTCTACAAAGATCTCCTAAAGGCCAACTTTAAGAAGTGCGATGTCGACTTCAGCTTGTGGGAGTCGCATGCCAAAAACAGTCACTTTGAGAATAATCATGGCCGAGGGAGCGAAGAGAGACGCTGAGCTGCTCTCGAGGAGAAGAGATGCATGTGAGGGCATGTTCCTGTGCCAGGACACAGGAAGCATCCTCACTCATGAAAGTGTCACCACGACAAATAACACGGTAATGGCAACGACTGGTAAAAATTTTAAAATTCAGTTTCGGTTAATTTAGGTTTTTGTATTGCCTATTACTACATATTAATACTATTTTATTTAAAAAAATAAGACTAACAAAGAAAGACATATTTTTTTAATTTTCTTTTTTGTTTAGATGCTACTATTTGGCCTAGTATAAGTTTTTAACAGATTAATCTGGAGATGTCCTCTGTGTCGAACATACTTTTCCGGTTGAAATTAAAACAGATCTAACATCTTTGTATTTGTGGTTCATTGGTGCATCATTTCTGAAGATGCTCGAATGTAAGGGGCAAAGGCAGAGCGCAAACATTCAGGGAGTGAGTGTTTTTCACACGGAAAAAAAAAAAAATCGAACCTAAAGAAAAATTACTGCTTTAAAAATTAAAGAAAAAATGTTTTGAAAAATAATCGAATAGCTTTTTTTTTATCGTTAACACGGTTATTTAATGCGAATATGATTCGGAATAAAAAAATATATCAGATTTAAAATATCGCATGCAAAAATGACTTAATGATACTTCTACAGAATCTTTTTTTTTTTTTAAAACTTAGTTCACCCTAAACAAGGCAAGTTGCCACTGTAGACTTAAGGGGCTACTGAGAATTAGGGTGAAAGTTTAGGGGGGTCATCCTAAATTGGGAACTGTTCACATTAGTTTTAACCTATGCATGTCGGTACAGTTGGTGAAACAGGGAGCAAGGAGGGAGTTCCAAAGGCTGGCAGCTCAAGGAAAGAAACTATTGGAGTAGAAGGCCCATCAGCATCTGAGGATCTTCCAAAATGAATTAATGGGATTAAGCTGATTATTGGGTTGTCGAGGGGCCACCAGAGCAGCCAGTTCATTGGAGTACTTGTAAAATAAGCACAAGGATGCAACATTGCGGCGATGGGACAGGGGCTGGAACTTGGTTGATAGTGAGGGACCTATTAAATTAACGACTCTTTTTTGGACCTTGTCTAAGAGGGAGAGACTAGTGGGTGATGCACCGGCCCAGATGTGACAACAATACTTCATGCATGGGCGGATGCTGGCTTTATAGATATATAGGATACTGTCAGGTGTGAGAAGTTTACTAGCACGGTAGGACTGTTTTTTTTCATCCTAAACTAACCCTAATCTAAGTTTTAGGTTTAGTTCGGCAAAAGTTGGTTCGGTTCAAATTCTGTAGAAGCACTGACTTAACATCGGTAAGAGGAGATAATACAAAACGAAAAATCACCGAAACGGAAAAAGTTCAAAAGCACCTCAAAGTTATTTAGAAGCCTTTTAGCTGTAAATTTGAAAATAATTTGTAGCTGGAATTAAATCTTATAAACCAAAGTCAAGTATTAAAGTTCATTTGTGCTCCTAAACCAAATGGAAAATAGTATTTTTCAAAGTCTCAACAATAATATTAATCCCTTAGCATCACAAGGTTGCTACAAGTCTACCATCTCCAATAGCAGACGATAACTACATGCAAAACTGGTTTTATTTGCAATATAAGACACAACAGCACAAATATACACAATAAATTAAGAAATTGACTAATACGTTCATGAGAAAATGACAATTTTCCATGAGCGGATGGTCAACCTCATTATAAATTCAAGATAGCCGCCATCACAATATGCAAATTAGTTAAATTTTACAATTTATTTTGATAGTCACTCCGCACGCATTCAAGCTAGGTTTGCCCTAGTCCCCGACGCACCCTCGTGCCTTGGGTATCCATGCGTGATATTGAGTTGATGCAGAAGGGGGCATGATGTACATAGCAAAACCACCTGAGATGCTGAGCACAGAAAGCATCCTAAATGCCACCAACACCAAGCCTCCAACAGAGCATGGCTGAGAGGACTCCCTCCCCTAGTTTGGCGCCGCACATCCACCTCACTGAAGCCGCTGCAAGCCAGAAGCGCCCGGGGCCTATGTCTTACTGCCATGCAAGATGGCGGAGCAAACAGGCTAAAAAGACCTTTCTCCGAGTTCTGAAGGAAATGTATCTAGATGTAAGTATTGGCAGAAGCTTCCTGAACTTCCGACAAGCGAGCAGTGATACCACAATACATTGTAAATGAATCCTTGGATGAAGATACATTTAACTGAAAGTACACATTTGGAGGACTCTGTTTAAGGTTCTGCTTTTTGGGAAAGCATTTTTAGGCTGCAGCAAAGAAGGTGGGCTTTTTCTACCGTGCTAGTAAACTCCCCACGCCTGACATCATCCTGTATCTCTACAAAGCCAGCATCCACCCATGCATGGAGTATTGTTGCCACATCTGGGCTGGTGCATCATCCACTAGTCTCTCCCTTAAACAAGATCCAAATAAAGAGTCGTCAACTTAATATGTCCCTCACTATCCACCAAGCTCCAGCCCCTGTCCCATCGCCGCAATGTAGCATCCTTGTGCTTGTTTTACAAATACTTCAATGGATTGTGCTCTGATGAACTGGCTGCTCTGGTGCTCTCTCGACATAAATACACTAGACCAACTCGATAATCAGCTAAACCCTATCCGTTCACTGTGGAGGTCCCCAGATGCTGGAGATCCTTTTACTTTTCTCGTGCTGCCGGCCTATGGAACTCCCTTCCTCACAGTGGGCCAAAACAGGTTTTTGGAGGACATTTGGGCATAACTTTAGTTTTACTTGTCCATATAAGCTGTTTGAGGGCTCGTTAGAAGCGAAATTTCAAGAGCTTTTCGGAAAAATCAAAAAAAATTCATAAAATCCATTTTTCGGGGGTCTGGGGCCGAATTTCCATATTTGGGCATAACGGCCCAAAATCACATTTTTGGCCATATCTTGGCACAAAATTGATCATAGAAGCTCAGTGAGGGCTCGTTAGAAGCGAAATCTGAGGGCCTTTCTAAAAAATCAAAAAAAATCTGGTAACATGTGACATGAAGTAGTATTTGACACACTTCTTTTCTTTCATTTGCACACCTTTTTACACACTTTAATTTCCTGTCAAAGCATAGAGTTACTATCAAAAATGGAAGCGGTCAGCGATAACGCACTTTTCCAAGTGTTTACTGTAGAAGATGCAAAAACTAGAGACCATCTATCTATCACCGCATGTGTTCAATTGCTGGAACAAAAGTATCTCATCCAGTTAACAGAGGAGCAGAAAGACGAGGTCAAGAAGTCGCTCAAAAGATACCATTCGCTGAAGAAACGACGATATACAGATAAACGGATTGCTGTTAATTGGGATGAGCTGAGCTCACTAGGTGAAGTTGAAAATGTTGTGTTCCGCTATTACAAGAACCCCTCGACGCAAACTGCATCCAGGAAAAGGCCCCCTGAAGAGTTGGGCAGCCGCAAACAGTTGTTGAGAAGAACCAATGATATCTGGGCAAAAATTCAGGCAGTGGCTGCAGAGGAGAAAGTGACTTCTTCCCAATTGATGGGGTTACTCCTTACTCGTTGCCCTGATCAGGAGTCGAGAGATTTTGGTAATGCTCTTTGGAGCAAGTCCACACGTGACACAAGCGAGAAACTTCCGGCTTGTTTTTTGAAATATCCGGGATAGGGCACATAGATCTGCTTGGTTTTTCATAATCTATACCTCCATAGCTTTCAGAAACATATATGGTTTGGTATGTGCCCTATCCCGGTTTACAAGTTATTTTCTGATGAATATACAGGGTGGGCCAAAATAAGGGTCCTATCTTTAAATTTGAATAACTTGAATTTGAATAACTTCCACAAAATAAAAGTTAAACTCACCAAACTTTATGTGTGTGTAGACTGACCCTTCCGAGATTTTTTGAAATAAACAAAACAAATTTTAGCCGTAAAACACTTCTTAAAACTTGCAAAAACTAAAGTATTGTTTTTTACACTGTTTTGAGTTTTTTAAGCAAAAATAATGTTTTCTAAATGAGGGTACGTTCCTTAGGGCTAATACGGCTCATGCTTGCTTCAGAAGGGGTCCTTTACTTATTCTAAAAAAAATCAAAAAAAAAATCAATAAATAAAAAAGTTATGAATTTTTAAAAATAGGACCCTTATTTTTGCCCACCCTGTAGAATTTTATCGCTAATTTTAGCCAAAAAAGAGGGAAATTTAGCTCAAATTTTCCTAATTTCTTTCATAAAAAGAGCTAAAAATCGACAAATTGGGTCCCAAAGTGGTCTATTTTTGCATTTTCACAAATGGTTATCAATAAATCAAAAAAATATGCAATAATAAGTAATTCCACACTGATTTTTGGAATTTAATCATGGAAATCTGAAAATTATAATTTTTTGGGGAAAAATCGTGGATGTTTCGCGTGAGCTGGAGAAAAATGCGAAATATCACGAATTCAATGTTGCATATTTTTTCAACCGTTTAACGATTTGACTTACTTTTTTTTTTGTTGAATCAGGAATATAGAGTAGTTTATAAAAACACCAAACATCAGCAATTCCTCCGACATTCTTTTTTGCCTAATGTCCACTCCCCAGCCCACTGTGTTCCTGTTTCCTTGACTGTACCGACATGCAGAGGGTTAAAACTAATGTGAACAGACATCTCGCTACACAGCACCCAACTTAGGATGACACCCAAAACCTACACCCTAATTCTCAGTAGACCCTTACGTCTACAGTGGTTGCCTGCCTTGTTTGGGGTGAAATATGTTTAAAAAAAAAAAGATGATACTCGTGAGCGAGAGAAATGTGATATGATAAACGCAAACGAAATAATGGGTACAAAAGCATAAATTCACAAAAGAGATATTTTATATATATTTAAAGGTGGAAGTCCACATAGATAGGAAAACAGAATGTTTGTTCATATTGTGAGAGTCCTTGCAGAACAATTCATTAGCTGAGATATCGAGGAAGTCTGAATCAATAATTTAAGGACTGTGAATTTCTTTTTTATGGAAATCGCCCCAGACAAGGTATGAAGCCACTTGATGTAAGGAGCTAACAAGATGATTTTCACAAATTGGCCTTAGTCTCGAAAAAACCAAAGCTATAGGTAGAGAGTTCTACAAGCTTGCAGTTCTTGAATAAGAAGCTGTATTACAATGAGGTATCAAAACAGCGAATTGATGGAGACCACTAGACCAATGAGTCAAACGAGCTGGAACAAAGGAAGCAGTGAATAGATCAGAAAGTTCTTAAGAACACATGCCATAATAGTATTTATAGAAAAGACTGAGACTAGCAGTATACTGTCTGTGAGAGAGAGGGAATTAGAATTATCCACGTGTCTGAAAAATTGTAATCAAAACTTCTCCCCTAAATTACACAAATTACATTTTTATTGAAAGTTATTAATAACAGTTAATGTTTGTTTGTTTTCATTGTAGAAAGTTCAGTGAGAAATGTTAGGAGTATTAAAATGAATACGTTTATACATTTGTTTTCAATCAGCAGACGACAGTGTGAAAAAGTGAAGGCATTGTGTAAGTGTATACGTTACTATTAGAGTGCGTATGCTTATGAGAAATGTATTATTAGCTTTCCCAAGGCCCAACAGAGAGGTGAGGGAAGCTGGCGAAATGTCAAGTGTTAGCTCTGTCGTGGATTGTAGCTCAACATGTTTATTGAAGGAAAAATCTGTCCTTTTATGCACTCGAGATGGATCAAAAAGGCAAATTTTGAGAGATATGTGCGCAGAAACGATTTTAAGCATTTGCATTTGGAGCACCGAAGGGTAAACTTCGCTGCTACACACAAAAAATATTTTTATAAAAATATAACGTCTATCTTTTGGAGTCTGTAGATTTATAGAAAAAAAAAACAAACTATTGGACACCTGTTTATGAAATTTGAAACTGAGATAGTAATTGCAAAGTTCACTTATATTAGGGGTGAGACGTAATGGGTGAAAATTTCAGATTCATGCGAGTAGTATTTTTTTGTGTTCATTTATACATAAATAACACTAAACAATCAAAAATTTTGAAAATTTTGCAAAATTCAGAAGGTGCAGGCCAATAGTTTTTGGCTATTTTACATTCATGAAAACCCTTCCACAGCCTGAAAATGGTCCTAAATTAAAGTACTATATCAGATGTAACCATCTATATCCATTCATAGCTTTTGAGGATGTTTTAGGACCTACAATGTCGCATGAAACCACTTTTTCACTGAAAAATGATGGATTTTGAGTCCCGTAGAGCCCTCACGGCTATTTTTGGCCTGCACCTGAATTTTGCAAAATTTTCAAAATGTTTGATTGTTTAGTGTTATTTATCTATAAATGAACACAAAAGATACTACTCGCATGAATCTGAAATTTTCACCCATTACGTCCCACCCCTATTTATATATGAATTCATATTTAAATTATTTTTTTTTCTTTAACTTTTGTTCACCCCAAACAAGGCATATTGTCACTAAGATGTAAGCAGCTAGTGTTTTTAGAGGCCAGATTTATAGGAAGCATCCTAAATGGAAAGTTGTATAGTAAGATATTTGTGCACATTACATTTAAATTTCGGCATGTTGGTACGGTCGGGGAGAAAATAAAAGGGAATTCCGGAAGCAAGTGGTTCGAGTAAAGGAGGTATAAGAGTAGAAAGCTTTCTATCATCTGTCGAGTTGTACAGTAAAGAGTTGGGGGCATTTTGCTTGTAGTCGGGTTTATTGATGGTATTTATGTTGAGAGGGTACAAGTGCAGTAAGTTTATTGGAGCACGTTCTGTGGAAGTACTTGTAAAACAAGCACAGGGGTGCAACATTGCGGTGATGGGACAGGGGCTGGAGCTTGGTAGACAATGCGGGACCTTATTGTTAGACTCTTTTTTGCACCCTGTCCAGGAGGAATAGACTTGTTGTTGGTGCACCAGCCCAGATGTGGCAACAATACTCGATGGATGAGCGACTAGTGGCTTTGTAGAAATATAGGATACTGACAGATGTGAGAAGTTTTCTAGCCTGGTAAAGGGAGCCTTTCTTATTTGCAGCAGACTTGTTAACATTTTCTATGTATTTATTCCAATTGATCTTGCCTGTGAATATTCGGCCGAGGACTTTAAACGTTGGACTCTCAGGAAGGGTGCTATTAGATACACGGACAGAGAATGCTGCCTTTCTTCTGTTGAGATGAAAACGATGATGGTACATCTTCTGCGTAGATTGCGACTAGGTATTGAAGTGAAAAACTCCTCTAAATGTATGTTGATATTGCCGTTGATGATGCTTTATGCCAGAATTAGGTCCCCTCACATCCTTCCTTACTCAAATGAGGACAGATTTTGAAGTTGTTCTTTGTAGTTAAGCGTGGTGAATCTCATCCTCATCCTGGTTGTCAACCGTTGAACGTGCTCTATGTGTATGATATCTTTTTGTAGATAAGGATTTGTTGCTTGGATGACATCCTCAAAAATTGGTCATACCAGGGTTTAAGTATAGGGGACGGAAAGCGTTTGCCAGATTAGGCTTAGAAAAGATCCCCAGATCAGGTAGACTATGCAGCATGTGAATTAAGTGCACTTTGGGAGATGTCGTTGGTGAATTAAGTACCCTAAATTAGGCTCTTTTTCCATGTGACTAAGCTTCTGTTTAGCATGCAATAAGCACAATACCAATTTCAGAGAAAACGTTGCACATGGACCGTGGTATTCAGTATCCATATACCAATGAATAAAGACATTATTAATCAGACCAATATGACATCTTTCGAACGCAGAAGAAAAAACCAATTCGACTTGACAATGATGACAAATACCTGATGTTTATTGACCCCCAAAACTTACCCTAAGTCCAAGGTGTCAGTTGAGACTCCAACCTCATAATTTAGAAATGGTGTTTGAGAATACTGGGGTTCCGGTTGGTTCTCATGCGACCAGATTAGGCTGTCTGAAGATACTGGCAAAAACAAAAACAACAATTTTTCTCTACAAAACAACCGAAGCAAACACCCTAAATAAATATTTAAAGATATAAAGAACTTGAATCATAAAACTATAATGGACTGAACCAATCCCCCCCACCCAACATAAACAACAAAAAATAGCCTGTGCCGTGCATGAAATTTGTATAGTGTCCAGGTGAATTGATAAAAAGAAAGGATTTGAGAATGAACTTAAAAGCGTCCGGAACGACGGTTGATTGTTAGACGATTGTCCCGGATTTTTCGTTTTGTTTTGTGTGTTGCTTTCTTACAAAAACTTTTACCAAAATGACCGGATTCGACATTAAATAACCCGAAAAGGGTTGATATGTCGTAAAACAAAACAACCAAACCAAACCCTAAGTTCGGCTTCACTTTATAATGCAGAGGTGGTGTTCGAGACGCTTGAGTAAGGACTGCCGCCCAGTTTACTTCAGAAGGACAATTAGAGTTACTTCCCTTTTAATGCAGCTAAAATAGTTTGAATCGCTAAAGAAACTGTAGAAAACCTAAATTTTTAGCTTTTTGACAATGCCTCCTCTTAGCTGAAAAATACAAAGAAGAATTTTATTTATAAATTTGGTTCAGAATTTAAAGTATTCTGAATAAAGAAAATATTTAGAATCTATGGGTGGGGGTCGAGAGGTTCTGCATCGTAAACGTCTGCCACATGTAGTCTGATGACTTCAGGAAGATGCATGCAAAACAGGAGACTTTGATGGTATGGCCACGTTTAAAAATTAGATGAAAGTTATTTGGTTAAATAGATGTAGAACAGTTTAGATAGCAGGGTCATTTGGTAGAGGAAGGTCAAGGAAAATAGGGGTGGAAGTGATAAGGATGGACTTGAGAGAAAGAGGAATAAATAAAGATCTGGCCGGAGATAGGTAAGTTTGGAAGCCATTTTCTAGAAGCCATCCAACACCTGCCAGCATGTAAACCAGACGTTAAACCGAATATGATGACAAGTCTAATGTGTACATACATACAGAGTTGCGCGAAGAAGTGTCAGAATCAATTAGAAAATTGTTAGAAAATTATATTTTTAATTTTCATGAAAATTCTGACTCTGAAGAGAATATCTGTTTTTTAAAACAATTGATAAGTTAAAAGGATGTTTTCGTCGGCATCATCATGATCATCATAACATCCGTTTTACATGCTGGTATGTGTAGTCTGCTTTTACAAATTAACTTCCAAACTAATCTATCTCTGACCAGGTTTTTAATTATCCCTGTTTCTCTCAAGTCCATTCTTATCACTTCCTCCCATATTTTCCTTGGCCTTCCCCTATCAAATGACCCTGCTATCTTAACTGCTCTACATCTTCTAAGCCAAGAACTCTCATCTAATCTTTAAAAATTGCCATACCATCAAAGTCTCCTGTTTTCTTTGTCATTACCTTATGAGCTGAACCTGCTACCTGTCGAGGCAGGAGAGAATGCTCTGCGCGGCACCTCCCCAGATGCGGTAACAGTACTCCATCTTAAGATGTATTTTACTCTTATACAGGTAGAGGATTGCATCAAGAGTGACATACTTTCTGCTATTATAGAATGATCCAACCATTTTTCCGGTGACTTTAACCACGGATTTGATGTAAGTCTTCCATTTCAGGTCTGGGGTGAAAGGCAGTCCTAGGAGCTTGTCAAAGAAACGACCTCCTCAAGGAGAGAGTCATTTATTTAGACTAAGGCCAAACGAAGAAGGTATTGCGTTTCTGTTTACTTAGGCAAAATACGATTATAAAAGATGAAATTTTTTTACCTATGAACATACATTTTGTTAAAATTATATCTTTGCTTCCATTTCAGATGCCATTGTCTGCTTGAAAACGGCCCGAATTTTTAAGTGGATCAACTCCCGTTGGAAGCGTCCCCTTACTGAACAATGTTGCCTGTGTGGATCCTCATCTCCATATGTGTACACACACCAGGGTGAGCCCCTACAAATGTGAGATCTGTTCCAATGCTTTTATCCAGTCCAGCCAATTAAGTAATAAACCGTAACCCTAACCCTAATGTATGTAGATATGACATGAGTCCAAAGAATTTTGGTCCGATTAATCCTTAAAAAGAAAAACTAAAACCAAAAAGTGGTTTTCCTATGACTTCAGCAGATCCAGAAAATAAACGAAAGCTCCCGTTTCTGTTGTGTGCGAAACGCATTTCATGGCCAACAAAATCCCTACGACTACAGAAAACTCTGACCTTGTTGCCGCAAGCAGAAAGAAATCACTACCAAAATAAATAACTAACAAATCCGTTGCTGAGAATAGTTCCTCAGTTGCATCGAACAGAAGCCAGAATGGCAACAGATTCTATGTCTAACCTTGACAGCACTCACTCGAACAGCGTAGGAAACACGGATGATGGTAAACAGCAGAAGACACTTGCCGAACGGATGTCCTCACTGCTTGAAAACACTCCCAACTCCAAAGCGGACCAACTGGAGACACCCCGTTGGAAGCGTCCCCTTACTGAACAATGTTCTCAGTGTGGAAAGATGTTTTCACGGGCTGCTGATCTTCGTCTCCATATGCGTACGCACACTGGGGAGAGGCCCTACCAATGTGAGATCTGTCCCAAAGCTTTTGCCCAATCCAGCCACTTGACAAAACATCGACGTGTGCATACAGGCGAGCGTCCTTACAAGTGTGCCTTATGCGACTTGTCATTTACGCAATCAAGTAATCTTAAGAAACATGTGCACACGCATTTTAAAGTCGCCAAGAAGAAGAAACCGTTAGCTGCGGTAAATGACGTCAATGTGGGTTTAACTATGCAGGATAACTGTGCTCCGAATCCACGTGCACCCAGTGTCGGCAATAACAGCTTAAACAGCAGCGGCAATAACAGACCATTTCACAAATGCAAATTTTGTTGGCGTCAGTTTTTGTCATACACCGCTCTTCAAGTTCATATAAAAAAGCACATTCGTTGGCCATATCCTAGCCTACCCACTCCTTCAACTCTTTCATCTCTTCCGATCCCTAAGCCTCAGTCATCAATACCAGTAGTTTCAAGAGAATCTCAACATAATTTTAACCAAACTCATGTCCAACAACATTTATCTAACAATCTGACATTTCCTTCCTCTTCTTTAATAACCGCCCCTACAAACGTCTCCTATTCTTTAACAACGGCCCCTACAAACGCCTCCTATTCTTTAACAACAGCCCCTACAAACGTCTCCTATTCTCTTACTAGCTCTACGCCAATAGTCACCGACATAATTGATGTCCGTGAAGGTGGACTTGGATCCACTACCCAAAATCCAAACAGTCTGTCAAATAACCCTAGCAAGTTTTATAAATGTGTGAAATGTCCCGCTCGTTATTCGGATCTTGGTGATTTTCTGAATCACATGTGCTACGAACATGGCAGTGTTTTCCAATGCCGATTGTGTCCGGCTTTTTTTGTCCGTAGCCCGGATCTAGAAGCGCACAAAAACCTGCACACTTTACAAGCACGCCGCGAACTGGAACGAGATCGGACGTTGGAGAAACCAATCAGCACAGGGGAACCGTCAACATCAAAAGTTGTTATTCAGAGTTTCCAGTGCAACCTGTGTAAAATAAGATTTTCCTCCTCCGATGACTTCACCCGACATCTTGAAGCCAAACATAGCAAAGATAAACCTCCATCGACACCAAACTTTGGCCGATCTCTAACATTAGCGAAAAGATCATTAAGTCGAGCCATAGCAAGACAACCTGTAGCATCAATCTCAGCACTTCAACAACACCTTCCGTCAAGACCTCTACGAAGGCCAGATTCAAGGTTGTTTCGCCCACACTGGGGAAGTAGTACACTCCACTCGAAAGGAGCTTCACGCGAATCAACATTGTTCGGAAGTCCTTCTTTAACAAACTTTAGAGGCAGTGCTGTTCGTCGATTGGTTGGTTTGAGACGCCCACACGGTTGTATACGTTGTGGAAAGTCGTTTTTACGTCCTGGAGATCTCCGGTTGCATATGCGTACACACACTGGAGAAAAACCCTTTCGATGCGAAATGTGTCCAAAAGCTTTTGCACAGACGAGTCATTTAACCAAGCATCGAAGAGTGCATACAGGGGAACGTCCTTACAAATGTTCTTCATGCAATTTGGGATTTACGCAGTCAAGCAATTTAAAAAAACATGTTCGAATACACTTTAAACCTGTATCGAATAATGCTAGTTCCAAGCAACCATCACAAGATGCAGGCCCTTCGTGTTGGAACAGTTGTAGTCAAAATGAGGAAAACCAAGGAGACGGTATGAGCACAAAAGAGGAGCTTTATCCGTGTCCTTATTGCCAGCTGACATTTTTTATGCAAAGTGCACTTAATTCGCATGTCGCAGAGTGTACAAAAAGTAAGGATAATATTTGTGCTGGAGAAGCAGTACAAACAGAAACTGCGACCGTTGAAACTCCTAATTTTGAACAAGATCAACTTTTTCAGACTCAGTTTGATTTGGAGACGGTTCCTAATTTGCCGAATCAGCCTGACATCCTCCAAGTCCAGACGCCTGCAAAAGACAATTGCGAAATCAGGATTGAAAAATCTGAGTTTCAAAACGAGGTTTCAAACAGCGAACCAGTGAACGTAAAACAAGAAACAGACATCTCTGAATTACAAGATGTTAAACCTTTACAAATACCACTACCAGCACCTCAAGACCCACAAATCAACCTTGACGATTTCCCAGCACCAATAATCCCCAAATTTGAAGTTATTGATCTAGATGATTCCCCATCACCGACTAACTCTCCTTCATCATCCTCATTTCTTAGTCGACCAATGCCAAATTTCTCTCAACAAGAACCATCATTTGCTTCTTCTACTGCTCCTTCTCTAGTCTCTGTAGCGCCAATGATGGAATCCACCACTTCAACTTTAACTCCAACCTCGAATGTGTCCGTAACAACAGCTTCCATATTTGACTCTGGAAACCCTCGCCCTCATCGTTGTACAGTTTGTGGAAAAACATTTGTCCGTAGCGCCGACATCCGTCTTCACATGCGGACCCATACGGGAGAGCGTCCGTTCCGTTGTGACATTTGTCCGAAAGCGTTTGCACAGACAAGTCACCTCACAAAACACCGACGCGTTCACACTGGTGAGAGACCTTATAAATGTGCCATCTGTAGATTGGCCTTTACTCAATCAAGTAATTTAAAGAAACACGTCCGAACGCATGCGAGGAAGTTTCCAGATTTAACAAAACCAAGATTTGGTACAGGTGCACCTGCCATCTTGCCTGAAAGTCTTGCGGCCAATTTGCCTGATCCTGTATCGTCCCAGACAGAAGAGGCTCCTACAAATCCAGAAATCCCGTCTCTACTGATAGACACTCTCGACGATGTTGATCCAAGTTTTGTCGATAATCTTGAAGCGACTATTTTTGAATCGGACGGCTGTGTCGAAACAAAAACTGAGCTTCAGCCAAGTGTGAATATAACACAGACTGAATCGGCTTCAGTTTGTCCTGGAATTAACTCCACTCTCAGACAGTTCCAAGTTAAGACTGAAGGTTCCGAGATAAGCGTCACTTTACCTTTAAACGATCAGCAAGGAAATGAGAATGGCTATTCCAAAGATAACCCTGACCCGTTTTTTCCGGCAAATTTCGAAGATGAAACAAATTACACGGACTTGTCCGAGTCTTTAGTTAAGCAAGAACTTCCCTTATCAAGCAGTTCTCAGCTTTACCCAGTTGAAATGCCAATGTTTCAAAAGACATCGGAAGCTGATATTCCGAACTTTAACTCGTCTGCGTCCTTTTCAAAACCTCCTGCAGACCAGGTGGAATACCTGTCGACAACCTCCAGTGATGGACAAATTTTGACAACCGTTGTACAGTCGATAACTGCATGCAACCCCTTTGAAACGGTTGTCATTGATATTGATGACGACAATGACGATAGTAGCGGTAACGAGAATATTTCTCAGGAAATGCACACTGGTGAGAAGCCGTACAAATGACAACGGTGTATATCTGCTTTCGACCAATCAAATAACCTTCAGACGCAGTGCAGTCACTAAGAATTAACTAATTTGGTCTCTGGTGTTTCTAAGAAAATGTATATTTTAGTATTTTTCTTTTTACCATAACTTGCTTGGAGTCATACTGAGTCAGAATATGTAATGTTTGTAAATGTATATTTAGTAGTTTCTGATTTTTAGCCGGACATACAAACGAACACAATTTTGTTTTGGGATTTTTAAGATGAGAATTTATAATTGAGATTATTCGGACTACTGTTCTCATCTTGGATGTTTTTCCCACCACGTTTCAGCCGATGTAACCTCCGACCTTCTTCAGATGTATCTTGTCAAACTACGGAATCTTTCTGTCGAACTCTGGAATCTGTACGAAATTTCAGAAAGAAACCTTTATTTAATCTACCGGGTAGCTTGCTCTCATTCCGTCAGCCGTGGCCAGATAGAAGTCTTAAGTAATTTGTAATTGTATTCTTAGTATCGCCCGCACTGAGGATTGAACCATCAACGCCCAGAAGACTGTCACCAAGAACTGATTATTACTTAGCCATGTATCGTTTATGCCACACGTCTTTGAAATTCCATACACATTCCAAAGTTTAACAAGATATACCTGAAGAAGGTCTGAGGTCACATCGGCCGAAACGTTGTGAGAATAACATGCAAGATGAGAACAGTAGTCCGAATAATCCAAATAATATGACTGTAATTTAAATTTTAACTACCTCCATTAATTTTTATTATAAGCTAGCTGGGCTACTCAATATTAAATAAGCTAGAAAAGTTAAAAAAATGTTTTACATTTTTTTCTTTCAAACTTATATCTCATTCATGTGTTAAGTTTGGGAACTGGTTCAATATAATAAAAAAAAAGCAAGAAGGAAAAAGATAAAATCTGCAGCTGACTGACTGTTTGACCTAATTTCAGTGTTATTTTTTTAACAATTACTAGTATAATGAAAGAACATAATTTTTTCTTGAATGATAATTCATTAAGAAGGCACTAAATTGGACTTTTGTAACCCACAAACAAATAAATATTAGTATATTTGTTTACAATAACCTATTTGGGGTCATACTAAATAAGAATATGTAAGGTTTGTAAATGTATCTTTAGTTTTCTGAGTTTTAATCACATAAACAGAACATACAGAAAATAGAGGGCCTGACATAAATAACTATATAATTTTATTTTAACGTAATGTAACAAGGAAGAAATATGCCGAACTGTCTCTGGGATGCGTGTATTTCGTAGAAACGTGCAAACCTCGGACAGTTAGAAGAAACTGTTATCGACAATCAAAACTCTGAGGCATGGTATCTTTTAGACACAGGTTTATTAAACGTTGACAAAGGTAAAACTGAAAAAAGATGAAAACACTTTCAGAAACATGTAAATATAAAATGAGGACATAGCAGAGACGCGTTACTAAAATCTAAAGAGACTAAAAGAGACTAAAGTAGACTTAATAAAATGACAGATTAGAAAATATTTTTAGTATAAAAGTCATGCTAGAAAGGAAAAATACAAATTGTGCTTGATGGAAATTGAGTTATAAGTGACGAGAAATATAGGCTAACATGGGGGAAAAGTAAAACAAAGTATACTAAATATAAAAAAATAATACTAACACTATTTAATTCTGTTCTTGGAGAGAAGAAAAGCAATAATTCTTACCGGCGATGCTCAAAGTGGGAGGATATTTAAAGAGATAGAAAACTGCACCATGAGGGCCGTGAAGAAAGCGGTTAAATAGATTGGAGACAGGCATTGGGAGGATCTTGCTGGTGACAAGTCTGATGGAATTTCCTAAGAAAAAAGGGCCGGCTAAGGGAAATAAATGCTAGAGGATCTATTCTACGCAGGATACAACTACAATATAGAAACGAACTATTATTTATTATTATATTCTTCTGTCTTTCTCTGTTTCTTTCTTACTCTCACTTATCTTAGACATATTAAACTGCTACAAAATATTAAAGTATCAGTTTTCTGCTGAATGAAATTTTTGTTTATTTTTCAACATAAAAATAATAATAGCTGAAACACACACATGCGCAGTGTACTAATCCCCCGGATGTATTTCTAAAATAGTCAGGAGGTGTCATATCTGGTGACCAAGATGTGTACTCAAGCAGTCCACATGTACCAATCTATCGACCGGACATGTTGTCGTCCAGTCTTGCAAAAGCACAGCATAATGGAATGCTGCCTCACACTGCTGAAAGTACAGACCCTCTGCACTATCCTACTGTTGTAATAACAGCAAAAGCAAAGCTGCTGGTGTAGCATAGCCAGATACATATGCATGTTAGATATTTGACGAATAGTCCCACTATTATATAAAACGGTTAGTTGAGAATAACGAAAAGAAAGGTCAGCCAGGTTCAACTTGATGAATCCAAGGTGAGGATTGATAAATTTTGGGGATTAATAGAAACGGATATGACGTCACATGGCTAAAAGAGAGAGTGGGAGAGAGAAGAGGGCAGTCCATTTGGGAGCATGCAGATGTTGGTGTGCAACATTATAGGGGCTGATAAAATATAAGTTAGTGATATTAATCGCTCTCTGCCTTCCCCTACTGGTCAGTGATTTGTAACGAAGATCAAGTTGAATAAATGTCCACTGTCTTCCACCAGTCCTTGCCTTGAGTTTTTCGTTTTTCGAGATATGAAAGAACTTATTTACAACTGGTGTTCCATCGGTCGAGAAGGATCATGCAAAAGTGCATACAAGGAAAATATGCAATGACCAAGGTAGGAATATAATTTGTGGACTTGAATGTTTTTTGTAATAATTCTGGCAGCTTGATGAAGCCCCTCCTCCCCACCACAACCAGGACCGCCAGGAAAGATTATCTAAGAACTAAATGACAATATGAAAGCGACAGATCCATTGTTTTATCCAGACAAAGTGACGCCATGAGAATTTAGCTGGGGGAGACTCAAGATTGAGAATTTGGAAGGAAGTTTCTAGTTTCCTGTGAAAGTAAACTTCTGAACAAGTGCATGCGGCCAGTTTGAGTAGTAAGCTGAGAAACAATCGGATGTATCTACTTTCTGGCTGAAAGTATTTTGGGGGCACTAGCTGTTGATCGATTACGACATAAAAAAAAACTATTTTTATAAATAAGTGAAGTTTATTTTAATACATGGTTTAAGTCAAAAATATATCATCTACGTTTTGAAATAATCATTTCTCAATAAATAATAGCAGTGTTTAATCCTCTGTTTATGGTTGTTAAAAAAGTTTTAGTTAATAAATTCAGACATGTTAAGTCAACCCCCCCCCCCCCACAGTATTCAGTCCCTCCAAGCTTCGATTCCCTCAATCTTAGACGTAGAAATCCAAAACTGTCACTTATTTAGTTAGAGAGCTTGTCGCTATTGAATTGCTTCCGATCAAATCTTAGGTTACTGGTGTCGCTGATATGATTTTGAAGAATACAGAACAAGCGATGAAGCCAAAGCATTGTAAAAATGCACATGGCGGCATGTTTAGTAGACACGCATAGATGCATGCTGCAGGTCTGCAAGTGGAAAATATTTGGCTAAGAAAAGAGAGACCCCCTAAGAAATGGTTTTACCACCCAAAATTAGTTTTCTCCACTTGAAAAAGTTATTACTTCTTTAAATAGAGGTTCATGTTGAGAAATAAAACCACTTTAAGTTCTTGAAAAACTAATGTCACTTCAGATAAGAGGTTCCATGCTGTGATTATGACCCACTTGAGATTTACTAAAAGTAATGTTCATACAAGATGGTGGACTTAATGGTATGTCAGTTTTTTATCTATGTAGATTAACAGCTGATAGTCTTGAGTGGTTTCTTTGGTGTGGTCTAAGTGATATTTATTTACTCCTCCCGGAGTTAGGCACAAGGCCAGTTTTATCTTACTCCCACAAGTAAGATGTGACCCAAGATCGGGTCGAGCAAGTGGGGTTAAAAGCCAGCGCTCGAGAGGTGAGCACTCTGGCCATTTAAAAATTGCCTGGGCAGCCCCGTCGGCATTCCCCGGTAGGGGCGCCTCAGACAGTAAGCAATAAACTTACTCCTCCCCAAAGAGGGGAGGCGAAGCCTGGGAGGGTGGACCTCCTAGAACTGCACAGAACAGGCGTGCAGTATCCATCGGAACAGATACTACACTTTGATCTTAGCCAAAAGGCCGAGTGATATCTCTATATATTTCAGCAGAGGAATAGAGTGAGGTCAGTTGGTTTTCTGTGATTCTCAGAGACGGATCGGCCCTAAGTTAATTGATTGTGTTCGGTTGCAAGATATGTTTGCCTTGATTTGCCAACTTGTGGTTCAATAGAAGAAAACGAGTATCACTATAAGTTCTTTGTTACTTGTTTTAAGCTGGAATTGTGGTTTGTTTGGAGGAGGAATCCTTCTGTTGCAGCATCCACTGAGACCACACGATTGGAATTAAGGCAAGTGTTGAAATCAAACCCAGTATCTGGACGACAATAATGACCAGACAATCACAACGTGTGCAGTGAATGCACACAGGTGCACATTCACAGCACAACTGATGACTCACCTCCGGACATCTTCGATATTTGCTGTTTTCATGCTGATATTCATCCGTTTTCAATCAGTACAGCCCAGGTCCGATCATCAAGCGAAGGATCCAGATACCAAATAAAACTGCTGTGACGATCACTGAGAAATAATATCCGATTCCAATTCAAAAACGTTGTTTTCTAAATTTTACTTTTGTTTACTCCAAACAAGGCATATTGCGACTGGAGACTAAGGGGCTACTATGATAGGGGAACCGTGGGTGGGAAGTTGAGCAGCAAGATGTTTGTTCACATTACATTTAAATTTCTGCATATTGGTACGGGAGGGATTTCCAAAGGCAAGCAGTCAAAGAAAAGAAGCTATAAGAGTAGGAAACCTTCCAGCATCTAAGGACCTCTACAGTGAAGGGGTGGGATTTTGCTGCTAATCAGGTTGGTTGGTTGGTTGGTAGTTTTTTAACAACATATCGATTCTGTAAGGTGATGTAATGCCACAAAAGGTTATTCATTATAGATTCTTATGTGTAGGTTATTTGCAGTAGAATTGGGTCGTATGTTTTCTTTTAAACGTATAGTGGTAGGAATATTTGGAAGATGGGTAAAGAGATTTTTGTGTCTTTCGAATTTTCTTGTAAAATGCTGTAGCTTTCACAAAATTTAATATATTGTCTACGTGAACTTTAGTAAACAGATCCTTCAATTTGCCTGGTTTGTTAAAGATGTTTACAGGCAATGAGTAAGTGTTCAACGGTGAAGCGTGACTGGCATGGTATTGCATGTTGGAGGATATTCTTCCTTCAGGAGATACGAATGAGTTAGGTGGGTAGGGGTATTTATGTTGAGGAGTTACAAATGCAGTAAGTTCATTGGAGCACATTCCATAGAAGTACTTGTAAAACAACTGAAGAAATGCAACACCGCAGTGATGTGACAAGGGCTGGAGCATGACAGACAGTTCGCTCTGTTCAAGAAGGAGATGCTAGTGGTTGCTCTCGTTTCCGTCAGCCATGAGCAAGTTGAAGTCTTAAGTAATTTGTAATTCTTAGTATCGGCTGAACCTTCAACCTCCAGAAGACTGTCACTTAGAACTGATTATAACAAAGCACTTATATCCGTTGTACCATGGGTCCTTGTGGACAATACTAGTATCAATGTTAAACCTATTCTTCTTTTAATGAAGGGGGGTAGCTTGCTCTCGTTCTGTCAGCCATGACCTGGTAGGAGTCTTAAGTAATTCGTAATTGTATTTTTGATATCGCCCGTACCGAGGCCTTTAAAGGGTTCTATTCGAAATTCTGTATAGATTCCAGAATTTGACATAAAAATTCCCGTTTCTGACAGGATGCACTCGAAGAAGGTTACAGGTTAAAACCTTGTGAGAATAACGTCCAAGATGAGAATTTGGCAGAGTGGACTGAGAAAAGGGCCCTACAGAAGTCGGAGGGCACTAGTGTTAGTTGAAGATTTAAATCGTAATTTCACGAATAGAACGAATTGTTTATTTTAACAATATTAAATCTGTGATGTAGTGAGATGTGCCATGGGGTTGGCAAGGTCACGTCGGCTGTTTTGACAGGCGAGTGTTTTGATGGTTAAGAGTTGACAGCTAGCCGACATCTGCAAATCGTAAATCTGAACATATTCTCGTGACAAAAGTCGGAACATATGTCCTAGTCATATGAAATGAAGATGCAACCAACTCTGAGAGAGGGTGAATGATGGACAAGTAGAACCAATGAGAAAATTACACATATGAAAGATGTTTTTTGGCCGGGCAATGCCAATGATCCTTTCTTTAATATATAAACAAAAGAAAATCATAATTTGTAGAGTAGAACAGAGGAGACCGGAGAAGAACAAAGATTGAGAGAAGAAAGGAGATTGGTTGTAGAATTGCCTTTGAGAAAATTGCCCAAGATTAATTCTATTAGCGCATCGAGAAATAATAGAAAGTTCCAATCCAAATCTGAGACGTTAAACCCGCATATCCAATGAACATTATTGTGCTTGTAACACGTCTTCTTTTGTTTTCGATTTCGGTTTCGATTATGTTGTACAAAATACAGAATAAATGCCACTGTTGAATGCATCGTGTCATGGTGGACAGCTATATGTGTGAGTTTATGTGGAGACAGAAATATAAGGAAAATAATCTTTTATGCAAATACTCAATGGCATGAATGGATTCCATCCTCTTGAGTAAGTAATAAAACGTTGTCTTTTGACTTATTACAACTCGCATTGTTAGAAGGCTGGGATATTTTTTTGCTGGGCTCTTCTACAAACCTTAGTCCCCCCTTATTCATGGGGTAAAATACTAGTTCGTCTTCAGCGAATCGTTTACAATGTTTCGGACATTTTATAAGTGTTGATGTATACTTATTTTGATATTAAGAATATTCTTGTGATTTTTTTCCCTTGCTGTGTTCCATGCATTCTTATTGCTAGTTGACGCTGACCTCCTGAAACTGACTTTGGATAAAAAAAAAAAAAAACACAACCTGGCACAGGCAGGGCCGATCAACTTAAACGCTTCAACCATCTTTAGTCTTCGTCAGGACAGCTAAACCCATTTGTTGATATCGACACCCCAGGAACTAGGCCAAACTTGGAGGCAGCACATCAGCCACAACAGTGCTTATGATTTTCCGTCGACTGATTCCACCCATATATTTGGGTGGGCCAAAATAAGGGTCCTATCTTTAAATTTGAATAACTTGAATTTGAATAACTTCCACAAAATAAAAGTTAAACTCACCAAACTTTATGTGTGAGTAGACTGACCCTTCCGAGATTTTTTGAAATAAACAAAACAAATTTTAGCCGAAAAACACTTCTTAAAACTTACAAAAACTAAAGTATTGTTTTTTACACTGTTTTGAGTTTTTTAAGCAAAAATAATGTTTTCTAAATGAGGGTACGTTCCTTAGGGCTAATACGGTTCATGCTTGCTTCGGAAGGGGTCCTTTACTTATTCTAAAAAAAAAAAAAAAAAATCAATAAATAAAAAAGTTATGAATTTTTAAAAATAGGACCCTTATTTTTGCCCACCCTGTATATATATATATATATATGTGTGTATAAATATTGAATGAATAGTGATAAACAAATAAATCAAAAGATTTATAACATTATTTATTACAGTTTCAGGAATTCAAAGTCAACAATTGTCTGGCTTACGATCGGTTCAGAGACGATTAGGAATATAATTTTCGTATTTTATATATATATATATATATATATATGATTCACAGTATATCACTTCTTCAGCGCCTTATACTTAGGAGACCAACAGAAATTTGAGTGAAAGCATTAACATTCTTTACATAATTCACAAACATTAAAAAAATATATAACAGAGAACATATGAAACATGTGCTAGTTCCACCATTTGTTAATATAAATACTACTACTACTACTACTACTACTACTAATAATAATAGTAATCTTAGTAAAGGTAAAAATAAAATAATTATACTAATAATTATAGTACTAGTAGTAGTTACAATGGTAATTATATCAATGTTTACAGTGATTATTCAATAAAAACTAATAATAATTATAAATAATAGAAATAACAATCATATGTACAATGATGATAATAATTATATTAATATTAATAATAATCCTTCTACCCTCCATAATAAGATGTTAGTAATAATAATTATAATGAAACTAATAATAATAATAATAATAACTTATTAATGATAATAATATTCAAAGTTAAAGTAAAACATATCGAATCAATAAGGTCTCTATATTGGATACAAATCTAAAATAGAATATGTATATATATATATATATATATATATATATATATATATATATATATATATATATATATGCGCATAACAGGTAGGAATGCTGGCTTCCGGTGGAAAAGGGTTCAAGAAATTGTCTACGGATGCCTGAAAGTGATACAACAATTTTTTTATTCATATTAATTTCAGACTTTTCTTTTTTTCATATTAATTTCAGACTTTTCTTTCATCATATTCTAATAATTAACATAATACAGACTATTTGAAAAATAATTTATTTGATTGTGAAAAAAATTTTCATTGAAAAAAAGAAACAAAATAGAATAATCTTTTCTTTTTTCAAGAAATAATGTTTTTGAGCAACGGAATGTGATTTTTTTTATTCAATGTTTTTTTTTTTTTTAATATTTAGTGAAAATAATGTTTTTAGGGTGGCTTAGGGTTTACGGTTAGGGCATTTCCATTTCTAAGAAAAAAGTTTGATTCCGGAAGTTACTCCATTTCCAAGAAAAAAGGTTTTCACTATTACAAAACAAATGTTTTGAAAACAATCAAATAAAAACGAATACATTATTTTTCAAATTAATATGAATTAAAAAAATTGTTGTATCACTTTCAGGCATCCGTAGACAATTTCTTCAACCCTTTTCCACCGGAAGCCAGCGTTCCTACCTGTTATGCCCATTTGCCATATATATATATATATATATATCAATAAAAATCCATATTGTCTCAGAAACGATCGTACATAAAATTGGCGTTTATGTTGAATTCTTAGAACGTACGTAAATGAATATGTCATAAATTTTATTACCTCGCATTTATAATATATATATATATATATATATATATATATATATTGAATGAGTAGGGATAAATGAATTCATAACGTTATTTATTGCAGTTCCAAGTATTCAAGATCAACAATAGTTAAGTTTATGATCGTTTCTGAGAAGTTCAAGAATTGTTTTTATTGACTTTTTTTTTTACACGAATTCCAATATGTGTCTTGTTCAGCACCTTTTTCAAAAGGTCACAAGTAGAAGTTTAGTGAAAACATCAGCATATTCTAATTATTTCACAAACATAACCCATTACAGGAAAAACGAAAAACACGTGTACATAAAATTATATTAGTTTACCAATACTCAGGAGGAGGAGGATGATGATGATGATGATGATGATGATGATAGTAGTAACAATGGTAATAATAATAATAGTAATAGCAGTAATAAGAAAATGATAGAAATCAAATAATAATAAAACTTGAGACAATAGATGACCAAGAGGAGATAAGCGCGCAAGGCGAACAGGGTAGCTATAAATATTTGGGAGTTCTGGAAGCAGACACAATCAAATCTACAGAAATGAAAGAGAAGATTAGAAAAGAATACCTAAGGAGAACAAACTTTTTGAAACAAAATTATATAGCAGAAATCTAGTAAAAGGAATACACACCTGGGCAGTATCACTAATAAGATACTCTGGACCATTCATAGGCTGGACTAAAGAAGAACTCAGGCACCTGTATAAGAGGACTAAACAATTAATGACCATGCACAACGCCCAAAAGACGATACAGACAGACTCTACATGAAAAGAAGTGAAGGGGAAGAGGACTGGTAAGTATAGAAGACTGTGTGGAAGACACAAAAAAACAGGAGAAACACATAACCCAGAACACAGAAAGACTTATCACTGCAGCTAGAGACACAGTCCCAATTAACAAATCGGGAAGCACCGAAACCAGTAACAAAAAGAAAAGAAAAGTGTGAAGGAAAACAGCTACATGAACGTTTCATAAGAATGACCAGAGAAGAGACCCACCAATATTCCTGGCATGGCTAAGAAAAAGACACTTGAACAGAGAAACGGAATCTCTACTGACAGCTGCACAGAACAATGTGATTAGGACTAACTACATTAAAGCTAAAATAGATAAAACCCAGGAAAACAGTAAATGCAGATTATGTGGAAAAAGAGACGAAACAGTAAATCACATGATAATTGAATGCAGCAAACTAGCCAAAAATGAATACAAGAACAGACATGACTGCATGGGAAAGCAGTACACTGGGAACTATGCAAACGATTTCATTTTGAACACGCGGACAAATGGCAGAAACATCAACCAGAGACAGTACCGGAAAACAAAACACACAAAATCCTCTTGTGACATGGAGGTGCAAACAGATAAAATCATACAAGAAAGGAGACCAGATGTCATAATAGTCAACAAGAAGGAAAAATCCTGCCAAATCATAGATTTTTGCTGTTCCAGCAGACCACAGAGTTCACTCTGTGGTCTGCTGGAATGGCAAAAATAAAGATTAAGGAGACGAAAAAAATTAAGCAAATCCACGGAACTAGCCAGAGAATTGAAAGGGATATAGAACATGAAGAAAGTCAATATAATACCAATCATAGTAGGAACACTAGGCACAGTCCCAAAAAGACTGGGAGAAATTGGAATCAAAGGGATCATTGAGATCATACAAAAGACGGCAATGATGGAAACAGACTCACTCTTAAGAAAATTCTCGAATGCAGAAACAAACCAGTATAAGCTACGAACGGTAACCAGTCACATGGAAGTTACAACAGGAAGAAAACAAAACCATAGGCAGAACATAACCACACGAACCAAGGAACTGCAAGAAATCTCATAATCTGCCCCCCCCCCCCCCCAAAAAAAATGATGGCAGCAACATCGACTGATACCACCCAAAATAGTCGTGAAGGGTCAAGGAGGATGGGAAGACCGAGGAAGGAGAGCACTAACCAGACCTCCACTGGAAGAGTGCAGAGAGTACTGGGACCTTGGGGAGACTTATTGCCACCCAAATCCCAGAGGAGACCAATGGTCATTACCAGTAAGAAATCAATGGTAAGTGGCTGTTGCGATACCGCAAAGTCATTTGCAATGATTATCGAAAAGAGGTGGAGAGTACTGGAAATCTGGGGAGGCTTGTTGTCACTCCAGGAAACACCACCGGTTATTATCAGTGAGCAATCACTGACGAGAACTTCTGTGAGAACTCTTAGTGGGTACAAATAATAATAATAATAATAGTAATCACAATGGTAATAACAGTAATAATGGTAATAATAATAGTAATCACAATGGTAATAACAGTAATAACAAGAAAATTATAGAAATAAAATCAGCAATAATTATAATGATACTATTGATAATGATGGTAATAATAAAAGTAATAAATAATGATAAAAATAAATTGGATATGATTCCAAAATAAAAGTCATAGTAATAGCAATCCAAGAACATCACAGTAATAATGAACATAACAAGAAAGATAATGTTGTTGCTGTCACTAGAACTGCAATATGATAGAATAACATTCAGTAAGAAAAATATTGACAGAGAGAACCTATACAAAAGTTATTATTATTATTAAGGGATATTAATACGATAGCGTGTGTGTTTGTGTGTCACGCTTACATCAAAAGCTCTGCGCATGTGTGCCGCACCTAGATTTGGAAAAACATTCAAGTCACCTAATTTTCGAAATATTTTCAAGTGTTTCCATTTGGCGTAACGGTTAGCGACGTAGGATTTTGACGTCAGCCTTACTGGTTTATAGTTCGATCCCAACTAACCCCTAAGATTTTTTTTTCTACATCGAAGGAGGAGGGGAGGGAGGTGGGAAGGGGACGACTGGGAAGACACATATTAATGCGATAGCGCATGTGTTATTTTGTGTGTAACGCTTACATCAAAAGCAACGACCTTTCAAATCTTTGTATGCTACTCATGAATTGGAGCCAAATTAAATTTAATCTAAAGCATTTACAAAGTAAGGTTTAGTCGTCGAAATATTACCTTCACTAGAAATATTGTATATAAAGAAGTTTTGTAAATTGTTTTATGTATTGTTCATTTTTTTAAAATGAATATACAAGTCAAATCTTATCATATTTTATGTATAGGTTAGGAACACGATAATTAGCATTGAAAACATCATTTCGTGTAATTTACACGAGTCCCGCTAGTTAAGGGATTAACACAATAGTGGAAGTGAACAAATAAAAAAAGTAACATGAACAACATTTTGGCAAGAACAGTTTACATAGAGTCAAACTATCACATATCAGACAAAAACAGTTTGGCAATAGAGAGCATAAAACAAACGAATAAAAATGGGTAAAAGCAAGTAAAAGTCCAGCTATAATCGAGGTTATTTTCAAATTGTACAGAGGGTGTTTAGAAAGAGTGCATAGTTTTAAAACTGACCAACCATAAATTAATAGTTCTTCTGGGAGATAATATTGGTAATTCAAAGTAAAGATGCAGTATATATATATATATATATATATATATATATATATATATATATATATATATATATATATATATATATATATAAAGTATAAGGGTATACTCAAAAAAGAATAAAAGGGAAATACCAGCAGAGTGCTCAATTAAATTAAATTAAGAGCGTAATATTTATTATTTTTAAATACAGATTTTAATCAGACATGGACCAGTGGTTTCTGACAAGAAAAGGGTTTAATCCCCAATTCCGTCTTCGTCAGCACTGTCTGAAATGGTAAAATATCTAAAAAGGGGGAGGTAACTATTTATTATATATATATATATATATATATATATATATTTATATTTATATATATATATATACATTTCACGATGGTTTCAATTAATAAATAACTTTTTTTAATTAATTTATTTATTTTTTTAAATTTATTAATTGAAACCATCGTGAAATGTATATATATATATATATATATATATAAATATATATATATAATAATAAATAGTTACCTCCCCTTTTTTAGCTATTTTAATTAATTAGAGTTACGTACCTTTAACCATGGGTTTTTTATATATAAATAATATTTAATTTTCTCTTAATTTTCCTTTATTATTATTAATTTTATTTTATTTTCCCTTCTCTTCTTTCTCTCTCTTTCTTTTTTGCCTCATTTCTAAATATAGAATCTCTTACATAACGGCTATTTTCTGGTTTAAGCGTCTCACCGCCTCTTCATTTCAAATTCTTTGTGCATAGCGTTTCATAACGGGTAAAAAATGTTTTTTGAAGAAATTCCATCATTTTACCATTTCAGACAGTGCTGACGAAGACGGAATTGGGGATTAAACCCTTTTCTTGTCAGAAACCACTGGTCCATGTCTGATTAAAATCTGTATTTAAAAATAATATATATATATATATATATATATATATATGGGAAATGAAAAAGGAAAAAACCAAGAGATATATTTTATATATTCATCAACGTTTCGTCTTTATTGTAAGACTTCCTTAGGATGATAATTTTAAGAAAAATGTCATGCAAGTACATCGAAATATTGGGTTGACATGATGGGTTGATAAGGAAAAGTAGTAGCCATGGCTACTAAGAGAAGTCAGTAGTGGCGAAGAGTGAAATGAATATGGAAAGCTTTGAGTGGGTACCATTAAGGCAGCAGTGAAAAAAGGGAGAGGTGAGAGTATTAGTGAATTTGCCTTTATATATATATATATATATATATATATATATATATATATATATTTATAAATAAATATTAATTATTTATTATCAGGTTGGAAAGAAAGTAATGTCGTATTTTTTACTTCATCCCTTTGCAACCTCCTAATTTGTACATAGTTCTAGATTTTATTGTGAATTAGTGTCTTAATATCTTGCTTTGCCTTTCAGATATTGTACGTAGTTGGAAAATATTAAGTTTAACGGTCTCAGCCGTCAAAAAATTGTTATTAGTGACAAGCATCTGAGACATTGCATGCTCTATGAATTCAAAAAAGGAAACTCAGCTGCAGAAGCTACAAGGAATATTGGAACTGTCTATGGGATAAATGTTCTGAATAATCGAAAATGTCAACTGCGGTTTTCAAAATTTTCTTTCGGAGACTGTAACCTGTCAGACCGGCGACGTTTGGGAGGCCAAAATCAATTGATAAAGACACCATGAAAGACGCTGTGGAGGGCAATCCAAAGTTAACCAGCAGGGAATTAGCTCAACAATTCAATACAATCCATACCACAATTATTTCATGCCTTCACGAGTTAGGAAAAGTTTAAAAACTTGGACTCTGGGTTCCCCACGATTTGACCGACGCTCAACGAAATCAAAGATTGACTGTTTGCGCATCTTTGCTTTCCGGGAATCATCGAGAACCATTTTTGCAAAGAATTGTGACTGGAGATGAAAAATGGGTTCTTTACAAGAATACCCAATGCAAAAGACAATGGTTAGATCGAAACCAAAGTCCACAGTTTGTTCCAAAACAAGGATTACACCCAAAGCAGGTTATGCCGTCTTTATGGTGGGACATGAGAGGACTGATTCATTATGAGTTACTAGAGCCTAATCAAACAATCACAGCAGTAAAATATTGTTCGCAGCTGGATGATCTAAGAATTGCTCTATCAAAAAACGGCCAGCATTACTCAGTAGGAAGGGTGTAGTGCTTCAGCATGATAACGCGAAACCTCACACAGTAAAACTCACTCAGGAAAAGGTCATGAGTTTCAAATAGAAAGTTTTCCGTAACCGCCTTATTCACCTGACATTGCTCCATCCGACTGCCATCTTTCCCGGTCGTTGCAGCATCACTTAAACAATGAAAATTAAGAAAATGACGACCAACTAAAAAATGACCAAAATTTGTTTTTCTCTAAAAAATCAGAGAAAGTTTTTGAAGAAGGCATCAAGAAGCTAGTTGATCGTTGGACAGAAGTCATAGTAAAAGAGGGAAATTATTGTAAAAGTTAAAAATGCCCTAATATGTATGTTTCAGATGAAAGAAATGTGTTGGACAAAAACGACATTACTTTCTTTCCAACCTGATACCTACAGACATCGATGTTTCATGCTTACGCAATCTTCAGTGTAGGGAGTTAATTCTCGACTGTCGGCGGGTGTGAACTCCGATCACAAATCGTCACTGATTCGCAGGCAAGATTCTTACCTGTCGGCCACCGTCAATTAGCTTGGAAGTTAGGAGGAATGTAACTTTCGCTGGGTATTTAGAACGAGCAGTGAATAGTGATCAACAACACAGTCACAGAAACTAGGTACTCGTGATTTCTGGAAAATATACAATAGTGTGATGAACAATGGACAATCGACAATTCCCCCGCTATCAAACCACAATGATGTCGTTTGCACCGCAACTGATAAGGCTGAACTACTTGCCCAGCGTTTCACCTTAAACTCCACTCTGCACTCGGAAAACAACCCCCTCCCTCAATTCCTATTGTTGACTGAAGCCACACTTGAGAACCTGGTCATTACCCCGTCTCAAGTGAGTGACATCATAAAAACCTTGACACCTCCAAAGCCTGTGGGCCTGATCTTATACCAGTAATAGTAATAAAGAAATGCTCTACTGAGCTAGCCCCTGTCCTCTCCAAACTATACAACAAATGCCTTACTGAATCTTGTTTCCCCGATAGTTGGAAAATTGCCTCTGTGGTACCAGTCTTCAAGAATTCTGGAGATAGAACGGATCCTCTAAACTACCACCCAATCAGTCTACTCTCGATCTTCACTAAAATCTTTGAATCTCTAATCAATCTAGCGATAGTCAGGCACCTAGTTAATGCTAAACTTCTTTCTGATCATCAATACAGATTCAGACAAGCACGATCTACTGCAGATATCCTAACGGTCATCTCTGAACGCATATACCATACACTGGACAAGACAGGTGAAGCTAGGGCGGTAACGCTCGATATATCCAAGGCCTTTGACAAGGTCTGGCATGAAGGGCTTCTCCTAAAACTGCAGTCATATGGTATTACTGAACAAATATTTAATATAATTAAATTCTTCCTAACAAAACGAAAGATCCAGGTTGTACTCGATGGCCGTTCGTCTAAGCAACATAGCATAAATGCTGGTGTACCCCAGGGATCTATTCTTGGACCTCTACTGTTCCTGATTTTCATAAATGACCTCCCTGATGCCATTGCGACTGAGATAGGAATATTAGCTGACGACACCACGCTTTACTCTCGTCATGTGGGCAAATCCGATGCGCACATATCTGAAGCAATGGCTGAATCCTTAGAAAATGACCTCCAGTCTGTAGTGAAATGGGGTAAAAAATGGATGGTAACTTTTAATGCCGCAAAGACAAAGCTACTTTCCTTCAATAACTACAAGAAACCTCTTCAACCACCGATTGTCATGGCAAATAGCACCCTTCCTGAGAGTTTATCATTCAAACTCCTCGGCCTAACTTTCACAGATAACATGAATTGGAACAAATACATTGAAAACATTGCAAGGGCTGCTGCAAAGAAGGTGGGCTCCCTCTACCATGCCATTAAACTTCTCACACCTGACATTATCCTATATCTCTACAAAGCTACCATCTGCCCATGCATGGAGTATCGTTTGCACATCTGGGTTGGTGCATCATCCACTAGTCTCTCCCTCTTAGACAAGGTCCAAAAAAAGTCACCAACATGATAAGTCCTGCACTATCCACCAAGCTCCAGCCCCTGTCCCATCGCCACAATGTTGCTTCCTTGTGCCTGTTTTACAAGTACTTCAAGGGATTGTGCTCTGATGAGCTTGCTGCTCTGGTACCCCCACAACATAAATTCACTAGACCAGGGCGGGCAACCTCCGGCCCGCGAAGATTTAGCGTCCGGCCCGCTACCCTGTTATGCTTTATTATTGCAACCCGGCCCGCGGACCTCCCAGTAAAACTCATATCATTTTGTGACATAGACGTAAAAGTAGGTTTCAATTAAGATTTACAGTGGGATAAAAATATATAAATATCAGCGAGCATTTTTCTTTAACTATTAATTTCAAATCTTTGGCCTGAGATAAAAACAGAAAAAGAGAAAGAGAGAGGCAAAGAGGAAACGAGAGACGAGGAAAAGGCATAAAACAGAGAACTTATGTGAGGTGTGTCAAAACGGATGCTGGATCAACTTGCTACTTCCCCCATCATTATTTTTTATGATTCCAAAATAGCTCTTCGTTGGCGCTTTTTATAACATCATATACAGAAGTCTCTTGAGAAAAAATATCAGATTTGTAGTGTTCAATACCATTTATTCATGTAAACAAAATATAGTAATTTCGTTTTTCACTCCGGCCCGCGATCTCCTTCCAAAATTCTCATCTGGCCCTTACTCTGAAAAGGTTGCCCGCCCCTGCACTAGACCAACCCGACAATCTACCAAATCCCATCCATACACTGTGGAGGTCCCCAGGTGCCGAAGAGCTTTCTAATCCAAAATCTTCTTTCCTCATGCTGCTGGACTCTGGAACTCCCTCCCTGATTTCCTGACGTTACTGCCATGCAGAAATTTAAAACTAATGTAAACAGACATCTCGCTGCACAGCTCCTAATTTAGGTTGACCCCCCCTCCCAAAACCTTTACGTTTACATTGGCGGCCTGCCTTGTTTGGGGTGAACTATGTTAAAAAAAACAACAAAAAAAAACGGCAAACCGTGTTGGATCTCGCGATGAAGCTAGTGGTACTGCTTGTTATTAAACTCTCTCAGAGTGCCCGACCTTAGTAAAGGGGGCTATAATAATAATAATTTTATAAATAAATATTAATTATTTATTACCTACTGACATCGATGTTTCATGCTTACACAATCTTCAGTGTAGGGAGTTAATTCCCGAGGTCAGCTGGTGCAAACTCCGATCACAAATCGCCACTGATTTGCAGTCAAGAGTCTTATATTTATATATATATCTTGTCACGAATGCCGCCGGTCGGGACCACCGAAAGACCTTACGTGACAATGATTAAAAAAAAGTTTTAAAAAAAAGTAAAAAAAACGTCCGGGGTGGCTCGTATTATCCCAGGTTCAAATAAAACGTGATATGGGATAGGGTTCTCCAATATAAAATACCGTCAGGAAACAAACAAAAGATACGAAGAAACGACAAAAAGACATTAGGACTTAAATTTATATTCATTTATTTAATGTAACTGTATACTAGAAAAAAGGGGAGTGTTTCTATAAAACAAAACGAAAGAAAACATCAAAACAAAAGTATATTCTTAAGAAGAGGGGGGGATTGTCTATCCTATCCCTATAGTAGCAGGATTCATTTGTACACAAAAAAATATACACATATATATAACAGCCCTAGGGGGCGAATGTCCGTGAAGAGATATTCAGGTTGTTACTTACAACTGGATGCATTGTTCGATTTAGAGTAGATATTTCCGGCATGTCGTCGTAGCCGTACCTCCTTGCACATGTAGTTTTGAAATACATTTTTTTATCAGGAAAAACAATTCCTGGCTGGTTACTTTTTCTCCGCTTAGTTCAGCGGGTCGTCTCGCCCGAGCCGAGGGCGGCTATAATTCCATCTTCAACAGGCTCTCTCGCCCGAGCCGAGGGCGGCTATAATTCCATTTTCAACAGGCTCTCTCGCCCGAGCCGAGGGCGGCTATAATTCCATTTTCAACAGGCTCTCTCGCCCGAGCCGAGGGCGGCTATAATTCCATTTTCAACAGGCTCTCTCGCCCGAGCCGAAGACGGCTATAATTCCATTTTCAACAGGCTCTCTCGCCCGAGCCGAGGGCGGCTATAATTCCATTTTCAACAGGCTCTCTCGCCCGAGCCGAGGGCGGCTATAATTCCATTTTCAACAGGCTCTCTCGCCCGAGCCGAAGGCGGCTATAATTCCATTTTCAACATCTATTTATAAAAGGCCCCTGCCTTTCCTCGCGACTTTCTTGTCGACGGTTGTTCATTTCTTCCCCGTTCAGCGCAGAGGTACTCAGGAAGACTGACTATAGTTGTCCTCAAAATATGTCCGTCTTAACCCGGCAGCTAACGTACTTCCTTGCCGGCATCCTTCGTCCTACGTGTTGTGTTAACTTCCTGTCGACTGTTCTTCTTCGCGTGCGGCTGAAGCTTTTTTTTGTCTTCACTCTCTCTTTTTATCTCTTTTCCTGACGTCATTCGAGTCGCATTATTATAATTTCTCGGTCGTGTATAAATATGCAAAAATGAATCCCATCTCTCATCGTAAACCGGAGTCGTGAGTTCGAATCTCGATAGCTCTCCCTACATTTTGTAACACCTCCTTCCCTAAAAGAACGAAAAAGACTCGCATCGCGAGACCTTTTTCGTAACCCTATTTTGGAGTTTACCACTCTCTCGAAAAAACCGGCTTCTACTATCGACATCGTGTTACTTATCTATTTATTTATCTTTGCGTCTTTTTGTCTCGTTGCCTCGCATCTGTTTGCTCGTATTAACGGGTCTTATTAGAATTGGAAAAAATAATCCCGGACTTCAGCCCCCAATCTTGTCACGAATGCCGCCGGTCGGGACCACCGAAAGACCTTACGTGACAATGATAAAAAAAAAGTTAAAAAAAAAAAAGGAAAAAAAAGTCCGGAGTGGCTCGTATTATCCCAGGTTCAAATAAAACGTGATATGGGATGGGGATTTCTCCAATATAAAATACCGCCAGGAAACAAACAAAAGATACGAAGAAACGACAAAAAAACATTAGGACTTAAATTTATATTCATTAATCTAATGAAACTGTATACTAGAAAAAAAAGGGAGTGTTTCTATAAAACAAAACGAAAGAAAACATCAAAACAAAAGTATATTCTTAAGAAGAGGGGGGGATTGTCTATCCTATCCCTATAGTAGCAGGATTCATTTGTACACAAAAAAATATACACATATATATAACAGCCCTAGGGGGCGAATGTCCGTGAAGAGATATTCAGGTTGTTACTTACAACTGGATGCATTGTTCGATTTAGAGTAGATATTTCCGGCATGTCGTCGTAGCCGTACCTCCTTGCACATGTAGTTTTGAAATACATTTTTTTATCAGGAAAAACAATTCCTGGCTGGTTACTTTTTCTCCGCTTAGTTCAGCGGGTCGTCTCGCCCGAGCCGAGGGCGGCTATAATTCCATTTTCAACAGGCTCTCTCGCCCGAGCCGAGGGCGGCTATAATTCCATTTTCAACAGGCTCTCTCGCCCGAGCCGAGGGCGGCTATAATTCCATTTTCAACAGGCTCTCTCGCCCGAGCCGAGGGCGGCTATAATTCCATTTTCAACAGGCTCTCTCGCCCGAGCCGAGGGCGGCTATAATTCCATTTTCAACAGGCTCTCTCGCCCGAGCCGAGGGCGGCTATAATTCCATTTTCAACAGGCTCTCTCGCCCGAGCCGAGGGCGGCTATAATTCCATTTTCAACAGGTTCTCTCGCTCGAGCCGAGGCGGCTATAATTCCATTTTCAACAGGTTCTCTCGCCCGAGCCGAGGGCGGCTATAATTCCATTTTCAACAGGCTCTCTCGCCCGAGCCGAAGGCGGTTATATTTCCATTTTCAACATCCATTTACAAAAGGCCCCTGCCTTTCCTCGCAACTTTCTTGTCGACAGTTGTTCATTTCTTCCCCGTTCAGCGCAGAGGTACTCGGGAAGACTGACTATAGTTGTCCTCAAAATATGTCCGTCTTAACCCGGCAGCTAACGTACTTCCTTGCCGGCATCCTTCGTCCTACGTGTTGTGTTAACTTCCTGTCGACTGTTCTTCTTCGCGTGCGGCTGAAGTTTTTTTTTGTCTTCACTCTCTCTTTTTATCTCTTTTCCTGACGTCATTCGAGTCGCATTATTATAATTTCTCGGTCGTGTATAAATATGCAAAAATGAATCCCATCTCTCTCCGTAAACCGGAGTCGTGAGTTCGAATCTCGATAGCTCTCCCTACATTTTGTAACAATATATATATATATATATATATATATATATATATATATATATATATATATATATATATATATATATATTGTTGGATAGCCCTTTAAAATAATTCATACCATCATATTTTCTCAGCCGGTTTCGTCGTCCAGTGGTTGAGTCTTTCTTCGCCTCTGCACTGCAGTGGCCATCTCCGGGAGCTGTCTGTAACAAAGGACCTTTCTCGCTTCATAAGACAACAATCTTATTATTTTGAATTACTTTTATACAGGCGTCGTTTTTATTGCCGTGGCGTTGTCTTGCTATCGTTGATAGAGAGAGATTTACGAATATCGTAGTTAGATTATTACTGTTGTCCTAGCTATTCCTAGAGAGAGAGAGGGGGTGGGGAGGATCTTTGCGCCTGTCTTCCATTGAGGGAATATTCCCTTCTCTTATCGTCACATTTTTGGCGATGTTGACTCTCTCGCTTCTAGACAGTGACTGATTTCAAATTCAACTCAACGTTCTCACGCTAGGGAAATCTCGTACAATCTCGCAACAACACGCGGATGTGATCTGACCTCTGTGACCCCCAGGTCTCGTCACTCGGTAACCCTGTCATGGCTGCCCTCCGACGATGAGAACTAGCCTTGTTCTGCACTCGACTGCCCCGCGCTAATTCGCGCAAGTCAAACCCGACTTCCACAGATGCGTCCATCTCTCCAGCGCTATTATCTAACACTCTCATAAAGGTTTTTATATAATCACACAAGTTACGTCCGTCAATATATAACAATATTTATCATTAAAATTCTCTCCTTTCTCCAGCTTTTTTGTTCATTTGCTTTTGACACCTGAGGATGATTCGACGAAGAATCGAAAACGTTCGTGAAACCTATGGAACATTTATTAATTTTTTTTATCTAAAAACAAAAAGACCATCAGAAAAATTGAAAAAATAAAAAAGGTATAATTAAGCAGACGAATTCTGTAATTTGTAACAATGTTTGCATAAATACACACACACACACACACACACACACACACACATATATATATATATATATATATATATATATATCGCGTTGTACAGCAGAAACCTGTAAACTAATGAACCGATCATTATGCATTTTGAAACAGTTCTAGGCGTCATGGTGGGTAATATGGACTATATTTAGTTTAATTTAGTTTAATGCAAAGAGGGCAAAAAGGGGGTTGAAACCCTTTATGAAAATTACAGATACCTTCGATTTGTGTGAAATTTTAACAATAGATATTAGACATCAATTAATAAATATTCCCCAAAGTTCAGTTTCTTTGGAGTATTTAAACGTTTTTTAGGGGCACAAAATAGGCACAACTCCCTATTCAAAAAAATTTTTTTTCAGATTTGCATTAAATTTGATCCATATTCATTAGACACCAATTAAACCAGATTCCCTGAATTTTAATTTCGTATTAAGATCCCTTAAGCTTAAATTTGGGACATTTTCTAGAATCAAAATCATGAAATGGATTTTGACTAAAATTAGAATAAGGATTCTAGGCATAAGGTTTAGTATCATTATATCTTGATTTTAGTCTTTATAAAGGGATATAAAAGTGGTGCAAAACTGTTCTGTTCAGGGAATTAATTTTACCCGTTCTGGGACGGGTATTGTTCTAGTACATTTATAATAAATAATGTATACTTATAAATCCTAGTCGCACAGCTGGCCTCGTGTTATTTACCTAGTCCAGAGTTCAGGATTAATGATATTATTGCTCATTAAAAGACTAATTTCCGTGAATAAATGTTTGTCTAAATAATTTGTGCTCAAATGTCAGAGGAAAATATCAAAGTTTATCGTCTGCCATTTTGAAGGCATCTAATTAATTTTAACAAATTTCAAGTTTTTAATCACTCTGGAAAAGAAAATATTATTTAATGAGAAAAACGACAGCTTTATTTTTAATTTTTTTATTTTCTGAAATTATCCTAATCTGCAGAAACAGTATTAGAGTTAATATATATATATATATATATATATATATATATATATATATATATATATATATATATATATATATATATATATATATTCCCATTACGTCGGATTACCTTCATCCTTCCTTTCTCATATATATATATATATATATATATATATATATATATATATATATATATATATATATATATATATATATATATATATATATAATATTTGTTTAAACGGTCCGTAAATGTACCAAAGTTTTTGTTTTAAAAAGATGATCAGTAAGGTGATTAAAATCTCGGTCATTGGAATATAGTCTAATCTTGTTTATTTATATATGCTCTGTTGTTATATGTTAACAATCATCGAGCTTTTACCTTGAAAAGGTGGTTTATGGAAAATAGAAAGTATATGCAAAAACATATATTTTCTTACATCTCTCTCTCTCTCTCTCTCTCTCTCTCTCTCTCTCTCTCTATATATATATATATATATATATATATATATATATATATATATATAAAATTGGCCGAGCGGTTAAAGACGTCGGATTTGAGTTGAAAAATACTTGTTTCGAATCGTATGACCGGTAGTGAATAGTCATATCTCTATGCTGATGAGTCCCGATTTAAAAAGGACGAAACGTATACGCACATATATAATAAACAATAACAAATATTTATTATTTGTCGCTCCTCGAAAAAGTAGAGCACTGTAATGGTAGTATTAACACAGCCTGACGTCACTTGCTTTATAATGCATCGTTCCTTCCCTTAAAAAGAAGTGGAATGCTTAGACGTTAAGTAAGCCGCCGATAAAGTGTTAAAATTATCATCGTTTATTCGCTGTTTAAAATTGGCCGAGCGGTTAAAGACGTCGGATTTGAGTTGAAAAATACTTGTAGTCCGGGGTTTCGAATCGTATGACCGGCAGTGAATAGTCATATCTCTATGCTGATGAGTCCCGATTTAAAAAGGACGAAACGTATACGCACATAGATAATAAACAATAACAAATATTATATATATATATATATATATATATATATATATATATATATATATATTAAGAAACACACACACGCGGCGTTTCCAGGGAGAAATATAAGAGAATTAATTAAAATTTGTCAACATCCGACAGAACGCAAATAGGTCACATCGGACAATTTTAATGTTTAGAATAATTATTGATTTAGAATTGTTGAAGAGTGAAAGGAGGAAGAAAGGTTGTAGGTATCTTCCTGCCCATACCATGGTACCGGTATTTCCCAAACACCCGCTCTATCTATGATAATGGGCACTTTTAAAATTAAAGAGGCCTACAGAGCCCTATTAAATCCAATTCCGCCCTGTTATATTTGTATAGAAATGTCATTTTTTTATGAGGAAAGAAAAAAGAAAAATGGGTATGTGCCCTGAGCACTAATGAAACACAAAAATGTAATTAAAGAGGCCTGCAGAGCACTAATAAACAATCTGTGTTCGAAGAGAAATGATGATATTCACAATAGTTAAAGTACTACCTATTACATTGATTTCTTTTCAAATTACTAAATAATAACGTTGAAATGAAAAAAATCCGGCCCATAGTTTTCCCTTCCCCTCCCTCGTAGGCTAAAGTTTAACAATGTTTAAAAAAAAATTGTATAAGTCGACTGGGATCGAACCCTAAAACTCCCGGTCTTGGATCTACGGCGATAACCACTCAGTCACGAAAGTGAGTAGAAAATATATAGGAAAATAGGTCACTTAAACTAAGTGCGTTTTATATTACGATCCACCAGAAGGCGACCAAATGTAGGGTCCACCAGTCACACGTTCTGGGTCATTTCTATAAGAAGAAATCGATTTTTTTTCTCAATTTTTGGATATTATGCGTGTGAAACGTGTGAGATTTAAAAAAATTCAATTCTAGGCAGGTCTGTTGAGTAGCTTTACCTATATTAACTTAATTCGGAAGTCGAGTGGCTGAAGAAATAGTAGCCGCCATGTTTATTAAGGGAACACTGCAAGCAACTATGTTCGTTAATTGCATTCTCTAAAAACCGGAATGAGTATAAATGTATATGTAATAGGTAGAAATAACGTAATCCGATATTCTCGAACTTCAGCGGAATTAACGGGAGCGTTCATTAAATGTGTGAGTAATGTTTTGTATTATGTAGTAAATTAATAGCATACAAATAGTAAATAGTAACGGACACTGTTTTGAAAAGTAGATGTTGTTTATTAATTCCCGG